>SCDZ01000161.1:0-418303 GCA_004143845.1 Drosophila lacertosa | reverse complement strand
AATACATTTTTCTATTTTTCGCCTTAAGCTGGATTTGTTTAGCTTTAATATGAGCTTTCCATGTCAGCCTTCGATCTAGATGTACTCCTAGGTATTTTATGCTTTCGCTTTCAGGAATGTTTACACCATCCAGTTTCACTGAAGGACATTTATCTCTCCTTAAGGCAAACGTTATTTGAATAGACTTTTGTGTATATACAACTATTTGCCATCTCTTTAGCCAGTCTTCTACCAAGTGGAGCTGATCTTGTAATCTTTGGGAAAACACTCGCAAATGGATAGGTTTAAAATATATTAGAAGTACCCAAAGGCAGAAAAGAACAAAAATATCAGATAAATAACAGAAACTAAAGCATATAGAAATATTTAGAGCAAAGAGGTTTTTAAAGCTAATCTTTAAGACTTTCTGTTTCGATCTGAACCTTTAGGGTTTTGACTTTTCCAACTCTGTACGATGCAATTACACGCTTTGGGAATTTGATTTAATGCCAAGGCGTTTGTGTGTGCGTGTCATGTAGACACGGTAATTTTTCAAACAATTACACCAGAAGGGCGGCAGGCAACCACCTTGAACCACCCCAACCCCTCTCTCTCTCTCTCTCACTCTCTTTTAGACAGCTCCACACACACGCACACATGATACATTTCACCTGCAAGTAAAATATTATTCAAAAATCAGTTACGCCCCTCACGGAAACGGAAACTGGCGACGCCTTCGCGCTCTGAAAATTTATTAGACCAGGCATTTGAAAGGGCAGCCAATGCATTACTCCCCAGCAAGCCCGGCTTCCAATGCGGAGGCACTTAAGAAATTTGAAGTGAAAATAGCAAGAAGAAGAACGAAAGAAAAAAACATATAATAAAAGGGAAACCCTTTCCCATTCCCATTTTCATTGGCAATTGCTTGGCTTTAGAACTACATTAAGAAAATCACTAGAAACTCAGCTCAGCAGCAGCTGCTGGTCGAATTGAATTGAATTTATGGCTGCCCCAACCCCCGCACATATGTGTGAGTGTGTGTGTGCATGGGTGTGTGCGTAGGTGTGCGTCGCGTGTGCTTGTCATTAGCCGCACTGAAGAGGGCCAAAGAAAAGCAGCAGCGCAAAATGTTTTATTGCTTGTGTGCGCCGTGAATTATGCGTAGGCTTCAACATGAGATTTACATTATGAAATTAACGCCAGAATCTCAACCCTGCACGACTGGGGGTTGCAACCTTAAGAAAAATTAAAGAAAAAAACTGTTGCAACATGGCCAGATAGAAGCTTAGCCCAGTTAAGCTTTTACTGAGCCATATTCATTAAAACACTGTGTCAAGCATATAAGAAACTTGCAAAACCCATTAAATTGTTTTTAATTTCACACATTTAAAATACTTCAGTGATAAGTTAAAATTCTTCTCCGACTGTAGTGAGACTAATAATATTTTACAGGGTATCTTTGTTCAGGCCCTGCTTATATTAATATGGCAATTGTTTCAATTTTCAATTTATTTCGCTTTTAGTGCCACCCCAAGAAAATTCTTGCTTCGTTTTTTTTATATTTTTTTTTGAAACAGCTCACATCAATTTTTTTTTTTTTTTTTTTTTTGTTGTTTTTTTTTTTATGCCCCGTTTTTTTTTTTTTTTTTGGGCGTATTCAAAATTAAATTTCCACTGGCCGCTGACGGGCGGCCTGGGCCATTGTCTTGGCCAGGCCGGCAAGGATGTGCCGTGCGCTTTTATTTGGTTTTATGTTGACTGACTTTAATGAAATTAGATTGATTTTTATGCTGACGTCCGGCAATTGGCCGTTTCAACTCTGCACCCAACCAGCCCCAGCCCCAGCCCCAGACCCAGCCTCAGCCCCATTGCTCTGGACTTCACATTTTTACGGCTACTTATTCGTCAAGTTGAGCGACTGACTATATAATTTAATTTTTGTGTGTAGTAAAAATAAATTTTTGATAGATGCGTTTGCGCTCGGGCAGCTGCTACGCTGCCATTTTACGACTCGGCGCCAGGTGAGACACCGAGACGTGGAGTCCTGCCGGAGCCCGCTGGGGGAAGTTTGGAGGAGTTTTGGGGTAGCTTGGCGGCTGCCAGTTTGGATTCAGCCTGGATATTTACGACATATTTTCATTTGCAGAACGCCGGAAAGGCAAGGGGGGGGGGGGGGGGGGGGGGGGGGGGGGGGGGTGACATGCTACGGTTTTATGGCCACCAGCTGGCAATCGCGGCAAGCGTTGCATACGCTTAGGCGCACTGCGAGATTAAAGCCATACACAGTTAACACTTGACAAAATTATTAAACTTTATTAACCTCTTACGCTGTCTGCATTGCCAGGGGCCCATAAATCGCCCAGCATTGCAAGGACAAAGCACATTTACAGCATACACATATGAGCTAACAAATGCTGGCAGTGTTCGGGAGTCCTTTGCTGCACTGCAGCCAATTGGTAAGCGCCAGCCACTTGTAAATTATGGCCACAGTCGCCATACGACGATGCTGACTTTTGCTTTGGAGGGGGCCAGGCGTTGCAGCAGGGTCAGGACACCGATGCCAGGCGGGTGTCAGGCGGGTCGGGGGCCAGGCGGGCGTCAGGATATTGCCAGCGACATTTTTGGGCAGCCATTGGGGGACAATCGCTTGTGGCTTTAAGATATTTGCTATGTACGCAATTTGCTGCAATATATTTGCACTTTGGCTTGCTGGAGCTGAGGCCAAATACCCTTCTTAAAGCCACTAAAATAGCTAACAAAAGGTCAATCGATTTTCAGAATATTACTATCGATAACAGCATTCATTAGAGTTAAAGTAGTTGTCAAGATCATGCGAAATCAGATATAAATACCTAAATTGCCAAAAGCTGACTTCGTATTAAAAACATAATTAATTATAATGATATTCATTTAAAATATTCATACGTATATAAATTAAGTTTAATAAAGTATCGATATGCTGTTGCTTTGATTTGTATCGATAGAGCTATCGATAAGCTTTAGGATTATTAGCACACAGTGCATTAACTGTACTTGCAGAGTTGTCACGCCCTTTTACTGGATGTTTCTTACACTCACTTTCATTTTGTGCAGCACGAAATTACACACACACACACACACACACACTTGCACTGCGACTGGCTGTGTGAAATTTGTGCCATAAATTTGCACATTACACGAAAAGTTAACACGAATTACTGTTGTAAGTGAGCAAAAATTACAATTGTGCAGCACGGGGTCGAGCACCGAGTGGGGGACACAGACACACACAGACGCACACACACACGCACACACAGAGACAAGAAGCGAGTGAGAGCGGAGAAATTTTAAGAAAAAACGACCACTGTGCATTGAATGGCCATAAATTTGTGCGAATTTAAGAGTTAAGCTGGTGACAAATATGTGAAAGTTGCCTGAAAATTACTTTGCCAGCCATCCCCGATGTCGATAGACGGCGGCTCATGCACATCGGCACTGTTATCGATAATAGCAGCTGGACTTTTGTGTCTTATTTAGAGACTAGAAAGTTTTTGTTTAGAACTTGAAAGCAACTTTTGTGTTTATAAAGCACGTGAAAAGTCGATAGGAGAATAAGTTTGAAATACTTGTCTGCAGTAATCGATATGTTATCGAGCAAGGAATTCAATTTAATTATATCGTGCTTATATAGGACAAGGCGCTTGATCTAATAAACTAACAAAGGCTATACGACAAATGGACTTGAAGAAATATCCGATGATATAAAATGTATCATGCAAACCTTTTATCATATCGTTTAAATTTAAATTTATTCCAATATTTTTCCAATATAATTTGTTTTTTTCTAATGTATACGCTTTCCAATTTCAGTAATTGTCACACATCCATTTGCATTTAAGGGCCATAAGCCGTGTGCCGTTAATAGCCAGTCTCCATGGATTTAGCTGAAATAAACATGGATAATTTGGTTTTTGGGCCACATTTGTGAATCTCTTTTTGAACATAGAAGTGAATGCGTTTTGTGGTCACTTTGTGGCATCCAAATGCATTTAGACCGATTGAAAATCGCTTTTGGTAACGCTTTGATGGCGATTTGTCGACTCTCCGGCATCTAATATGCAATTGTGGCCAAATGCACTCCACAAACGACTATTCACAATCAAATTGATGATTGCCATTGGTTATACGAATAAATGTGGGGTAAGGGCGAATAATAAAGGGTGAATAATATATAAGAATTTCTATGTGCAGGGTGAAAAATTTTAATTTTATTATTGCTAGTATTAACTGGAAACAGAAAATTTGATAAATTCTTTTTAATTATTCATGGATTGCTTAAAGTAATTGGTATTTGGCAATAACAACAGTACGAATAAGTAATGTAAAGAAATATAAATAATATTAAAAATATATCCATATGTATATACATATATGTTTATTTATTAAAATGAGTTAAATTTGCTTTCTTCATAACAATATGTTTACAAAGTGAGATACTCAGGACATGCTCCTTGCGTTTCTGTTAGGTCAGAGATAAATAACATTTAACTTCAACATAACATATTGTCTTAATCAATAATTAAATTGTTTAATGGGGTCAAATATGCTTTCTGTAATTGCAGAATTTCTTTAAAATCTTTTCTTTAGTCCAGGGTATTATAAACTTCAAATAGCAATGGCAACACTTCTATACTAAGACAAAGGGTATCTGAAAGCGAGCATGCCCTGCGGCAAGGCTTTTGTCAAGTATTTATGAGCATTTTATATGCGTCTCCACAGAGGTCACATAACGATATTATTGTTTTTGCTCAACAAATAAAAGGGAAAACATAACGGGAAAGAAGCATTGCATACTTCACGGCTGCTTTATGAAATATTTAACGGGCTTTTCATTGTCTCGATGGTTGCTGCTGCTGCTTTGTTGTTTTGTCTGTTTATGTGCATAAATTTTATTACACATGTGCTTTTGTTTATGCGGCGCAACAACAAAAGTTAATGCAACATAAAATTTTCGTTTTTTATTTATCACTTGTTGTTCTTGCTCAGTTTTTTTCTTTTTTTTTTTTTTTTTTTGTGTTGAGGGCAGGCTATTCCCGTGGGGCGCTGGCTATAACCAACAAAAAAGTAGACTAAAATCAAAGGGAAATACAGAAAGAAAAATATATAAGCAAATATATGTATAAAATAAAACACGGACAGAAAAAGAGCACAATAAAACTGCCACACACACGCACACACACACACACACATGCACGCACACACAGACACAGCTGGCATAAACCACAGACGTGGTGCCACGCCCACAAGGCCATGCGCATACATATATCACAAATATGCTAAATCAGCATATTTGCGAGTTTATTTACAAGGACATTTATAAAAATTTACGGTCGTGCCGTAAATTGCAGCCGCCGGGCAGGTCTCGAGATTTATACCTCCCCGATTATATCAAAAGGAATGCCACACACACCTCCCCTCTTTCCGCTCCCTCTTCTTCTCTCCTTCACCCCATCTTCTGACGCCTTCGCTTATCGTTCAGCAGCGATTTCTCACATAATTCAAAAGTCGTTGCTGCCACACGGCTTAAAACAAGTTGAGCCGGGTCAAGTCGAGCGGTGTGAGTTTAGGGCTGGTCGCTGCAACTGGAGCGGAAGATTGTGACCCAATTTGGAAAGGGGTTAAGCAGGCGTTATTCGTCTCAAGCAAATGTCAGCGCATCTTTTGTTGAATTTTAATGCAAACAGCTCGAAAAGCTGAAGTTGCAGCATTTCTAAACAAACCACACAAAACTTAGACTTAAGTTAACGATGAATACTGTTCATGGCAAGAACTAAAGGCCTTACACAGCACTTCGTTCTATCTCACTACCCTGCCAAGAAAAGGAATATTCCAAAGCTGCCATCCAATAGATCGCCCAGTCAGATCTAACTAATAAAATAATTATAATAAAAAATTATAAATAAAACTAAATTATAATAAATTATAATAAATTATAATAAATTATAATAAATAATAATTAATAATAATATATAATAATAAATAAGAATAAATAAAAATAAATAATAATAAATAAAAATAAATAATAATAAAAAATAAAAAATTTTAAATATGAAGAAATGTAAATAATGTAAATAAATACTAAGTAATAAGTTTTGTTTTTCAACCAGATTAAACTGACTCATAGTTAGCAATAAAACTATTTAAATAATAAATACTAATCATATTAATTTGTAACATATGAATAACAGATAAAAGACAAATGAAGCAAAAAAAAAATTAAATTTTAAGAGCTGTTATAAAATCAAAGAATGATACTCAACTTACATTTAGCACATATTTAAAACTGTTATATTAGCGTGCTCTTGCCTCAATGCTCAGCTGTTATATTAGGGCTCTTCATTCAAAACAAAATTTGTTATACAAATATAGCGTTAAACTCAACTTCAAAATAAGCTTAGAATAAATTTAAATAAGCTCACAGATTAAAAGCGATAACAAAGACAATGAAAATATTTATATAAGTTAGTTATCAATTGTGGGCGCCATTGCATTGTTGAGGTTACTCTAAAGCGACCTTTTCATAAAGTCAATGGCTGCCACTTGCCAGTTACCCCCGGGTCATTCAGCATTGATTGCTGTCACGCTTCGTCTTCGAGGCAACGGGATCGGGGCTGCTGCAGAGAGTTTTGGGTAATAACGTTCTACCGCTGTGCCGTTACACAAATATCATTGGCGTTAATCCTTTTCTACATCATCAAACAATTTCATCAAATAAATCTAAAGTGATTTGTATTTGTCACACAGTTTTCAACTGCTGCTCGTCATTCGCGTTGCATGCCCCACGGCGCCAAGTGTTGCCAACATGTCTGCAACATGCTCCAACTTCGACTCCAGCTGCACGCTTCGTCTGTTTTTAAACGCTGTAGCATTTTATTTATTTTTCTTGACTTATTTTCCTATTTTCCCCCGGTTTCCCTTATTTTTATTTTTTTTTTGTTTTTCGTACGCTGTTGCGCTGACTGCTCGCTGATTGACTACCATCGCTAAAGCCGGCAGTCCCGGCCACCGTCAAAAGCCACCACCCGTTGCCACGTGCCCTCGGCCCCACAACCCCCCCCCAACGTGGAGTCAACTCCGCGCTGCATTTACTGCATGTTTACTTTGCTACATTTCTCATTTAATGCCTTGGCAATGACGTTGACTCGCCGGCTCTGGCGGTGATTGAAAAGTTTGTTTTAGCATCCACAGTAGGAGTCCCTGCACCACTTGCTCAGTTAGTTGCCCTTTAAAGCCACAGTCCAAATTGATCAGAATTAATGCCAATCGAACTCACGCAGATGTATTGAAATCCCCTTTAAATGCCATCCGAGTAATTGTTTGTGATCTGGGGCCAAATTTATTTATTTGTCAGTTCTGTCAGTAAGCCTGTTTATTTAAATAAAATAAAATGTTGTATTAAGCTTGAATAGCTTATCTATATAAAACCAAATATTTATTTACTCTTGTTTGTTCAGCGTTTTTGTTGTTCGCAATAGTTTAATAGAAATATATATGAAATATGCCATCTCTGAAAAGCGTTCAATTTTTAATAAAATAATAATAATAATATAATTTTTGTTTAAACTTAAAGCATATACATTATTAGCATAAATAATGCGTCTGTGTCACAATTCCAAAGTCAACTTTTCAACAGAGTTTAGCACAAAATGGCGTTTGTCTGTATCGCATATGTATGTGTATGACAGTGTGTGTGTGTGTGTGTGTGTGTGTGTATGTCAGTGGATGTGTGCACTTGACATTTTCAATTTGCTGGCCATCAAGCGGCAACTATGGATTGCAACGTTAACGCGGCCAACAACTACAGCAATGGACTTTGTGCGCTTTCAAAAACTGAAATCATTTTCATTCCCTTTGCAGGCTGCCCATTTGTCAGCACAGGGAAAGTGGCAGGACAAGGGTAGCGAACTGTTTGGTAGTTCATAATATTAATGGTCATTTGTATTTGGCTGCATTAAAGGTTTCTTTTGAGCTTGTTATTGCCTTAAAGCGACTGCGGCTGCGGCTGCAACTGGGGCTTTTGCGGCATGCACAATTGAGCTTGCAACAAGAGTCGCAAAATGGCCGTTGGCCTGCAGCGAAACCAGCCAATACACACACATGTACACACTTAAAAGCAAACAAATAAATAAACAAATAAACAATTGCAGGCTTTGTGCTCATTGTTCGTATTGTTGTTGCCGTTTGTTGCATATTCATGGGCGCTAAAAAGAATGCAGCATTTGTGTGCAGCACGCCTCGCGTTCATATTTTGCAATTCACATGCACACACACACAGAGATGCATGCATACATATAAATAAATAAACAAATGCCGCATTCGGCCGACAAACTGAAATGGAATTTGCTGCGGATTTAACTGGGCGTATGCGTAATTTTTTGTTGTTGTTGTTGCCTGCCAAAAACTTGTGCAGCCACAACATGTGGCAAGCTTAGAGACGAACCAACTCGCCCACTTTGCAAAACTTTGCAGTTTTCGAGCATTGCAATTTTCTATTGGGCATTTTGGCAACTTTTTTTTGGTTGTAGTTGTTGTTGCCGCTGGCGCCTACGCAGCCAATGTTGCAACATTTAAATGTTGCAGTTGTTTTGCAGCGTTGTTGTTGCCGCCAGTCACGCTTATTGCAGTTAAAGCGCAAGACGTGCAAGCCCCAAAAAGCAGACAACGCAAATTCCCATTAGCGCTTTGCCATTTGGCTGCCGCATCCCTTGCGCCCCCGCCCCCGCCCCCGCCCCCAGTTGCGCTGCTGGGTACAAACAGAACACTTGCAACTATGCCCCAGCCACCAACTATTTTGTGGGATAAAGTTGAGGCGAACATATGGCCGACTTCGACTTTGACTATTCATATTTTCACAACTATCGCTGTGTGTGTGCGTGTGTTTTCGTTTCATTGTGTGTGTGTGTGTGTGTGTGTGTGTTAGTGCCTCGATAAGTCTGTCTGTGTACGTGTTTGCATAACAAAACTAACATTTAACAATAACATTTCCTACGCAACGATGTCGACGCCAAAGCTGAAAGGATAAACATTTTGCGCTCATCGCCTGTTATACGCTAACCAACACTGGCCGGGCATATAACCTTTACCAAGCTCTTTGCATCTGATAACTTTAACTATAATTTATAATAATATGTGCAATAATTACATAAAATATTTAAAAAGATTTTAACAATTTCACATGCAAATAGATAGCCTTATTTATTTATTGACCAGCTTTTGAATGAAAATTAAGAAAATAATAAGATTTTGAATGAAGTATTTTTGGCAGTGTTAGTGTGTGGGGACATGCAAATAACTGTAATTATTGCTTAAAATTACACTTTACGCTTTACTGTTGCAGCAATATATATATTTTTTTTTTTTTTATATAATATATATTATATTTTTAATCACAACTTTTAGCTGCTTATAGTGTATTCAAAGTTCGACCTGTCGCACAATTGATGTGCTATTCTTGTTATTTGCTCTATGGGTGAGCTTTGATTATCATATTTCTTTCCACGCTTCTGCATTGCACACACTTGCTCCTGCCGACTTCCTTGCACTCCTTGCAGTCGACGTTAGTCGTTTTTACTCTGGCATTTTCTTGGAGTTTTGCGCTACTTGAAATGCATTTTCCAGTTTTTTATTTCAACGCCTGCGGCTGTGGCAGCTCGTGAATAAAGTTTAGCGCAACATTTTGATGCATTTTGATATCTGTCTGTGCAGCTCTGCGGACCATCTGTGTGTCTGGGCCTCTTCAGCGGGCGCCGTCGGTGGCGTATGCGTAATTTGATTTTTATTGGCTTAGAATAGTGCAAAGCGTTATTTGGACTGAAGGCGCCTTGCAAAGCTGAATATTTGCCAATTTACGAGCGAGACGCGCACAAATTACTACGAATAAAAGAGAGCGCCATATATCGAAAAGTAGAAGAGAGCGAAAATGTGTTTGCAAAGCCAGTCAGAATTGAGCCTTTGTTGCGCAACCGTCCATCGCCTGCCAGGGCTTTGTGTTACCATGAGTCCTGGGGCGACAGCCGACAGGCGACAGGCGACAGAGACATGCATCAGATTACACACGGAAAATGAAACGCAGGAGCTGAGCACATAATTATATGGAATAAACACATAATTTACTTAATAAATGAACCAACGGCAAAATAATCAGCTGACACTTGATTTTATCTGCAAATATGTTCTGTTAACAGTTAAGCACAAGCATATCAAGTTAAGCATATTAGTTAAATAACACTGCTTAATTGTATAACAGATTTAGGTACTAGAAATGTGGCTGTTGAGTATGTTTTTATTGTATTTTTGTAGGTGCAGCTATCCCTTCCAATTCCTATCGATACTTTTTCACTTAACTTATCGATAACATACTTTTGATTCCACTACTGTTAATTCGTAGATTATCCTTAGCTTTTTTCAAGCTAAATAAAAATAAAGGCTACCCATATTTCATATTTATATTCATATTTAATGATGGAACGCATTAATCTGTTTTCTTTTATTTTTATGCTTTCAAATGACCTTTCGTAATAAATTGCCCCCATTCCATTCCCCTGTGCCTATGCCAGCAACTTAACTTATAAATGTTTCATTAAAATTACCAAAATATTTTATGTGCAACTTAAACAAGGGAAACAAACGAAAAGTGGACAACTGTAGAGAGGACAAGCGGGTGGGGCCAAAGGTCGGCAGCTGTCAAATTATGAGCAACGGAGCAGGCAGTAAGTGGGCGGCGACGTTGAGGAAGACCATCATAAAAAGCATATTGTTTTGGGACCCAAAACTGACGGCTATCCGCCTCTCACGTCCATTGTCCATTGTCCGGTGCCCAAAGCTGCCGCTGCCGCTGCCGCTGCCGCTGCTGCTTGTCAATAATGTCAACAATGTTGTTTGTTGGTCCATAAATTACAAACTCTCCACCTGCTCCACTCTCTCTATGTGGCCCTCGATCTGCTTTTATTCCAGCGGATCCAGCGTTTTATGAATGCAGCTGGTGCCGTCGCTGAAGCTGAACTAACAACACGAATTGAATAACAACCATTTACTTACCGATTCTCAAACACTCTAACAAACTTCTGATTTCTAATTCTAAAGATTTTTAATTATGTTAATGCGAAATGAATGTGAACATTAAGTATACTATATATTAAGTATACGACATATGAAGAATATTTACATGCGAATTATATTCGATTGCAACTTTAGAAAGGCCCATTTATAGTAAGGGTGCTTCAATACATACAAAACAGTAATTTGATAGCTGCGACTATGTGCGTGCGTGTGTGTGCGTGTGTGTGTGTGTGTGTGTGTGTGTGTGTGTGTGTGCTTGGTTGCTGTTATTTTGGGCTGCGTGCTTTTGCAATGGAAATATTTGTTAATTTTATTGTTTCGCTTGGCCAATTTTGGCATTTAGAAACAAATGCAATATCGTTTCGAAATAATACTCTAATGGACTTAAAAAGTACACAATTTATATATATATATATAAATTATAATTGTATGGAAACTGTTGCCAAATATGTTTTAAGCGAACTTTGTTCAAGTTTGCTGAAGTTTGTTTCTGCTTGTGGCTGCGAGAGCGGCATAAAATGTTTATGATGCGTCTAATTAGAAGCCAAAGACGCTGGCAAGTCATAAAAAATGAACTTAACCAAATGGTCGCCTCGACATATTGAATTAAATATTCAATCATAAGAACAAAAGGCAAAAGTTGTTACGCAGCTGGAAGTTGCCCAACCAAGCTCCTCATTCCTCATCCCTCCTCATTCCACTTGCTGCTGCTTCACTTGCTTCAAGTGACATTTTATGGCAGTTCTGCGAGCGACGCGTCGCGACATCGTCAGCTGAACTTGATAGACAATTTTGAGTACGTCATAAACATTTACCGTTCGACGTGCGCACAGGCTCAGCTAGGAGCCAGGCAAGAGGCTCAAGTGCCACTTCCATGGCAATCAGTTGCGTCTGTGCGTCAATCGGCATATGAGCTCAGCATGCATAAACTAACACGCGCGTCTACACACACACACACACACACACATATATATATAAGAAATACAGACATATCTTTATATAACATTGAGTGCTAATCGAAGGAAACAGCTTATGTACATTATATTAATATATTTAATAGCAACTACTTCTTAAAACCTGCTGATTCTTACAAAAAAAAAAATACAATATAACTATTCAAGTTAAATACATAAATTGAAAAAAATATTTAATTATAAAATAAAAGTAAAAAAAAAATTTTAATTAATCTTATTATAAAACGCTTATTCGTCTATAGCTTGATCGGTATGCAAAAAAGATATGAACAACAAAGAACTGAGTTCAAATCCCAGGCAAATGTTTCATTTGGTTGAAGACTTCGATTTAAAGCTTTATTCTTTATATAACTTAAGCCTGGATCAGAATCGAGCGCAGTTAATAATCGTCAGCTCTTGCTTCATGCAAATCCCTTTGTAGTTGCTGAGCCAAAGGACTAGGCGATATTTGGGTATCGTAGTTTAGTGCAACGGAAATCTTACGGCACTCGGCCATTCGACTCTCGACTGCCGACATCCTGTGCATATGCATGGCATGTAATTATTATTTTATGGCATACAATTAGGCGCAGGGCGAAAATGCTTGCAGCCACGTTCGGCAAGCGAGCTACGTGCGTCAAGAACTCACAGCCAACCAGCCAGCCAGCTAACGGTAACCCAAGTGTCTCCGCCCTAAACACGAAACACGCAACAGCCGGCAACCGAGTGGCTTTGTGAGCTCTGCTCCTGCTGTTGCAGTTGTTATTAGTTATGTCAGAGGCAATTAGCCAAAATAATTCGTAATCTTATTAAGCACACACACACACACGCACCGTGAATGTGTATCAAATATTTCTGGCAGCTACTCGAAGGCTTCACCCACACCTCACACAGCCCACTTCCGTTGTGTTTGTGTGTGTGTGTGTGTGTGTGTGCAATAATTATATGCATTGAAATTATGGTTTAATTTTGGGCTTTGTGCATCCATCGTGTTATGTTGTTGCAATTTCGTTTGGGGCTAAAGAAATTACTGGCCAAGAGCCAACGCCATTCCGCCCCACACACACACATACACACGCACACACACAATGCCCTGCGGCAACATTCAGTTTTATTTGATAGCTTAACATTATTAATTTGAAATCAATTGACAAACAGGACACACACATCACATTTGAAATGTGCTTAAGTAAATATTTATGCTACTCACAATTGACATGCCATAACAAAGACACGCAAACACGCACACACACAAACACACACGCACACACACACATTGCATTTAAGCTCCATTTGGTTAATCCGTTAATACCTGAATATATTTTACATTTACATTTAATTTAATTGCATTGAAAGCGCATTCAACATTTATAAATGTTTGTGTATTTTGTATTAAGATAAAAGCTGACAATCTAGCAAACTTAATCTCACAATCGCCTTTAAGGATGCAAGCAAGGATTCTCCACCTTTTTTTTAACTTTATTAAGATTTCTAATAGAGAAAATTTGTCAAATAATTTGACAGCAATTAGGGGCTCAGGGGTGTCAATTAGTCGAAGCTAACGTAAGCTTATGTCAGAAGTTGAAAGCCCTTTTAGGGCTACATATAATATATGTAAATATACGTAAGTCCCTTGCTGGTCGGAAGTCTACCCAAGAGCCCTACTTATTAGCAGGAGTCTCTCATATGTGAAGCCCCCTACACACACACACACACACACATGCAAACAAACCAACGTAAGTATGTCTATTTAGATGGCGCGCTGAAAAGACAACTCGTGTTTTTACCGTTGGCTGTCATCGTCATGCCGAATCCAGTGAGCCCCTGAGCAGGCAATCATTTGGTCCATAAAGCACACGATGCGCCCAAATGTCATGTGCCAAACGGATTACATGTTACAACACGTGGGAACTGAGTGCGGGCGGAGCGGGGGGCAGGAGTGTGTGGGGGGGGAGGGAGTCGTAGGCTAGCTTTCTCATATAAAAGTTAAACGGCAGCAAAAGGAACCGTTGACGTCGCGTCCGGAAATCAGTTGAAGCATAAGCAACACGAACAGAACACCCGTTTTTACCCCACTGTGCGCATCGGTAGACTTACACTAAGAAAAACAAAAGCTGTTCTTCCTTCAAGTACCAGCAAAACTTAATTGTTTATATATAAAAATGTATACATAACAAAAACAAATTAGTTCTATGTTAAAAATAGAAAGTTTGTTACTAAATTTGGAATTGTTTAACTTTCAATTTTTTAAGTGTTCTTTTCATGGTTTACTTCTATGAATGTAGTTGTGGGTGTATGCATTGAACTTAAACCTTTTGACACACATACACTCACACACACACACAATGGGAAATACTTGAAGGAAGTGTCATAAAGTAAATGAAAACTATCGCTGGCCATAAAGCTAGAGATAAGAGCGGCTCGCACTTAACCAAAGCCCAATGGCAAACCAAAAGGAACCCTCCGCTATATGTCCTTAATGTCCTAGAGCGAATGTCACCGAGCTAACCAAGTTTGCAAATGAGCCCTTAAATGCTTTGTGCTGACTGTACACCAACCCAGAAACGGCAGCGAAAGCAGCAGGTGCAACTGTACCTGTTAACGGGCATTGGGTAACGGTTAAACCTGGCGACGCAGCATGCAAAACGTAATTACTTTATATTGCATATCTCCCTCTGTCTGCCCAATTAAACTTCAATTGCCAGGTGTTGTTTTAATACCCCTAGGCAGCTAAAACAGATTCCGGGTATGTTCTCTTATTTCCACAAATTGCAACATCAAGGTCGAATCAAAAAGACTTGTCATTCTATATTAAACTCGTTTAATACTACCTAACAACAAGCTACTTATGCACTTAATTGCATGTTAACAGTTTAACAGCTGTTAAGCACTTAACATTTCTGTAAAAGTGTATCATTCATTTGTCTGTTAATTTTTGTCTGCTTACTTAAAGTTCAATAAAAACAATTATTTGTTTTCATTGGCAAACTGTAAACTTTATATAGGGTATTTATTGGTCAGGCAGCACGTTGAACGTTAAGTTTTGGTGCTTGGGGCGCAGTTTTTTAATTAAAATTCTCTATGGATATGCAATGGGAAATGGCAAAATTGAGTTGTGCTGCGGAGGCAACGAATTGATGCCTTTAATCAGGCAGCCACTTTAACGACACTTTATGAGACCCGCTCATGGGGCTTTGCTAATGGGGAAGGGGGGAGGTTGGTGCTGGGACAGCGCAAATCCTTATCCCAATAAATTAATCGAAGTTGGTCAGCGGCGGACACAACAGCAAAAAAAAAAGGAGAAAACTTTGAAAAATGCCACAAGTCAATTTAAGTTTTCCGCAGTCCCGCAACCCGCAACCATTACAAGTTAACCCTTTGTTGGCTGTGTGGGTTTTGGGCGGCTGTTTTTTTTTTTTTGTTGTAGTTCTTTTTGGCGTGCTTCAATTGCCATGAAATTTATGTGTTGGCGCTCAGCGTGAACTTGAGGCGCATAAATCCACATGAAACGGATATTAAAAAGCATCATGAAACGAGCCCCAAAAACGAACCCAAACCTCGACCCCAGCTCGATTTGGGCCTATTACCAATGCCTGCATATAGACATATTATATAGCTGATTGACTTCGATCGCTTTGGCTTTGTTGGCTAAAATTATGAACTGGGAAATTGACAGGCGGCACAGGAATTTCCTTTTGCACGCTTTCCACATTCTTTTTCCCCCCCATTTCATATGTCGGTTGGGATGTGGGAAACTGTGGGAAGCTTGGAGAAACTGACAGTGGCAGGCAATTGAAATTGGAAGGTATGAGGTTACCCCAAACTAAGCAGGTATTGTACATTTTAGGAAAGGGCTTATAAGGGGGCTTAAGTGGAGTTTATAAGTTTCTTTCTTGGTTTAGTTGAAATTCAATTGCAGTAACAGAAAACTTCCTAAAAGGGCTTATTTTCATTCATTTATTTTTAATAATATCATAATCTTTTAATAATATCTTTACGCTTAAAGGCGCCACACTTCTCCAAAATAAAGCTGTCTAAAACATTTCAGCTTTTTCAAACAAAACTCTCTCCTTACAAAACAATTTTATATCTTTAAGTTTATTGGTTTTCTGTGTATGGAAACGATTTAAACAAATGGGCGGAAAATGGGTTGAACAAGTGCTGGTTTAATTTGTATGAAAACGTCTTTTGCCAGGTAAACACAAATATTCGATTAGTTTGATCTGATTAAACAGAGAAGGTAACTGCAAAAGGGCGACACTCATAAATATGCATGCGAAAACACAAACGCACATTGTCACATTTCAACTCAGAATATTTGCGTATGAAGTTGTCTCATAAACAGATACAATCGAATCGCATTGAATCGAATCGAATCGAATTGAATCGCATCGAATCATAGTCGCATTCACCCTAGGGCCGTTCAATTCATATGATAGTTTTCAAATAATTTAGCATGTTGCCATGCCAATAAATTGAATTGTCAACGTAGGTACTGAAAAGCGTGCACTTATGTATCTGTATCTGTATCTGTATCAGTGTATCTGCACATGTATCTGTATCTGTGTATCTACGACTGTGTATCTGAAAGTTTGACAGACACAAGCCCAACAAAAACTCAGACTCAAACACGCACAGCCGACAGAGATGAACGCGTGCTAAAAATTTGTTCAAATAGAAAATTCCATCAATGGGAGGAAGTGACTTATATTATAATGATTTAATTTGTATTACTTGCCATTTAATTGTCTGTTTTGCTGACAGTCTGACTGAGTTTTAATCGTAGGCAGAGTTCTACCATTAACCGTGTTCAATCTTTAGTTGTTGGCTCGTGTCACGACACGCGCTCAGCTCAGACGCGTTTATTCTAAATTCAAATTGTTGCCAAAAATTCTGCCTGCTTCCTACTGTCAGCTAATGGCCTAAGGGCGCCGACTCTCTGGTTCTGGCATATTTGATTTTGTAATTTGCATTTGATAAGCAAGAACCGAGCCAAGGCAAGGAACGGCGGGACGGCGGGACTTTGGGAGGCGACATAGCTCAACTCGATTTGGCTTTGTCCTTGGCAGCCTTTTGTTTTGTTTTAATTCCATTGAGCTGTGCTATCTTATATTATTCATCTAGAAGTTGCCATCAGCTCTATCGCAATGTGCTCCCGCCAGTTTGTTTGTCTACAATTTTATTAGGTATTTGTTTTTCTATTCACATTTTCGTTTTCGTTCTCAGCTCTCTTGTGTTGCCAGTGCAGCTTTTCCCCGGGCCATTGCCAACTTACATTAGCACATGCTCCTTTCTATGTGTGTTTGTGTGTGTGTGTGTGAGTGAGTGAAGTAAAGTTCGAAAAAAAAATTAAAAATACCCAAGGGCACTGTTTGACACTTGTACGCATATTAGGGATATGCCCTGGGGCAAGTTCCCAGTTGCCACTTTTAGGCAAGCCAACTAAATACCAAAATTCCCTCTAGGTTCCCATTATTGAGAGACGTCATTTGCTTTATAATACTGCATATCAATTGTATATTTTGCATGTTTAATGTATATAAACTATATTTTATAAACAATTTTTTTTATCATGCTTCTACATTGCATTTCAATTTGTTTTGTTTTTTTTTTTTTTTTTTCATTTTTTGTCATAAAAGACAAATTGAATCATAATCTTAACAATTATTAACAACATTAATTATATACTGCGTTTGACATGATATAAAAATAAAAAACTATTTTTTTCAATTAAATTAATCACATTCAAAATGAACTTAAATTATTTATCTGTTAAGAGCTATTTTAAAATTTGTTATGAGATAAGTTCTTAAAGAAAATAGACATCAGTTTCAGGTTTTATGATTAATATAAAACCGACTTACAGTGAAAATAGGTAAAGATTTGTGGTTCGTTCAGAGTGTGTATTATTTTTTTTTGTTATCTACTTCGGGCTTTAAAGAAACCACTCAACTGTTTTTTACTGCAATTTCAAATTCTACAATACTTAATTGAATCCTGTAAAAAAATAAAAGCATACAATATAACTGTGAATATAAAATAAATAAAAAGAAATTCAAATGAATGATAAGGATGAAATTATTACAAAAATGTTATTTATTTTAATATTTTATTGAGTAAATTTCAGATTATATGAATCTGGACTACAAAACGCACTTGTTGCAACTAAATGTAGCCCAGTATTGAATAATCTTAGCCAGCAATTATAATCAAACTGCCAGCTTACTAACACTAATATTTCCCATAATGAACTCTATCCATATAATATCTTAATTATAATAAGAATAATCTTCATGAAAAGGCTAAAAAATAAAGTATTGTTAAAATCAAAAACAAAGCAAAGGAATTCGAAAATAAAATATTGCTTATTTAAGAATACATAAAACTGAAGTATGATTACAATTACTAATACTATAAATTACATCAAATTTAAACAGAAAAGGCTATCACAACTCTGTCCTAAGAACCGAATAAAAGTACTCTGGCAAGACCTAGGCAAAACCAATTGTCTTAAGAATAATAATAATAATGTAATTATTTTGTAGAAAAAAGATTCAATATTACGTTGCAATTGACATAAGAATTTGTTCCATTGTGTTTATCAATCTTTGTAAACCGTTAACTGTTGTTTTATTTATTTATTTATTGGTTCATTCTAGTTCTATTGCTTATATTTAGTTGAGTGCTTTGTAAATCTGTTCATAAACCCAATTAAATTTAGTAGAACAGATGCAATATATATATATATATGTATATGCTATATATAGAACGTGGCTGGAAATCAGTGCAATATTCATGTTTCATGGATAAGTTTAAAGCTGTTTTTAACTACTTCCTTGACAATTTAACATTTAACAATTTTTTAATTGTTTTCCTCTTGTTTTTGTTTGTTGCAATCGTTTTATATTTATTTGTATGTTGTGTATTTGCTTCGAGCTTGGACATTAAATTAGAAACTAGTTGAAAACCTACTGAATCGAATTGCAGCGTTGAGTAAATATAAGTGAACAACTAAAAAAAACCCATATACCGTTTAATCATGCATACGAACAAAAAATCTAGGTACCTATTGTGTACTCATATAAAGTATCAAAATATATATATATTCGTATAAATACATATACATTTATTTTTATATATTTACTTTATACAAATGATTACAAATAGAGTAATTGTATTGAACAATAAATATATATTTTTATACTCTTTCAGCACATACATAATAAGAAAATTGATTGCACTCTTTAGCACAAACCAAATTCCATACTTAATCAACTTTGAGGACATGCTAATTCTTGATATCGTGAATATATGCATTTGTAGCCAAGTATATTGTTTACAACTGCTAGTGGTACATCTCATACAATTTAGACAATTAATTAAAAGAATTGTATTAATGTGTATAAATACAACATCGAATTGTTTTCAGTTCCTAAAGTCCTGCTTACATTTAAACATTATCAGGTCTCATTTGTTATTATAATTATCATTGAACACATACTTTCTTTTAATGTTGATAATGAGATTATGCTTCATCTATTTTCCATGCATTCTATATTGTGGAAGACTTTCGAATGCACGATAAATAGAAACCGACCGTTATCATTTGAAAAATTATATAATTTTCTTGGGTTACAAGCCTGTCTATCTTGGATTGCTTTCAACAATCAATTATTTAAATATCATTGTTTAACGCGATTAACCAGTTCATTTAAGAGCGAATTAATTGCTAAGGCATTTGTCTGCATTGCCATGCCACTAACAGTTATAAACGGTGCCCAAACCAAGAATATACAAATGCATATAAACAGATGTCTAGAGAATTCAACAAGTCAAAGAACTTTTGAGCTATTTACTATAAAATACCTAAACTCTAGCTAATCATTAATAATAACTTTATGATTTGTTCATCATTATCCCTGGAACATGTTAATGAAAGGCCCAATTATTCTTGCTTTATTAAAAACTATTACCGACAACATTGTCAGTTTTTTACGATATTAATATATCATTTGAAAACAGCAGAACATGAATTTAATTGTGCTGAGACAATTACTTAACATCCTCTGTTTATATGTAAATCTGTCTAAAGTCAGTTGGCCTAAGCCGTCGAGTTGGGTAACGCACTCAGTTCAAGAAGTGCTTTTCATATAAAATGTATGCAAGAGAATACAGGTTCATAAATCCATTTCATTTTTACAAATACAATGTGACCAGCTATTCACTAACAATTACATTTTAAATATTAACTCAAAAAACTTACTTTCTCTTTTGTTTTATAGTTTTTTAATTTCTACTAACAGTTGCCCTTTACCTTAGCTCGCGCTATCTCTTTCTTATTCGTTTCTTTGGATTGCTGATTATCGTGAGTATATGTATGTATGAATGTATGTGTGTTACGCTTTATGATATTTAAAATATTTAAAAGCATCAGTGAGTGTTAGAGATTATGCTTATATTGGGAATTGGAGGGAAGAAGGGTGTTGCTTGGAGTGTGAGGGATTCATTGCGCTACCAACCGCTACTGCTGCTCTACGTGCTACGTCCGATTTGCAGCCAGGCGAGCAACAACTGCAAAGCCGGCTGTAGCAGCACTAGTTTTCAGATATCGGTATTGATATTGATGCGAGTCAGAAACTCGCCCTGCGAATCGGCCACAGCGCGTATTATCTCCAGCAACAGTTCGCGCGACAAACCCGCTATTTTGGGCAGCCTGGCCACTTTGGCAAAATCTTTGACAATCAGTTTCAGTGCATAGTCCTTGATGTCATAAATTTTTGTTATATCGGACGCCTCCAGTGTCTGCAGCACATTCTCCGATGTAATATTATGCTCCAATGAGTATTTACAGAACGCATGTAGCCGATTGTTAGAGAGGCCGTAGAAACAAGGTGCCTGGAACAAGTAGAGTGCATCCTGTGGCGGCATTTTTGTTTCTCCATAATATATATACCGAAGCAGCGAATGGAAAGCCTCCAATGAAGGTGAAATTTCTCCAATTTGTATCTGATAATTGATTGATAGAATGATTGATTAGCTGATGAGCAACTTAGAGAAATTTGCGGCACTTACATTGACGGTATTATCCGGGGGCATGAATGAACGAAACATACCCTGGAAATAGGTACAACGAGCTGATAGCACAGATTTATGGGCCGGTATCACCTGATCCTCCAATATAAGGCTTATATCGCAAAACTCCTTGCCCGTCGTCTCCAAAAACATGGACAAATCATGTTCCAAAGTGGTGCCTAATTATACACATTGATGTGGTTAATGATATATTTAGCTAGCGGATGGTATTACCCGACTTTGGCCGGGCCCAAGGTTTTGCTTTAAATTTGAGATAGATTTTGATAAAAAGAAAAATGATTTTAGCTACTTTTCTCATGGATCTTTAAAGGTGAACCAATTGGTTACAGAACAAACCAGTTTCTAACAAGAATATTTCAAACACTTTTTATGTTTGTGTTTAATATTTACGAACACATGTCCTAGTTTTAACTTGTGCAATAAAAAACAGTTGACCAAACGGTCAGCTTCAACAGTTTTATAAATATATATGCATAAAATGATGTTCTTTGTTTAATGACTCACCAATATTTGTCTCGTAACTGGTGTCCATGATAAGCTTACTGGGATGCAGACGCTTGCGTATGATCTCGACAAGCAGCTGCTTGTCGAGATCACAGAACTCACTGGACATGACCACCTCAGTGAAGTTCTCCTCCTTGATGATGAACTGCATGCAGTGATCCTTGATGATTTTAATGCTGAAGTTCAACATAAAAATATAAAATCCAAAACTAAATCTTAAAAGCCATATGTTGACAAACTTACTTATTTTTGTCAGCATTGTAGAGTGCCTCGAGAACGTTTAACTTGTTGATCTTATAGTCCAGATACTGTATGCAGCCCTGCGCCAGACGCGGCATGGTGAAGAGACCAGCCAACTGATAGATGTCGGTGATAAGAATGATGATGTTCTTGCTGTAGGAGTCCTTCAAATCAATGCGATCCGTATAGATGTAGTTAAGAATTATCTCGAATGCTTCGGGTGAGGCATGCGCCAGTCGCACCTCCAGCATTGGCACACGATCGCCACCGGCGCCCGTATTGAGGGCATGTGCGTCCACCTGACCAACACCATACACCTTCTCCATTTGCTGCTGCCGAGCCTCACGGGCCGATAATATTTTGTTGCGCAAATATTTGGAACGGGCGCCAACAAAGGCGATGTGCGCTAGGATGCGTATTTCCTCACCGCCCACCACAAACTGAATGTCACAGAACTGTTTTTCGTGAAAGAACTTGCCGAAGTCGTCGCGCAGCGTGCACTTCGGGTAGCTGGAGAACTGAAAGCGATACGTATCGCCGCGCCGGACGCTGTTGTCGACGGTGCCGCCAAAGATGTACATGGCATCGCAAATAACCGCCGATGCATGAAATACACGACCCGACGGCACATCCGAGTTCTGCTCCGGCAGTATGACGGACCACACCTGCGAGTCCAGATCATAACAGTGCAAGTCATTTGGTAGCGTGGAATCTGCCGAACCACCAAACACGTAAAGGAAACGATCATGATGGACCATGGTGTGGCCATAGCGACGTGATGGTGGCGCCGAGGTGGCACCACGCAGAACCGGCTCATTAGAGATGCGACGCCAGGTGCGTGTTTTGAAGTGAAATTCAAAGAGCGAGTTTGTTATCTGCAGACCACTCTGTCCAGAGAAGACGTACATGGCATCGCGGGCAACGGCCACCGGAAAATTGCAGCAGGTGGGCGGACGATCGCCCTTCTGTTCCACCTCCTCCCACTGATTCTCACCCGTCAGATTCAGCGTCCACATATCATTTAGCCGTGCATTGCCATCGTAGCCAGCATAAATCCACATTTTGTTGTCGTAAACAGCTGCGCCATGCGCCGAACGCGGAACCGGTTGGCTGAAAGGGGAGCTGGTTAGAGATGCAGCTGAGAAAGGACTTGCTGGAAATCTTACCTGCCCGAGAATTTCCACTCCACCCACATCGCGCTAAGAAACTTGTACTCAAACAAATCGTTCTTGTTGGTCAGATTTGAATTGGAGTGTATATCGCCCGTATAGCCGCCAAAGATGAACATAGAGCTGCCCGCGACAACAGCTGAATGATGATAACGCGGCGCTGGCGGTGTGCCCGTTGCGCATGCCCTGCCCCATGACTTGTCCTTCACACCAAACCGAATTAAATCGTTTAGCATATTCTTGCCATTGTCGCCGCCAAACACAAACATGGCATCCTTGTAGGCAACAACCGTGTGCTTGCTACGCCTGTAACAAATAAAGGACAAAACGTTAGTTTGGCCATTGTTCCAACTAGGTCACTTAGCTGTACTCACTTGGCACCCACAAACTCAGCACACTCCAGCATCCGTGTCCACTGATGTGTTGCTGTATATGAGTTAAAATCGACGTTGAGAGCATTGCAGCTGTAGCCGCCTGGTGAGCCGACCTTGCCGTTGACGCTGCTGCAGCTGCCATTGCTGTTCGCGTCGTACGCCAGACTGCAGCCGGATGGTATAACAGCGGATGTGGTGCTACTGCTGCTGCTGCTGCCACCGCCGCCAGCACAGGTTCCTCGTGAGCTACGCATCGAACTGGATGTTGACATTTTTAGATTGTTGCGTATGTGCTGCGCATCCAGGCAGCCAGCTGTTGATGCACTCTTTCGCGGCTTTGGCCGCTTACCCGATTTGGAGTCGCGCAATAGCAGCGCCTCAGCCCCAGACCCGAGTCCACGCTGTTGCTGCTGCTGCGAGCCGTTAGCAACACATGCAGGACAAAATACGGTCGCTGGTGTGCTTCCGCCACTCGCGCTGCCAGTGCCACTGCCACTGCCGTTAGCGACAAGGCCGCAAACTGCACTTAGACCACTGGATATTGAGCTGGAGCCGAGGCCGCAACTGGCTCGGCTGAGTGCTCGGGTGCCGTTGCTGCTGCCGCTTCCACTGCCGCTACTGCCGATACTGCCGCTGGCCACGCCAACGCCAACGCCCCCGCTTGGTATATCTTCCGCAGAACCATTCGTGTCCCCGCCGAGTATGGACTTTAGCATTAAAGCATTACAGGTATAGAATCTCCTTCGTTGGCTTATCTTGATCGAATTAACCGTGCAGGGCTGGGCCTTGCCTTACTATAAAGCCAATGTAGATATATATTTTTCACCACCGCTGCAGCCTGCAGGCCAAGAACTAGCGATATATTTGCGATTTGCACTTGTATCGATATTTCACACGTATATATCGGCATAACAAATACATAACATTCCATGATACAGATTACAGAAAAAGCAAGAATCGAAAGGTTTCAGTTATCGATATCAACGTTCACAGTCGTTTGTGACGTCAGCACTTATACAATGCTATACAAATCCATACAACTTAATTGTAACCATTATTGTATAGTAATAAAATAAAATTTAAGGCTCTTTTAATGCTCAGTTTTGTTATGCTTTAAAAGACTAAGTAACAATTGCATTTGCCAGAGGTAAAGTGATGTGCCAGTCATGATATGAGAAAAAGAATATTCAGTTTATTCACATATTTTTAATTTATTGGCATCAGAGATGTTGTAATAATTCGGCAATTGGTGCGTTATCTTGTACTTGCGATAGTTTTTGGCACCATGAGAACAACCCTGCTTGGCAGCGAACCGCGGCAAAGTCCTCAAATAAATTATAAATAAAACTAAATAATATTGATAGTAAACTGATAATTAAAACTAATTTATAAAACTGAAAAAACCGTGTGGTTGAATGCTACGCTCATCAAATGGCAGGCAGCTCACGGACCACAATACTGCCGCAGTCAAAGGAGGCGCTCCTGAAGTCGTACAATGCGCGCCTCAAAGATGATGTGCGCAGCATGTTGGAAAACTTTGAAGGTAATAAGGAGTAAATAAGTGCTGTAAGCAGATGGTTCAGGGCTAGAACCGCGCGGTGTGCGCACATTGACGGCGCTGTCTTATCATGCGATAAAGCAGCTCCATGCCCTCGAGGACGCCATGCCCGTTAGTTGCGCTCACTCCGTGCACCTTCCAGCGCTGATTCAGCTCGTGCAATCGCAGTCGCACGGCCAGCTCGACAGGTGCAATTGCGTGCGGCAGATCCTGCTTATTTGCGAAAACCAACACAACGCTGTCCTTTAGCTCATTGACGCGCAGCATCGAATGCAGTTCGGTCATCGCCTCTGGGAAACGTTCAACGTCGGCGGCATCTACCACAAATATAACTCCGACTGCATTGTTGTAGTAATAGCGCCACATGGAGCGCACACGCTTCTGGCCACCAATATCCCACACAGTCAGGCGTAGACGTTTATATTGTAATATTTCTACATTAAACCCTATGGTCGGTATATTGGTCAATGTGGTGCCCAGCTTAAGCTGATACAGAGTCGTGGTCTTGCCAGCTGCGTCCAGTCCAATCATTAACACACGCACATCCTCCTTGGCAGCGAACCGATCGAAGAAATATGAAAATGAGCTGCCCATTGTCAATTCGAATTTAAATTAGGAACTGCAAGTATTTATGCATGTAACTGTGACTGTATGTAAATGACGAGATCCAAACGCGTTCTGGATTCAACTGTAGTGCTGCCTGGCCACCACAAGGCAGCCATAGGCTCTCATCAAGCCCAGAGGCATTTGTTTATGCCACCCGATCTAAGCCGCTTGCTTATGTTGCTCTCTTTCACACGCCGCTCTTTAAAAAAAAAAACTGATTCGCTGTTTATCCATTTGTTTACAGAGATACTAAAGCTGGCGCGTCGCGAGAGTCACAGTCAAATTTCAAAGACAACACAGTGCGAGCAGGATGCACTAGAGATGCAAGTGCGAGCTGCAAATATGGGTAAGCCGAACAGTACTTTAAGAGAATCATAAAAACATAAGATATGAAAACTAGTTCCTTGCAGACAAGCAATCAAATATAAGTATCCACACCATACTCTATACAAAAAAGTTGCTTCTTTTTTAAAAATATTGAATATTCTTCTATTTGCACATAAGATATCTCTAAAACAAGAAGGGTTATATTTTAACACATAATTTTTTCCTATATATTATACTATTAAAAGAGCAATTTATCTAGTCGAAATGTGTTTAAAACTTAAATTGCAATCGCAGCAAAAAAGTTTATGTAAATTCTATATAGATTATTTGACAATAACAGCAATTTTCTATAACTTGCAGTACGAGCTGGTGAATCGCTGATGAAGCTGGTGGCCGATCTCAAGCAATATCTTATACTAAACGACTTTCATTCGGTGAATGAGGCAATCACAAACAACTCGCAGCTGTTCAGGGCCACACAAATTGAGTGCGACAAAAAGCTGATGAAGCTGCGCGATGAGATGGCTATGGACTTGTATGATCTGGAGGAGGAGTACTATACTAGCATATTCAAATAGCTTTAAATTAGTATGTACTTAGCTTCTCGTATTTATATATATGTACGTGTGTATATCAATGTAGAGAAAATGAATGAAACGAAACATTAATGAGAATCGAAAAACATCTATTTAGGATTAACACTGTTGATGCTGGGGCGTTCCTTTGTGTCCCTCTGCTTGTCATGGTCACCATGCGACACGGACGACAACGATGCCGATGTATTATCCGCCGTGCAGAACTCATCGTTGACGTTGTCCACAATGTCGCCGGTGTAGAAGAGTATTGCCTTGGGTACAATTTGGGTGCGCAGCAAATAGCCCACCTCAAAGTCGGCGCCAAGTACCATTTTGGTCTTTTCATCGGCCAGCGATAGATCCATCGCCTGCGGTGGCGAGAAGAACCGAAAGAAGGACTCGCGTGGCATCACCTTTGATATGTTGCGTGCTCCTTTGCGGAGCCGCTTCTGCTTGACCGTCTGCAATGTCAGATTGGAGCCATCCCGCCAGTGTATGTGACAGCCCTCGCAGCGCACTATCTCCGGACCCTCGAACATAAATGGAAACTCCTTGTCCGCCTCGTGGCGCAGAATGTACTTTTTGGTCAGCAACAGCGAGGACGTGTGCAGATACTCGTTGGGCCGAAACTGAAAGTGAACGGTATAGCTGTCCGGCTCATAGCTAATGCGCACGTCCACCAAACACTCGAGCAGTGGCTCGTCATGATCCTGCACTAGATCAGAGATAAGGGCCACATTGCGGAAGACAGTTAGCCAAAAACGAGGCACGCCCGCTGCATTCGCTGGAAAATGATGCAGCTGTTCGGTCAGTTGCCTGAATTCCTCCGTGGTCTTAATCTCCTCGAGCAGCTCGTCGGGCTCCTCGTGCCAGTAGCGATCCGTTGCCGGCGGCTCCACATCGCCGGCCACAATATCGCGACGGACATCGAACAGCGTGCAGCTCTGCAAATAGAAGCGCTTCTCCAGGTCATAGACCTCGCGGAAGAACTGCTCCGAGATCTTTATCTGCTGCAACTGATTGTGCTTCAGCGCCAGCACACGATTTTGCACCGACTTCGGCAAACTGTCCACCATGTGCTGCAGAAAGGCTCTGCGACTGTTGGACGGCATTTCGGCCGGACTCAAATTGATGCTGTCGAAGTTGACGCCAGAACTTCGACTCCGACTACGACTGCGACTTCTGCTACGATTGCGATTGCAAATTGGCGCATTTGGCATATTGTTCGCATCCTTCGTGTTCACGATTGTCGCAGTGGAACCCACTTCCGAGCTGGTGGCAATGTTCAACATTTTACAGCCTCTGAATTTTGAATGCAAACTTGACAATTTTTTTTTCTTTTTTGATATTTTATATACATATATTTTGAAAGCCAAATGATATCTGTTTTAATTAGAGCTGTAACAAATCACTTAAGGATTGCGTACGAAACGGATATATGTATATACATATAACTAGGATTATAGAGAGACTCAGACTAATATATAGTTTAAAAAAAATTACTAAAATTATTTTTGTTTTTAGACTCTGTCTGTTAATAATATTTTAATACTCTGCTAATGTATTATTAGCTAATGAGATAAAGATATCTGGAATTCTTGGAACCGAATAACCACTTGAAAAAATATACTGAGTAATCTCAAAGCTGCGGTGATCAGAATTCTTTGTATAGCTATAAAATTGAAAGCTTTAAGCAAACAAATTTGGGCTTGGTAAACAAACAGAAACTTGTTCAAGGGGCTGTTGTAGCTCTGGACTTTGGACACTCCATTATCATTTATAGACTACGTCTGCATAATTTCTTGGCAGATTGTCAATCAATTTGTTTCTTTATAATATATGTTGCCTTATCGCAGTCATAAAATTATATTTGTCGCAGGTCAGTGACGCTAAAATCAGCATAAAGCAGTACGAATAATTCGACTTCCGGCCAAATTTATCTTGTCCGTTTTGGTATTTGAGTTGGCGTTATCTCGAGTAACCGATTTTAGCCAGCTGGATGGAATCGTGCCTAATCCCGGTCGTAGCGATAAGACAGGCGTTGTCTTTTGCTTCATAAATCTGGCTATATAAAATACGTAAAGGCCTCGACGTTTTTATTTATTGATAGAAAATCCCAAATAATTGTCTAATCTTATCCCGCATTGCTAATGAATCCGCACACCGCCAGCCCCGTTTCCAGCTGTGGAGCAGAAATGTTGTGCGTCAATCTATTTTTAAATATATTTAGAGTACTTGCTGGTGGTATGCGTATAAAAATATGTTTTTTTTATATGCATGCCTTGCTTTCATTTGTGGGTAGAAGAATAATCCGCAATAAACTCTATCTACAGCAGTAGCTAATCAATCTCACACATACTCAGCTCCTGATCAATATCATTTTGAATCCTTATTTAAGTGGTTTATATTTGCAGCCTCTGCATGACATGTCAGAAACGTTGTCTTCGAGTGCTGTTTTGATTATCTGTTAGATACTAAAGAAGACTCTCAACCATATTGATTGTAAGATTCTAGCAATATAATTCATCAATTTCTTATAAAACAAAAACTTATTTATCACAAAGGAAAGGATCAAGTTATTTACATGTAAATCTTAGTTATATGTGTATATATATATATATATATATATATATATTTAGTAAACGTTGGTTGGCTTAGAATATAAAATCTTCTTCACTGATATGCTCCAAATTGCTCAGACTGCGCTCATAGCGCTTGATACGCTGATACCACTGCGGATCCTGGGCAGTGACCAGCTCGGGCCTGCCCAGGTTGTGCCTGTAGAGATACTCGGCATGTCCCTGGCCACTGACGCCGTTAACGGTACAGGCGACAAACTGATTGTACACCTTGGACTCCCAGTCGCCGCCCACATAACGCACGGCGCTGTGCTCCACGCGTATTTGCACCAGATAGGAGCGTTCGGCGGTGTCCACCATGAAGTTCTGATGCTGGGACGGAGTGCCCTTCTCGCCGCACGAGTACAGCTCCAAATTGCTTTCGGTGATTGGCTCATAGACGCCCTGGGGCGTGCACACGTAGCCCATCTTGAGCGAGGACAGAAAGAAGGAGGGCTGACTAAGATTGCCAATAACCATGCTGCTGCCGTCGTCCAGGAGCAGTGCAAAGTACAAGTAACGATTGATCGAGCTGAGGCAGCGCTCGGTGCCGAAGCTGTGATCCCGAAAGCCGCGCAACTTCAGCTCCAGCCGCCGCTCGCCCAGCACAACGCTGCCCTCCAGCTGGCCATACTGCTCGTAGTGCGTGCGCTTCTCCACAATATGCCCGACGCTTTTCAGCAGGCCATAGAAGCTCTCGTTCCAAGCCTCGCGCGCTATGGAGTCGGCTATCAGCGACGAGCTGAGATCGCGATTGTAGTTGAAGTGCTCCGCCGAGCTGCTG
This sequence comes from Drosophila lacertosa, assembly GCA_004143845.1. Taxonomy (NCBI): domain Eukaryota; kingdom Metazoa; phylum Arthropoda; class Insecta; order Diptera; family Drosophilidae; genus Drosophila; species Drosophila lacertosa. The sequence continues at coordinate 388,426 of SCDZ01000161.1, read as the reverse complement.
AATGTCACATCCAGCTGCACATCGATATTTTCCTGGTCATGCGCTGGCGTCTCGGACTCGTTCGGGCTGGAACGCCGCAGCGGGCCAGCGTATTTGAGTCGCCAGACGCGCATGGATTGCTCCGGATAGAGATGGAAGCCAGCGCCAAGGAATTCAGTGCTCTCCTCGGTGCCGTCTGTGGTGAAGTGCACCATGTCCGGCAGCTTGGGCAGCGAGTATAGGCCCTCGCCGGGCAGCCACAGATAAAGTGCCGCCTTCAGCACGCCGAGCCTGCGCCGCTCCAGGGTGACCATCAGTTTTTGGCCAGCTGCACTGGCAGCCATTAGGCTGACCACATCGTAGCTCTTCGGATCGTTGGTCAGCAGCTGGGGGCGATCTAGCGTGGCCAGATGTGCTGCCGAACTGAGCAGCTGCTCGTTGCGCTTATAGATGCGATAGCGCAGCTGGCGCAGCACAAGCAACGCAATCCCATACTTTAGCCGGTAGCAGATGCCCTTGCACGGATACTTGCCAAAGATTAGCGCCGACTTACGGCTCAGCAGGAGGAGGGCGAGGCTCAGAAACGCCACCACAATGCCCAGGCAAACCAGAGCCACCACAAAGCCGAGGCTAAGCAGCACTCCCATAGCGATCAGGGCAACACCGATTATGATTATCATGTTGCTCGCACTTGACTGGCGTTTACGTGACTGAGCGATACCGAGCTCGAGGCTTTGCCCTGCATTGGCAAATTGTTGGCTATTTCAGGTCGATAAGCAGACGCTATCAATTTCCCTGCTTCCCCACTCACCTGGACACACGCACACGCACACAGAGACGCACAGACACACACAGGCACACACTTGAGGTACTTGGTCGTGGCCCTTATCATCACGAGTCGTATCAGTCCCCTACAAACGTTAGCCATTCTAACTGGTCGATTGCTCAATTAATGTTGCATTTGCTTTTGGTCATAAATCAGTTGACAATACTTTTTCATTTTATTTATGATTGTATCATAAACCAAATTCATCGGTCGCCACAAAGCCAAATATTTCCGGGTTTTATTTAAAAATAAATGCATAGCGTTTAGTTTCTGTCAGCGCACATAAATATGCTTCTGATTGAATGAGTGGACAAAAGCAAATTGATTTTGAGTTGCAGACATGAGCTAACACTGTGTGTGTGGGCTATGTAAAATGTAAAAACATTTTAATTTAGTCCAATATTATAAAAAAAATTCACCTAATTATATTTAAATCTGATTTAATCGTTTTTGCAGCTGCTTTGTTTTATTTTTAATGCAACTTTTTAGAGACTTAAAGAGCTTTCGCTTGATTTTTCATCCCTTCTGTGATTTTGCCGCATTTCTATAGATATATGTACATATTATATGGCATACACATACAACTTATTAGGCACTGTGATTTCACGTTTAGCAGCACTGGCAGCACGCATATGCATTAACCGTTATCAGCATTGGCACACTGCGTCGAATGCGAATTGCGACTGCGCCAAAACTTTTAGATTTTCCTGTTGCCTCCTGCTCGCCTCTCCGTCTGGCGAGAACAACAACGCTCAATCAATAAAAACATAAAATTAGTGCGCGAGGAGCACGCATGCAGCAGTAGCAACAACAACAATTGGCACAAACGCAACAACAGCAATTGACGTGAGGCACATTCGCCAACCAGGAACGGAGCGTAGAGGAATAAGTTATCTGCAGCGTCCTTCTTACCACTAACAGATTCGCAAAATAACAGTTACACAAAAAAAAAAAAAAAAAGAAAAACGAAAAAGTAAGGACAAAACTCATAAAAAAAAACTGGCCAAAATGTACAAAACGATACGGCACGGGGAGAACAGTTTGCAATATACGATATTACCGCAGAACGACGATTTTCGCATAGAGGGAAAACTGACAAACGCCAGCTGCCTGCCAGCGAACACTTCCGCATCGACGTCCGCCTCCGCTTCCGTTTCCTCCTCGTCCAGTGGCGCCAAACGCAGCTTGGCGGCGCCACGCAAACGTCGCACGTTCTTCGCGTATCTTGGCCTGATCTTTGTGTGCACTGTCATCATTGGCGCCGTGCTCATACCGTTCCTGGTCTCCGCCGAGTGCTTGCCCAGTCCCACAGAATGGTTCCTCAAAACGAAGGCGGCCTTCACGCACAGCGGCGAGCGCCAGCAGCTGCAGCCACATATTGCAGCTGGCCTAACAGCAACTGCGAAGCCAGCAACAGTAACTAATGCGGCAGCAGCTCCGCCCGTTGCTGCCATGTTGGGTCAAAATGTGGGCAAAACTGTACAGATCGTTAATCGTAATGGCATTGAGCAGTTCATAATAAAGGTCAACAGAACTATGCCACTCAGTAGCAGCAGCAGCAGCAGCAGCAGCGCAGCCACGACAACATCAACTTCTACAACAACCACAACAACGACGACTACAACAACAACAGCAGCAACAACAACAATTGGCATACAGGCAACTGAAGCAGCCAGCACCATGCGCTCCCCATCGCCAGCAACGTTGTCCACTTTGGCAACAGTCGCCACCGCCGCAGCCCCACCGCTTAACAATCGCCTGGCAGCAACCATAACTACGCGCATTATACAAGTACCGCTGCTCAAGTCGGCCGCCAAGAAGCCCATCATGCCCCCAGTGCTGGCCAAAACTCAGAGTACACAACTACTGCAGCAGCAGCAACAGCAACAACAACCATCATCTTCAGGCAACACGGATGTAGCTCAGAACAAGAGCAACAACGCTTGGATGAATACGCGCTGGGCGTACATTGATCCATCCACCTATGTGCAGTGGTCCGTAAGTATCGAGTCCGCTCTGCCTGTTCCAGTTTTCCTTTGCCCTTGCTTTGATATGTGTCACGTCCATTTTACAGGGCTACAATGCTGTGGATAGCGTGCTGCTGCCCGCTTTACTTGGATTTGCACTTATTGGCATGATTCTAATCATAACGGTCTGCTTGGTGGCACGCAACAAGCGCACCATAGTGTCCTCCGTGCGCAAGCGAAATCGTAACGTGAGTACAAATGCATTTAATTACCATGTGGCCAACTCCTTGCATAACCTTGCGCCATATACAGCACCCACAAACATAAACTCATCTACTCGCACCTACACTAATAATGGGGCGGGGAAACGGCCGCCCCTTTAAGTGCTTTTCAAAATTGGTGCGAGTGACCAATTTTTAAAAATGCTATACCTAAAATACACAGAAGAGAACGAGGAAGTACAATCAGTAAGGATGGGAAGTTTATTATTTAATTTAATACCTATGCAGGCAAATGCAAATGGGCTAAAAATATTCTAATTTTAAACGATTGTTTCTTTAAAAAAAAGAAAATATTATATAGCATTGCAAAGCCGTTAAATGTAGATCGTACGTTTGAAACGTTAGATATAATATATTTTTTGAACCATTATTTCTATGACACCTATTTGATATAGTCGTTCAGTCCTTATATACTTATTTTTAATTCTTTATTTCTTCAACAAAAAAACAAACAAAACATTTACTCTGGGTATATTCACCAGCAAGTACTATTTAAAGATATCATTTATTTTTAATATATAATTAAAATAAAAGTACTGATGAATTAATCTATTATAAGTATCTAAACCTTAGCTCAGAATAACTTAAGAAAAAAAAAAACTTAATTATGCCATTGCTGTCAATTTTGTAAGTAATTTTGCAATTAGTTTGAGCCCAAATGAATTCCCTTCAAATTTGTGGCTCTTATGTCAAAAGATATTGTTGTGTAAACAATGTATTGCAGACGCGTTTGCTTAATTTAAAATATTTGTAAAATGTCGAACGTTATGTTTGCAATTGTGCAAAATGCGCGTGTTAATGTGAATGGCAAGAAGTTTGAAAGCTCTGTCAAGTATTTGAATGTTTCTGCGCATGACGTCAGCATGGAAAGTGCCTCAAGAAGGTTGAGATAAAAACACTGTGTTTGGACAGAGTGCATGGAATAAACCTTGGAACATATCTGAAAAAGTGACATCAGATGTTATGTGTACACGACCTTCTTTGTGTTGTGCCATTTGCCAGCAAGCAATACAAAGTTGCAATAATGGCTATCGATAAACAAACAGACAACAAATTCCACGTCACTGTCGGCTCGGACACGAAGCAAACGAAAATCAAAACGGACATCGTAACACCGACGAGCGGGCGCCCCAACATAATATTGTGGCGCTCTGGGCGTGTGAAAACGAGAGCGCATATCTTTAGCCGGCACTGCGTTACCGTCTCGCTAAGTGTACGCAAGCGAGCAGGCAATAAACAACAACGTGAACAAGTGGTAGTGAGCCAGCAGCAGTAGCAGCAGTAACAACAACAACAAACACTATTGCCCGTTGGAGCCGAGAGTCGTTTGCGTGGCAGTTTTTTTGTTTTCGCTGTCGCTGTTGTTGCCACCGCTGGCTGTGTGTGTTTTGTTGTACTGCTGCGGCTGGTGGCTGCGCTGTTGTTGTTGGTCGGCTCTGTTGGCTAGTAGGCCGCCTTGGCATTCACACAGTGCTTTCAGTGAAACGTAGCCACATTCATTTAGTCAGTCAGTCAGTCAGTCACTCACGCACAGGTGAGCAGCAGCTAAAGCTAAAGCAAAAGCCAGAGGCAGGCAGGCAGCAGAGGCGGCTGGACCAGAGGCGCACTCGAATAAAAATAAAGTAAAACGTCGTATAACAAATATAAACGAAATAAGCAGCAACTCACAAATATACAACTGGAAGTCGCCTACGTCAGCAAATTGCAACACGCATTCCAATCCTGTAAGCAACAACAACAAAATCGCTTGTCGCTAGTGAAAAGCAAAAAGAAATTGCTTGCGTGTGCCGCTAACTGCGCTCCCTCTCGCTTGTGTCTGCGTGTGTGTGCGCGCGTATGTGTGGGAGCACGCGCGCTCGTGTGTGTGTGTGCCAGCAAGGCAAATTTGTATCTAATGTTGTGATTGTGTGCGTGCTAATGTTGCGCTGCATTTTCAGGCCAAATGCCATTTGCGTGGTCTTTGGTGCAAGTCTGCTGTACGACTCTCAGTTGCTGCTGCGGCGGTAACTGCTGCTGACGTTGCAACAACCAAGCGCACACACAAACACACACATACATATGCACACGCGCGCGTACACATATCAAAAGAGAGCAATGCAAGTGAAGGGGGAACGGGGTGCAACAATCAGTTGATTGCAATAAACTAAAAACACTAATCCCACCATTTGCAACATTGCAGCAACAAGCCAGCGCACGAAGCAACAATAATTATGGCCATCAAACCCGGACTCGGCCGCAAAACAACCAACAAGAATCCACCGATTTTGAGCCATGAGTTCGTCATACAAAACCATGCGGACATCATCTCCTGCGTGGCCATGGTGTTCGTTGTTGGGCTAATGAACGAGTCGACGGCATCGTTTGCCAGCGCCTTTATATCGCTGCATCACAATGTCAGCGGCGAGGAGGCGAGCCGCGAGCAGCCATATGGCAAGCCGTATACCTATGTGGCCGGAATCAAGGATTATTGTGCGATATTCTTCTATACGCTCGTATGCATCATCATGCATGCTATCATCCAGGAGTTTGTGCTGGACAAGATTAGCAAGAAATTGCATTTGTCCAAATTTAAGCTGGCGCGATTTAACGAATCCGGCCAGCTGGTCACCTTCTATCTGCTCTCGTTCATTTGGGGGGCGCACGTGGCGATGCGCGAGGGCTACCTGGGTCAGGTGGCACAGCTCTGGGAAGGCTATCCGGCGCACGCGATGACCTTCCTGCACAAATTCTACTTTATCATCCAGCTGTCGTACTATCTGCACATGCTGCCGGAGCTCTACTTCCAGAAGGTGCGCGCCAAGGAGGAGCAACAGCCCAAGATCATACATTCCATTAGCGGCTTCACGCTCATCGTACTGGCCTACACGCTAAGCTTCCAGCGACTTGCCATCGTGCTGCTCACGCTGCACTATTTTAGCGAGCTGCTTGCCCACATTTTCCAGCTGATTGGCGTCTTTGATCGCGAGGAACGCCTGGCCCGTGTACGTATTGTGAACAGCGCGTGCTTTGTGCTGGTTCGTTTCGCCACCTCGGTGATTGGTGTGCTGACGCTCTTTTATGGCATTGGCAAATCTGGCGGCAGCTATAAGCTGCGTGCACTGATCGCGGTCGTTGGATTGATTGCCCTGCAGGGCTATCTGGTGTATTCCTTTATCACCGAACAGTTGCGCGCCAAGCGTGAGGCGAAGCGCGAGGCAAAACTGCTGGCGGCACAGTCAAAGAAGGTGAAGGCGCCCAGCAAGGATAAGGTGAAGCGCAAGAAGGAGAGCGATCTGCCCGAAGCGGATCAGGCGTCGGCCAGTCCCGCCAAGCAGAAGCTTAAATAGGGCAATTGCAATTGAATCAAAGCAACAAAATCTTCCGCACACTTCCAGACGCTCAAGCAACAAACAACAAAAACAAAAACAAAAAATCAACAAACAAACAACATCAACAAAAACACGAACAGAACAGACTATCAGCGGACTCACACACTTGCTACACTACACTACACAACACAGCACTCGAAACTTTTTTTGTTTTGCCGCGCTGCATTTACCATATTCTCTTAGAGCGAAAGCTAGCTTAGCTATTCGTACACCTAAATATTGTGTTTGATTTTAAGATTGATTTTTTTCGATTTTTTTAATTATTATTAATACATATTACAAAATATTTTTTTAATTGAAATAAACAAAATTTTTTATTTTTATACAAGAAACCTACAAGAAATCAAAACTATAAGAACAAATGTGTTTCGTCTCTCTACTAAGTGTGTGTGTGTGTGTGAGTTTCAAGAGCAATGTAACATATATGCATGACTATGTGCGCAATATTTATGTATACGTATATCTATATATATATATATATATATACAAATATATGTATGCATGTGTATGTAAGTCTATAAAGTACTTTTAATGTTAACCATTTTGATCGTGTGGTTTTATACGTCCTAACGAATGTAACAAAGAAAAACGAAACAAACAAACAAACAAAATAAAACAAATTGCTATTTTGTATAAGAAAAACATAAACAAGCTAAAAAATCTTTTTAAGCCCGGTTTTTGGGCTAGGGAGGTGGAATTCTTAAACTTATACTATTATTACTTTTCTAACGAATTAAAGTTTACCTAAGGCTGAACTGATCTTAAGGACCTTTACTATTGTCCCGAAATCGAATTAAAATTCACAACCTAATGTAATCTGAAATGTATTCACCAATCTTATCTTATTTATTGCACAGGATATTGAAGAGCAGGGCGCCGAGGATAATGCCACACTGCTCACAGCAACAAATCTGTCCGACGATGATTAATTACAAATTATATAAAAATAACACAAAAACAATATGGAAACAAAAATAGCCATTAACTTCATCTGCGCGTGTGTCCCATTAATTTGGTCGCTTTTTGATGTTTTATTGTTTTTTATTTAAATATTTTTATGATATATAGTATACAAAATATATACAGGCATATATAGATAAAAACTAAAAACCCCTTTGATCAAACAAAAAGCAAGATGAAAACCAAAGCTTGTTACAAAAACAAAAGTAAAAATATTTAATGCGTATTTTAATCAAATGTACCTCAAACAAATATTCAATTATGTGCACAAATTATTCAACTCATATTCTGCCCAGCAGGGACTGTAATCATTATAAGATTTTTTGTCGGAATTTCATTAAATTGCCGTCAAAGGTATATTTGTAAAGCTCAGGCAATTTTAATTATATTTGAGCTATTAAAAAGAACTTAAAAAAATCAAAAACTTTTAAATGGCTTAGATAATCGAAAACGATCGATAAAAATATAAAGTATTATTACAGTCTCTGATATTTCCTGAATGAGAATATTTAGTAAAAGGATATATTAAAAATTCAATATAATTCGTGCACATATTTGCATATTTGCATTTGGGTATAAACTTAAGAGCATATATTATATATTAAGAATCTAAGACAAAACATTTTCAAAAATGCTGTCCAAGCTAAGCTACGCATAACAAAAACAGCCGCATAATCAAATTGAAAGTTGATAAATTTAATAACACCCAAGCAATTTTCATTGTTATGTTTCCAAAGTAAACAAAAAATGTACTAAAAAAAAAACCCCAAAAAAAAAACAAAAGAAGAGAAAACCTAGAAAAGACTGTTTCTTGAAAACATTATAAGGATTCTTTAAATAAGCTGTTACTTTATACCAATATTTTTTTAGGCACTGAAATCTAAAAGTTTTGAAAATTATTTCTTCAGTGTGCGTGCTCGATTGTTTGTGTGTGAGTGTGTGTATGTGTGTGCTTGCTTATTTTCCAGAGCAACATACAACATACATATAAACTTATACAAATATACATATACTTATGTATATTTAGGAATATTAGCACAAATATTACAAGATTCTTAGGCTTAAAATGCATTTAAGATGGTAAATTTTTGAGTGTAAGTTGCGCTCATGCGTGACCAGAAAACTTATCACACAATCTTGTCACGCATGAACGCACTGCGGGGGATTCATGAGGGTGGCGCCCCCATGAATTCCCTGCTATTACTTATGTTATCATTAAGTCCAGTATACAAACTTTTGAGCACAAACAAAAAAAAATAAAAAAAATCAAATGCAGCAAATGGTTTTGAAACGTAAGTATTAAGTTTCTTCTCGAATCGGAGTTGGAATCGAATGGGAGCACAGAGATGGATTGAAAAAGTTCATAGATCGTAGTTCGATTGATAAGAATGATATATAAAAAAAGAATCCAAAAAAACAAAAAAAAAAAAATAAGGAAATACTATGTACACTGTATACACTATATATATATATATTTATGTATGTAACTTGTATTTCGATCTATATAACTGTGTATAACTGTGAATCATTGAGAGTTGTAATTGTAATTTGAGATGATCTGTATTTTTGTAAGCGTAATATTTAACGCTACCGTGTACGGTAAGGCGAGCTGGGCGTGGCATGGCACACTTACAATTGATTTGCTCATTATACTATGTACTATATATACATATATGTATTTGTGTGGTATTTATATGGTATATGCTATAATATAAGCGACGTACACGACGGCTTGCATTTACACATCCGCATGCACATGTGCATATGTGCATGCCTGTATGTGTATATTATCCAATAAAGCAAATCAAAGATTCCAAAATGGATTGTATATCCTCCATATATCACTGTAATTGTTACAAATAATTTGCAAAGCTAAACAATTAAGTCCATATACCAGAGAACTATGCGTACATACTATATATATACACAAACACACACCCACACACCCACACATACACACACAAACACACACAATATATGAATAAACACACACTTATACAAAAAAAATAAATAAATAAACACTATATTGAATGTTTTTGCTTGTTAAAGTGAATAATAATAAAGAACAAACTAACTGCATAATGTATAAATATTTCATTTATCATTTTATAGTATTACATACATATATGTTCCTCTTTATCCTTTAGCTTAGAACTATAATTACAAACGCATCGCGTTTATCACTTAGCATTTGTGTTCCTGCTGCACCTGCTGCTGCTTATCGCGTTTGTTTTGCTGTGCTGTCAAATGACTTTGGACGAAACTTTGGAAGTTCTGCTCCTCCGAATTGGTTTTGGCATCAGTTTCCTCCTGTTCATCGGCGTCCATTTGCAGCGGCACCATGCTGGGTGCCATGAGGAATACGCTGTTGTCCGTATTGGTTGGCGGATCCTGCAAATATTTGTTAAAAAATACTTGAACAGCGTTTCTTAAGCTGGCAATTATCGTTGTCAACTAACACTCAGATCTAGACCCATAGGCACAGCCGTGCCCGATTCGTCGATGTCTGTCGCTGGCAGTGGAAGTGCTTTCTGCTCGGCCAGACGCTGTAGACGCATCTTCTCATACACCGGCTTGTAATCGCGCTCGTACTCTGTTACACATTCGAGAACGTGGCTCATCAGCGTGGCGAAGCCGACACCGGTTTTTGCTGAGACCCCGCATGTGATAAGATTCTCGTAAAACGTATCCAAAGTCAGGGACATGGTACGCGTTAGATTGTTCACGTAGCTGTGCTCCTCCTCCAGCGCGTCCTGGAACGCCTCAAAGTCGGTCATCCAATCCTGTACAAAGCTGCAGTCTTTCAGGTCAATCTGCGGCAAGTGCAAATGTGACATTAGCATTTAAAGGCTCTGCTTGGGGAATGTTCTGCACTCACCTTGTTGAGCGCTATTAAAAAGGGTAGTCGCGTCTTGTACAGTATGGAACACGCGTACAACATATTGGACATAAAAGTTGTCGGGCAGCTGGAGCGCACAACGTCCATCACATAAACAACAATTGTGGGAAACATGGTGGCTAGGCCTTCGGTTATAATGCTACCTGATGCTGACCAAGTGAATACTTCAATCTGGCCGGGTGTATCGATGATGCACCATTTGTGGCCACGCTCCCCGGCGCGTCGCACCAGCTCGGCGAATTTTGGCATCTTGGTAGTGAACATGTTCAAAGCAGTCACGATGCCGCCGTTGGGACCCAGCTGGTACTGTTTCATCACCTCCTTGTAGTTGACCGTGTCGCGTATGTCAATGTGCGCCGCATAGGGGACTTCACGGCATGCCGGATCCAGGTTAACCACATACGGATTGAATTGTGCTTGGGCGTGCTCGATGAGGCTCCGCGTAAACGTTGTTTTGCCGGAGCCGGCCATGCCCAGCACAATGATGCACACGGGCGAGTCCTGAATGCCTTCGCTGAGTGTCAGCGCCTCCAGGTTAATGTCATTAATGCTGGGATTAACACGGGCCTGGCTGCTACTGCTTGATGATTTGGAATCCATAATTACTGCAGCATTTGGCAAAACAAACTTGCACGTTTATTAATTTCTGAACAATCACAGTGCAACGCGGCTGTTTATGGCAGCACTGGCGCTAATCAATTTTAACAGTATGGCAACGCAAATTACGAAATTGACACTAGATGGCGACACATCGCTTTGAAATACCCAGCGGTTGATTATTAGAAAGATGCGTGCTGAGCTATTAGTAAACACGTTTAAGTATTGCGGTATTCCAAAACGACACTTTTAAATGAACATTTAGCACATTTAAATTGGAACATGTTAGTCTTTAACTAAAAATAAATTTTACCGAACATGATTTGCATATCAAAAACTTATTTTTGACATTCACAACTATACGTACGCTGTTTAGCTAAGTGGCAGCTTTGTTTCGTAGATTGGCGCGGTAATGGAAGCACGTCTCGAAATAAAGTTGCAAGAACCTAATCCGCTGTTTACACGTTGGTTGGAGCGCTGGCTCCATGAGGCCGAACAGCGCAACAGGAAATCGCAGCACAAGCTGCGGCAGGCGCTGCAGGCGTTGCGCAGTTATCCGCTGCCACTCTACAGCGGCCGCGAATGCGCCGTGCTGCGTGGATTTGGGTCGACGCTTTGTCAGCTGATCGATGAGGAACTGCGTCAGTACAGGCTGCTAGCTAGCCGAACAACGTTGCCAATAGCTGCCAACGCAGCGTATAGTAGCACTGAGTACCAGGAGAATGTGCAGCAGGTGGTTAAAGCGGTGCAAAAGAAACAACAGCAACAGAAGCCCAAGAAGCTGACCAAGAAGGCGCAGCAGGAGCTGGCAGCAGCCGAGGAACGGGAGCGCGTCGTGCATATGGCTGCTGGCAGCTACAGCATTGTGCTGCTCGTGGACACACAGGAGACGAGCGGCAAGAACAAGCGCGTGTTGGATCAGACGCGCAGCTATCTGCAATCGCTGGGCGTGGAGCACGAAGTACGTCGTCTAACGGTGGGTGACTTTCTGTGGATAGCGCGCGACGCCGCCGGCAATGAGCTTGTCCTGCCCTACATTGTGGAACGCAAACGCATGGACGATTTGGCCAACAGCATACGGGACGGACGCTTTCACGAGCAGAAGCATCGCCTGCGCCAGTGCGGACTGCCGCACATAATCTACCTGATCGAGAACTATGGTGACAACGAGCAGCTGGGCCTGCCGCTGGAGTCATTGCAGCAGGCGCTGGCCAACGCTCGCGTCCAGTCCAATGGCATTCAAGTGGTGCGTTCCGAAAATCACTATCGCTCCATGTGCTACTTAGGCGGTGTTAGCAGCGCCCTGCAGCAGCTCTACGTGCACGCGGCCAAGTCGCTGCACAGCGTGGACAAGACATCTCTAATTGAGGCACAGTCGAACAGCTGCCTAAGCGACAGCCATGTGGGTCTTCTCAAGTTTCGTGAGCTGTACGAGGATTCGGCACGCAATGCGCTGCTGACGGTCCGGGAAGTGTTCGTGCAGCAGTTGCTGCAGCTGCACTCGCTCTCCCTCGACCGTGCGCTGGCTATCGTGGAGCGCTATGCAACGCCGCGACTGCTGCTGGACGCCTATGCCGAGTGCCACAGCGAGGCCGAGGCACGTCAACTGCTGGCAGGACTGGGCTGTGGGCCGCTGCAGCGACCGCTTGGCGAGAAGTTGAGCCAGTGCATCCATCAGTTCTACACTAGCGAGTTTTGAATGTAATAATAATTCAATGGACTAGGATTAGGTTTAGTAATTGTATTTAGTAGGTATTAGTTAATTGGACATATCTAAGGTTATATACATGTATTTATACAATAAGATTTATAATTTTGGACTAGTTTCGTTAAGAGAATCCGGAGAACAAAAAAAAATTACATGTTATTCGAACGTTCGATTCAGTTTAGATATTGCGAAAGTGCCGTATTGCCAAATCCACGGGCAGATCGAAATCAAACTTGGACAGTGCGTCAATTGAGCGCAACGAGTCGCGGAAGCCCGTACATGCCACATAGCTATTGGACGTATAGTATGTATCTATGAGCTCATTGCAGCTGAGTATAAGATTGAGCCATTCTACCAGAAGATGTGCGCTGTAAATGAGAAATATTTAATTTATGTTATCGAATACTAGTCGTTTTAACGAGACAACAAGAGCTTGTAGTGCAGAATCTTTTTTCTCTATATAGGCTATTAAAATATACATACTTAAGGCCTGCACAGATTAAGGCTTTGAAATGGGCGTTGTAGCTGCGCTTATAGGGCCGATGCATTGCCAGAATCATGCCGATGGCACTGAGCAGGCTCTGTTTGGCCGTCACCACATGGGCGTCAACAATGTCCAGTTGAAAGCTTTGCGACAGTTTCCTCGCAGGAGTATTGTTGTATTCGTCGCCATTCTTCAGATTGTAGTACTCGAGTATCAGCTCCCAGGCGTGCATTGGGCGACCAATGCCAAGAAATTGCATATCAGTTGCCGCACCCGCTGCCACACGCTGAGCGCCAGGATGCAGGCAGCGCATGAATGGCACCATTAGGCTGGAGGCCGCCGACTCGGGCGGTACCCGCAGTCCGTGCTGTATGAGCTGCTGCAATGTGCGCGCCAAATTCTTGCGCACCACACTGGTCAGCTCGCGCCCAATGGTGGCTATGGAGTCGCCGCGCATATGCACAATGCGACGCCCCAGCGACTTGTCCTTGTCCCAGTCATACCGCTCGTACATATCCTCATCCGAGTCGGATGAGGTGGTGGCTGCGCTTGCCGCATAAGGCGTCAGCTCGTAGCCGGCTGCGCTTGCAGCCGCACGTCTGCAACGTGGCGGCAACGTGATTAATGCACCATTCTGGGCATTAAGCGAGCCGCTTGGCCTATTGACATTGATTGCCTGTTTCTGTTGTCGCAGCGCCCGCTTGATATTGGCCAACTTCTCGCGATCGCAGCTTAATGTTGCAGCCAACGCGGCCACCTCCTGAATGTCCACTTCCAGCTGTGCGCGCAAGTCCCTAAAATAATTAAAGTTTAATCAGTTTTTTTTCAGTGGGCAGTAAAATATGAAATTTGCAGCATATCAAACTATTATTGCAGAGTTGCACACAAAGGTAACGGTCGATAAGTCTTCTACTCGATCACGATTTTTCAACTTATCGAACCGTTCTATTAACCGATATGACATGGCGTTGCCATATTGGTACTCAAACGTAACGTACTCTTAAATTTTATAGAAAAATATTTAAGCATAATTTAAGTATTATTTTATCTTATTTTATTTTATTTAATTGCGTTTTTTTTGTAACTTACCCCCAGTGGTTGCCTTTGTGGGTCTTTTTGAGCGAGTTCTGCTGAAAGTCCGCTTGTCGCTTGGCGAAATGTGTGCTGGCGAACATCTGCATCAGGAGCGAAGCCTTATCGAGCAGACCGTGCGCCTTGCTGTGCAGGCTTTCGCGTCGTGGCATCCGCTCCGGCAGCGATGATGCGACCCCAGATATGTTGTTGCTGCTGCTGCTGGTGGTGGTTGTCACTGTGGTTGTCATTACAGGCAGCTGCCCGGGCGTCTGGCGGTACGTCTGTTTGGCCGCATAACTGTTGTAGGCGCCGCTGAGTAACTTGATCTTGTCGCTGGCGCTGCTTGTGCCACTGGCGCCGGCGGTATCGCACTGAAGGAAGGCAATAAATCGCTCCAGATCGGTAATTTGAGTTTTGAGCTGGGCCACCAGCTGCTCCTTCATTTTGAGCGGACCGATAAACTCGCCAATGGCGTTGTCCACCTGATGGCGCAGCTGCTCGGTGGTGAGCGCGGGCAGCTGATGTTGCTCCACCTGCAGGTTGAGCTTGGTGCGCAACTCGTCCAGTATGAACTTTTGCTTCTCGAGCAGCACGTGCTGCGGCAAAACGCCCGGCGCACCCGAATCATAGGCCAGCTGCTCCAGCTCCGTTAGCTGTGACTTCAGCTGCTCGATCAACTGTCCGTCGTGCGGTGCCGTTTGCGGCGTTCCATCATCGCCGTTATCGCGAATTGATTGATCCGCGTCCGGTATTCCTTGAAAGGCGAAATCCTCCAGATCACGCAACAGCTGATCCCGCTCATCCGTGGGCGCCTCCACAATCTGCCGCACGCGCAGCTGGACGTGTGCGAACTGCGAGGTCAACGCCAACAGCGAGCTTGTCAACAGCTCCTGCTCCTCTTCGATGCTGCGCAAACGTGCCAATTCGCTGGCACTATCCGCTCCAACTGTCGCCGTTGGCGACTGCTTGTCCAGTGCCGCGCTGAGCATGGCTGGCTCAAGCTCACAGCTAACGCCCGTCAACAACTCAGAGCTGGTGCTGTTGGCATCATCATAGTTGGCACCCAGTGGAGACCATCGTTCGCTCAGTGGTTGCGCTTCGTCCTCTGGATCGGCGTCCGGATCCGTTTCTGAATACGCCTGACTATCATTGCTCTCTCCGTCCTCGTTAGCAGCCACGTTTGTGGCTGCCGCAGTTGGTGTTGCTATTGTTTCTGTTGTTGTGGCTACATTGTCACAGCTGCTGCTGTTGCTGGCTGGCTGCTGACCTTCGGCCAGCGTGGCATTCGTGTCCATATGTGTGGCTGGCCAGCGCACTTGCCACTTCTACTTGGCACACTTGGCTTGCTTTCCAACGTTCGAAAAATCAATCAGTTGCCTGTTCCGTTAACAGCTGGCCAATCTCGCAGTAATGCCTACGTATGGCAGTCCGTGTGTATATGTTTCTCTCTGTGTGTGTGTGTGTGTGTGTGTGCTTTAGGGGTGCGGGTGGATAAGTTTCGAGTGTTGGCACGCCACAAAAACTGGCGACAAGGCAGTCTGGCAGCTCGATAGGATCGCAGTTACGACGCGCGCGCTGCAACTGTTTCTGACGCACTGACAATCGAATCTATTTTCCATTGCACAGCTTTTCACAATGGGGTTGCTGTGAGCTTTAAGCCCAACTCTTTTTAGGGGTTGTAATTAAAAAGCTAGTTTAGTGTTATTTTCTACCGCCAGCTCTTATCCAATGCAGCAACCACAAGCTTTCCATAGTTTGGTCATTTACTCTTATGGGGTAGTTAATAAAAGCTTAAACTTATTTATATAGAGGGCGCTTCTTGGGTAGAAAGTTTTCAAAAGCTTGACTTGGTACTTAATAAAAGCATGAGATCTTTAACTGGACTTATATAGATGGCGCTGCTTGGGTATGAAAACCCTATTTAATTTTAAAATATTAGCTCGTTAGGACTTTCAAATGTTTTTTTTTTGCCATCATATAATTGCTGATGAAACTTCGGCATGGGCTCAAGTAAATTCATTTACAAAATAAAGCATACAATAATACATAATAAGTCTCCAAAAGTGGTCAAAGCCCATTATAAAAGCATAGCTCTTGGAGAGCTTACAAACTGTTTGAATCGCTTAAGTATTGTCCCAAAGTTGTCCCAAAGTCAAATTCCCGTCAAGAGAAAAATGACCTACATTACGCGTTTCTCCTTCAACAGTCAAAAAAACCCAGTATTTCTGAGTGTTTGATAAGCCAACTTTTGAAGATTACAAGATCCGCGATGTTTTAGATAAGTGCCCCATGTCTCTGTCGCCTCTGTCGCCTGTGTCGCCGGTGTCAGCTGTGTGGGGCGGCTTTATATATTAGAGTTGGGAACGGAAACGTTTTGCGGCTGTTTGCGATAAGGTGATAAGCTCGTCTAGTCGAGTGGATGACACCCCCTGGCGGTCATTCTGGGGTCGTCCGGCGTGATTGAGGCCACTCGATTCTGGTTTTCAAATAACATTTGCTTTGCATGTATTTCACTTAGATTAACAGGAAGAGGAAAAAAAAACGGCACAAAAAATAACTCAATAAAATAGTGTGGCCCAAGGGCAACTAGGAATACTTGGTGTTGTTTAACGTGGCGTAAAATTATGCTTGCCACCATCGACGGAGAGTAGAACGCCGGTGGTAAAGCTAGCCTTGGAGCTGGCCAAAAACGCAGCGGCCTCGGCCACTTCAAAGACATCGCCGACCCGGCCCATGGGATGCGAGTTGACAGCGCGTTCGTGCAGCGTTTTGTAGGCCTCGTCCACAATGCCGATGCGACTGTGTATGTTGGTCACCACAAAGCCAGGATTCACTGAGTTCACACGAACGCCCTGCGGCGCCAGCTCCAGCGAGACAATTTTGGTAAATTGATCCAGTGCCGCCTTGGAAATGCCGTAGCTAAGCGCTCCGGGGAAATGACAGATGCCGGCACAGCTGCTGATGTTGACCACGGCGCCCTTGGTCTTCAGCAGATGCGGCACCGCTGCCTTGGTCAGCAGCACAATGGCGCGCAGATTCGTATTGAGCACCGCATCGAACTCATCCATATCCAGGTCAATAAGCGGCCCGGTGCCCAGAATGCCGGCATTATTGACCAACACATCGATGCGGCCGAACTTGTTGAGCGTTTGCTGTATTATCGCATCCGCATCCTTGGTCACATCGGCCACCACATTCAGCACCTGTACACCCTTTTGCTGTTGCTGCAGCGACGCCTGCGTCTCCTTCAAATTAGCCACGTTGCGACCCACCAGCGACAGATGGGCGCCCTCACGTGCCATCACCTGTGCAATGGCAGCGCCAATACCGCTGCTGGCGCCCGTCACAATCACCACCTTGTCGCTGAGGCTCATCTTGTCGACTGTGCCCGCCGTTCGCTTCGCGCCCTGCATTTATGCTCCTCCCTCCCCCTCGGCACTGATAAGATTAAAGTGACGGCAGCCGTGACGCAAATCGCTGCATGTTGCGCTCGTGTGTAACCTGTTGCGGCGACAAAGATTCACTCATGGATTGAGAGCACCTTTGGTGTTCCGTGTGTGAGTGTGCAAGAGCGAGAGCTGCGGCGTCTGTTTTTGCGCTGGCTTTAAGTTTTGCATCAGTCATGACCATGCCCTCATTTTGTAAATCGAGCGACAAGTTTTTAATTAAAAGTTTTTTGCGGCTTCTCCGATTTCAAGCATTTGTGAAATCATGCTCCAAGCTGACGCTGCCTTTCGCCTCCCCCCTTCCACTCGGTTCGATCTGAGCTGCAGATAGTAGACCCCACAGCTTGTGAACGCCAGACCGGCCTCCCAAACGCCCTGCACTCTGCTGGCTGCTCACATTAACTTTAAGCGTTTCCGTTGTCAGATAATTAACATTTCCATTTAGTCAGAGTCGGCTGCCTGGCTGACTGGCTGCCTGGCTCGAGTTGGCTCATATATCACCCAAAGCAGCCAAGAGCGTGCTCAAGATATACGAGCGAGTGGCAGTAGAACAAAAAAAAAAAATAAAAAAAATGAGTGTAAAAAGAGACCGGGCTGAAACTGATTACGATAACAACAGTTGCAAATTATCACAGCACTTATTATGATAGTTACTGAATGCGGCAACTGAGCTAGAAATATTCCATTCGCTAACTATTTTCTGGCACACAAACAGTGGAGCCTGGCCAACTATAAACGATCTTGTTTAAACAGCTGAACAATGGAACTGCGAACAAACAAAAATATTCAATTAAATTATAATAATTAAAACATAATTATTATTACCAAGCCAACATTTGCTTTAAGCCCAATCAGTGCATCTAAAAGCCACCTAAGCCGCATAAGTATCCATCAGATACAAGTCCAAAGTGTTGCCGCAAAACTGATTAAAATTCTTTCCTATTCGCTGTTATCAACTCAATTCCACGACTCTTGTCGTTTTTTACCATTCCACAAGCTTAAGCTGGAAAAGTTTTGTTTTTTCTATTTATTTTCTTTTGCCTTCGCTATTTTCTCGTCTTGCGTCTGTTTAGCATTAAAATATGCGCCGCAGAACAGGAATTAATAAGTGACTGCAATTAGGGAGTGTCAGGAGCAAAGTTTATGGTAATTTTATACACAGTACAAAGATCAATTTTGCAATAAATTAAGTTTTAATAAGGGCAGAACAAAAACAAAAAATATACAAATAAAAATACAAATACAAATACAAAAAAAAAACACATACAATAATAATAAACTTAAAGTTATACAGTTATCCATGAGAAATTGATTGGGGGAAGGGGGGGGGGGGTGGATGTGTTGATGAATATGGAAATCAGGTTACTTCAGAGCCGCTTTGTTTTTAACGGGCAGGAACGAGGCCAGCAGGCAGGCAACTGAAAGGGAAACGGAGATAAAGGGAAATAAATTATGGAAATAAGTTCGGCATGCAAAGCATGAACAGCTTACAGAACATAAAGAAGCTGACCATAAGGAATGGCGGCAAGCAGCCAATGGACATGAGTGCCGGGAAAAATATATTGCCAGCCAAGGAGCCCATTCGACCGACCATCATGCTCAGCGAGACGATCATTGTGCTGTGTTGTAGAAGCAACTTGCAATGTGAACAAAGAAAGGGCTATGATGCAATTCAGACCTACCGCAGCGAGGTGGGAAACATGCTGAGTGAGGCGCTCAGCAGCGATGTGCCCGAAATGCTGCCCATTGTCACGAACACGGAGGCCAGGGCCACCGTTGTCGCCGACGAACTGGACCAGTACATGCCCAGGGCACAGGAGCCGGCAGCCAATAGACACAGCGCTACATAAATGGCCAATTAAAACTTATCTCTAGTTAAATATCAATCAATGCAATACGTACACATTATTATCTTAAAGCCCACCAGATTTACCAGCACACCGGCCAACGTGTATGAGACCAGCCCGGCAGCGGCCACAATCAAATTGTTGGTGTAGCTGGCGGCACTTATGCTCACCGTGCACTCGGCCAGCGGATCACCCATGGCCTCCTGTTGCCGCAGCGTGCGGTTCACGCTGTAATCAACGATGTCGCAGATACTTGTGCTCCCGCCCGCCGACTGGCTGCTGACCAGCTGCTCGTACTCGGTGATGGAGGCAAATAGCTGGGGGAGCCAAAGACGCATCGTGTTCTGCCTACCAATTGGATTGACGGATTGGGTTTAGTTGGGTTCATGTCGTTTGTTGTGTGATGCTCACCCCAAAAGAACGCAAAAGTTGAGCAGGTAAACCCAGAGGGACAGGCCCAGATACGGTTTAACGAACAGTGGACGCAACTGCAAGAGACCCGAATGGAGTGAACTCTTCTTCGTCTTGGTGGCCAGCTCAACGTCCCTTTCGGGCAGCGACTTATCGAGATCGCTACTCAGATTCACCTGATTTGTCTGCGGCTGCTGATTTGCCGGCTTGGCAGTCACTTCATTGGCCAGCTCTTTGATCTGCACGTTGATTAAATTGTAAAATAGTTATTGCAAATGGATTTTGTGCACTTACTGGAAATGCATCTCGTGGCTGCCCTGTGTTCAGTGCGTATATAAATCGAAAGGCCTCCAGGGCCTCCTTGTTGCGTCCGCGGGACATTAGAAACTTGGGACTTTCGGGAAAGAAGGGAAACAGCGCAAAGCTCAGGATGCTGGGCACAGCGCTGACCGCCACAAAAACCTGCCAGGCATGCACTGCAAATGGACGCATAAGGACCTTAAGTTGTTTGTTTCTTGGATATATCAAATATAAATTTTAATTATTGATTATAAAATAGCTTCTAAAGTATCATTTTTAAAAAAAGCATTACAATTATTGGTAGAAAAGTTTCAAGGCTCTATCTTTGTCAGCCAGACAAAGAAGGGACTAAATACATATATGACCTTTGTACACTTTATGTGATGAAAGATTCCAGCTATACGATTATACTATACTATGTAAAGAGAGTTCTTGGATAAGCCTTTTTTCTTTTCAATATATAAATGTTAATACTTCTAATTAAATTACTAAAAAAAGCTTTTAAAATGACATCTAAAATATCTAAAAAGTCTACATATACATATGACCTATATACACTTTATGTGATAAAATGAATCCATTTAAAAACACTTCATTGCCAAGTTTAATTTTTAAAAAACCTTTTCCAATCTTTGGTCAAAAAGTTTCTAGTCTCTGACTAAATATAAAGCGTTTTATTAAATTTCTAAATAAAGTTTATAAAATAGCTTCTAAAATATGATTTAAAAAAAAAAACAACAATTCCAAACTTTGGTCGAAAATGTCCAAAACGGACAAGGAAATATGGCCATATGTGACCTATATACAGACTTTATGTGATACAATTAATCCATTTAAAAATACTTCATCGCCTTATCTGCAGTGCACAGCTGGGGGCCCCAATTATAAATCATTGATGGCAACGTTTTATTGGATTTGTGAAATGTGCAAACAAGCAAATTAATAATGCAAATAAACTAATGGCACTCGCCGCTGCGCACTGCTCTCGCGAGAGAGAGAGAGAGAGAGAGAGAGAGAGAGAGAGAGAGAGAGAGAGAGAGAGAGCTGCTGTGGCTATCAGCTGTTTAGCTATTGTATTGTACGGCCTGTTATCTCAGATAAAAGTCACCATCAACAACATAGCCAGATAATGTAGCTGACAAAACAAGGTGACACATCCGCGACACATTGGCCGCTCAAGGGCAGGCAGATCAGGAATGGAATTGCAATTTGAAAATGGGTTGGGTTACTCACATGAGAGGTTCCATATTTTGATGTCCCACGACTGGGGCAGTATGCCCATGGCCAGGCCGGGCAAACTGAGTGTGGCAATGCTGAACATAATGCCGACAATCATCATTATGCGCTGACGATACTGGCGTCCATGCAGCTCCGTCAGATACGTCATCAGCACCGCAAACGGTCCGCTCATACTAGGAGATGTACGTCAGAGTACATCGAGTTGGGCGTATTCAGTTAGTGGAACTTACGTGAAGCCACCCAGATACTTGAAGATCATCAGCTGCACAACGTTCTGGCTGATGGCGCCGCCCAGCACACAGATCGCGTCCGCCAGATAGCCATAGATGAGCAGCTTCTTGCGTCCCTTCGTGTCGGCCACGTAGCCCCAGAAGACAGCCGATGTGATCATGCCCGCATAAGTGATGGCATTCAGCACACCCTTATCAATTAGTGTCAAGTGCAGATCACACTCGGCACTGGGCAGTATATACGACATGGTCGACGTTTCATAAACGGTGCCCATCGCAGCGGGCACGGCCACCAGCAGCAGCAGTATATTGAACATGCCAAAGCCAGCCGCATCGATGGCGCTCTCAAAGTCCGCTGGCTGGTCGATTGCTTTTGCGGGGGGCGTATTAACGTTTTCCTGTTGCTCCTCGTTTTTGGCCATTTTTTGTGATACTGGCCGGCCGTCAAGCGTCTGGTCTAGTTGGCTCATAGCGTGTGCTCTCGTGGCTGTTGGCCGACTAAACGTCGTAGCTTGTAGACACGATCATCTTAAAGCGCTTCGAGTGAGAAACTCAACGTTGTTTACTTAGCGCCTGCTTCTGTTTAACCAGTGCGATCCGATAACCCAACACCTAATCCCGACCCATAAAGGCTTCAGCGTCGTTTAAAGCCAAAATCACTCAGCCAGCGACTGTTCACACGGTTCGCTCTGCAGCAGCGCAATGATCACGACACTGGTTATCTGGCCGATGACGACATGATATTGTTAGCTGGGCACCTGGCAACCCACAGCGAGGACCGAATCGCAATCTCTTCTGTACAAATAAATGGCAAGAGACAACCAATTTAGAGTGGATTGCATGTTGGTTCCCAGAGCCATAAAACCATTTAGGATTACTCATGGACTGGCTTACGATGGAGCATGGCATTACTGAATGGAGCACCGCCTGGCAGGCGTGTGCTCTTGTTTATTGTTTATTCAATTCGCTGCACAGTGGTGTGTGCACGGAACACACTCTGAGTTATGCGGGCGGCAAAAGAAGCTACTTAACTTTGCCTAGGTGAGAAGCTAATGATATTAAAATGTGTTAAAAAAAAACCATCTTGACCTAGCTGCAAAGCGACGAAAGAAGCGGACAGTCGTTTGAATATGCTAGGAAAAACTGCTGGAAATTTGCTCAAAAGCTTTCTTATGCAAGTGCTTGACAGGTGTCAAAGAGAAAAAAAAAAAAAAAAAAAAAAAAAAAAAAAAAAAAAAAAAAAAAAAAAAAAAAAAAAAAAAAAAAAAAAAAAAAAAAAAAAAAAGAATACAAGTAAAAAACTAAGAAATAAGAAATAAAAAAGCAAGCAGAGCAAATGGAAAAAAAAAAAAAATGAATGCGCTGTCGTCAGAACTCGCTTTGCTTGCACTTTTGTGTTGATTATTTTCCTGCAGGTTGCTTGCAATTTGATTTGATTGTGATAGTGTTCGTACTTCAAATCCTTGGAGAGTCTGTTGGTAGCTGGTTGGAACTTGGTATTTTTTTATATCTTCTTCTTCTTATTTTCTAATCAAAGTCAGACAGCGCCGTTAAAGCATCCCATACAATAAAGGACTCGCTGCTGGCATTCAAGCAAGTAGATAAACAGAAGAGCCACAACAGCTTATTGTGTGTATTCATATTGTCTAGGCACTGTATTCATGTGGAGCACTAGTAGTAGTAATAATTTCAAGCGATTATATCACTAGGCCCCCAAAAGTTGCTGGGATTAGTAATGGCGCAGCTTAATTCGCTCGGTGCGTCTAACGGCATCTCCTGCACTGTGGAACGTTACCGCATTATTAGCAGTCCTTGACTTAGAATAATAGTATAACAGAATGGCTTTTATTCTAACATGATTTGCATTATTTATGCTTAAATGTTGGTTTGCTGCTTAATTAAATCAATATTTCGACTTGAAGATACCCTGTCTAATTGTTATAAAATGTAATAAGATATATTTATATATATATATATATAAGATATTTTAATTTGCTTATAATTAAGTATCTCTTCAAATATCAAATAGATTTAAATAAATATTTGCTAAGAACGTAACTAAATTTAGACTAACAAGAGATACCGTTAAGTTCGAAATGTGTCCACTGTTGCTGGCTTGGCCGCTGTCTGGCGTGGTCTATAAAAGATATGACGTAGCTAAATGTTGACTAAAATTTTTCCACGTTTCAAATTTGTGAAATTTCATCAGCATCAGCAAAAATCTTGCGTCCCACCCTCCGCTTTCCTCCTTCCGTCTCCGTCTTCGTCTTCGTCGCCCTGCCAACCGTTATCCAAGTTAAACAAAACAAGCGACGGCTAAAACAGAGAGCTATATACACAGATATAGGAGTAGTTATATAGGGATACATAGACATTTAAGAGGCGGCTTCTTAAAAACTTTGCCAACGCGAAAGTGTCAAGTGGGTGGGTGTGGGGGGCGGCTCGGCGTCGAGGTCGTTAAAAGGCGTGGTATGCGCGGCATCTTCTGAAAGGCGTTGGCCAGTTAACGGCTTTGGCATTTTGGACAGCGTCGCAACTTGGCAACAAATTGGACTTTTGTTTGTGTTTGCTAAAAGGCTTAATTTGTTGTGCTTCTCGGGTCTGGCAGGGCAAACATTATGAGAGCTAACCCGCTAACAGCTCGCACTTCACTCGTTCTCGGAAGCTGTGCCTTAAGATTCAAACCAGGCTAAAGTGCTTCAAATAACTTGACGCCACCACGGCCAGCTAAATATACTTGAGGTATTCGTGCGTGTGTGTGTGTGTGTGTGTGTGTGGCAAACTATGTGGTGCTCGCCTAAATCAAGCTCAAACAATTTCAACAATTTGAATTGCCGAGCAGGCACTCTAATGTACCACAAACGCACACACACGCACACACACGCACACACACGCACACACACACCCGCGCACACACACAATTACAGTGATGATGTGGAGGTGACTCGCACATGGCACTCAGCTAACGACGTGCCAAAGTAAATGTCA
Source organism: Drosophila lacertosa (assembly GCA_004143845.1). Taxonomy (NCBI): domain Eukaryota; kingdom Metazoa; phylum Arthropoda; class Insecta; order Diptera; family Drosophilidae; genus Drosophila; species Drosophila lacertosa. The sequence goes on along the minus strand of SCDZ01000161.1, from coordinate 363,822 downwards.
AACTAATGCCGGCAACCAAAGTGCCACCACAATGCGGCAGCCAGGTGGAGCCAGAACGGAAGTCAATGCCGAACCAGTCGGTGCACCATGCACCATGCTGCATGCAGGATGAAGGATGCAGGCCGCAGGTTTGCAGGATGTCGGCAGCGAGCTGCTAGTCAGCCGTCAACGGCCAGCGCCAACTTAATAATGCCATGTCCCCTCATTGACGTTTTAAGTTGATTTATGCAGTGGCCTCGGCTGGGTTTTATGTCGGCCAAAGCTATTGATGACTGCGGCGAGCGGCACGAAAGTCGCAATGTTTTACGCCATTTATTGCATTTAACGGTGGTGCCGCTCTACCTGAGTCAACCGACAGGCAACACAGTCCCCCATCCCCCTTTTCGCTATTCCCTTTCTACCTTTGCGCCATGGTCCATCTCATTTGGATAGGGCTGGTAAATTGGCAGCTACGTGCAAGAAGCGTGATCGAGCTGTAAATTGGCCTCAAATTATTGCCCACATAAAACATATTGTTTATGGAGAGAGATATGCACATGTGTGCGCTGCATGTTGCATGCAACTCGGCTGCTCAGCCAATCAATCAGGCAGTCAATCAAGTAATTAATCATGATGCTTAATGCAGCAACAACACTTGCAACACTTGCAACACTTGCAACACTTGCAACACATGCAACACCTGCTGGCACTATTGTGTGGACTTAACATTTAATTAATTGCGCTTATTATCAAACATAATTTTTTAAGCCATTTACAATCTATATTAGCAATATATATATTTAGATTTTTGTTTTGATTAAATTTAGTCCCTTCCAAATAACAAATAACATTTGCGCATTATGTTATCTTAAAACATGCTAAAAAGGGGCGACAGCCATAAAACAAAAAAACTAATGTTCGTATAAAATAACGGTAATGCGTTAAGCTTTCAATAAGTATTGGTGATTACTCAAAAAGCTTTCATGAAAAAAATGCCATAGATCAAGAATGTTTGATAAATTTCAGCATTAATTCTGGGCAATTTTTCAATAAATGGCCGCCTATAGAGCTTTTATATGTTTGCACATACTTTTGTTTTCGATTTAGTCCTGCTGTCAGGACACACAAAAATATATATATATTTTAGGCTAATGTACTTGAACATTTTTTTTTTTTTGGTTGAACTCTTTGTTTAGAAATGGGCTTGGCGCAAGTTCGGATCCTGGCGTTGCATATACATACATACATACATATATATTTTTGACATTTCGCTGTAAAAAGGATATGGGAAAACGAAACACAATTTGGTTGACAAGGGTTTGGGCAACCGGATTACGACTTAACTTCTGGTCAACTAATATGAACTTTGACTGGAGCACGAGTAAACTGGCCTTATAGTTGAGTAATTACAGTGCCTTAAAGTTTGACAAATGAGTTGCTTCACTTAAACTTTGAGCCACAATGTACGTAGGCATGTACATATATACATATAACTGTGTATGTGTGTGTGTGTGTTATCCTTGGAGTACCCCAGTTCGTTCGGACCATTGCCACCTTGGACTTTCGTTTAATTTTCACAGTGTGCACGCTGTCATCGCTGTTGCTTTTGTTATTGCCGCTCTGCTCGTAACTTTCCGCTTAAAGAAGCTTAGGAAATTTGCGCGCTCCCCGGCTAGTGAAAGCGTTTCGGTATGTATGTATGTATGCAAGTACATATATATATATATATATATATATGGGGCCAGACACATACACGTACAGCTCAGTCGTAACTCTTCCGGCTAGTGCTTGTTTTTACTCAGCAACTAACGGGGTAATAGCGGGTAATACCCGCTTTAAGTTGAATGCTGAGAGGCTCTGCTTTGCTGCGTTGCACAGTTCCGGGCCAAGAACGCAATTTGCACGCATAAACAACAACAGCAACAATAGCAGCGCAAAGCAAGGGCAAAGCGGGGAAATGGGTGGATGGAGGGTGGTGGGTGGGGCTCTGTGTAGCGGTGCCTGCAGGCTCAACCGCAGAGCTAAGCCATGGCACATGCTAAATCCTTTGTGCCTCTAATTTGTTATTGTATTTGCGTGCCAAAGCTTTCTGTTGCTGTGCGTATGTGTCTGTGTGTCTGTGTGTCTGTGTGTGCGTGTGTGCAGCATACTCAAATTTGAATGCTGTTGTTGTCGGACGTCCAACCACACGCGACAGCCACCGAATGCTGCGCTGGTCACCCATCCAAAACAAGAAACTGTGAAATTTTTTAGGGGCACCGAAACACAAAATGCAACAACAGCAAAAACAACATCGAGCACAAACTAAAACAAAAACAACAACAAAAACCATGCAAACTGTCAGCAACAAAACAACAATTGCTAACACACACACATACACACACACATGCGTACACCACGTACGCCGCACACCACTCGCAAATATACATTTACACATGTAAGCACATATGTATGAATAAACATACACACACACACACACACGCACACAGCCAGACAGCACAGTACTGGGCAGGCGACAAGTGATGGCAGCTCCCTTCTGGCGCTTAAACAAAATAAAAGCGAGGCATAAAAATGAAAACCAAAAGAAAAGACAGAAAAGTATAAAACAAAAAAAAAAAAAAAGCCAAAATACCAACAGACAAGCACGTGAAACACTGCAATCATAAATTTTACTTTAAACAGTGACACACTTATGATAATTACAATCAGTCTGTCCTCTGTTCCGGACCCGGACGTGCATGTGAAATGGAGCCACGTATCAATTGTGCTCCAAGGCACAGTTCACATTTTCCTTTTTATGTTTTTTTTTAATTTCAGAAATAAATACATTCATATATCTTTGAGTAATTTGCACTTGTTTGTTTACTATTTGAATTTATTAAAAATATATTGTGTTTTTCCATTCTCCTCACTTTATTTTCATATTTGTATTTCGTTATTTCTGATTGTTACGTTGCGAACCGGTTCGAAAAAATGATAAAAAAAGTTTAAAGCTGAACCAAACAATAAAGCCTGGGTTCAAGGATACACCACACAAAAAGCGTGGCTCAGTAACCAATGCATACTACATAGATATTTGTGTTTATATATATTTATGTACAACTATATTTAGTTATTATAAAAATGCATGTCGCTTTAGCTGCAAGCCAAGCAGCAGCTGTTATCAAACTCTAATCAAAATGATATTAAAATCAAATCAAGCTTTCAGCTTGTTTCTCACTTAGCTAGCGACGTGCTTATCTCTAAAAAAAAAAAAACTATACTATAACTATACTAGCTGTGGTGACTGTTCCTATTGTGTCGCTTTTTTCGCTCCAATTGATAAAAGTTATTGCTGAGCAACTAACAAACAAATAGCCATATATCTGTTTACATTTGTCGCCTGCTAGCCGTGGATGCTGCAGGGCTGCCTTTGTGTCTGTTGCTGGATGCATGTTTATCAGCTCATCTCTAATGAAACGTTATGTTTTCGCGTTGGCTGCGACGTCGATGTTGGCGTCCCTCTGCTTGGGTAACTTTTTGTAGTAGGTTGCCGCAGCCGCAGGAGCTGCCGCAGCCGTTAACCGCCCACGCACATTTACAGCGCTCAGCTTCATTAGATGCGCAAATGAACAGCAGCATCCTGGCACTAGCACACAAGCAGCGGGCAGTTGGGCGGGGTTGCAGAAAGCTGTGTGTGTGAACTTTAACAGCTGGCAGCAGTTGCGCTAACGGCCACTCTGCTCCAGTGTTGCCATCAACGCCACCAGCAATGTTGCTGATACCTCCAACACATCCTGCACCGGACTCGGACTCCTCCTCCACGTAACACGCCGCCCACTCCAGCGCCTCTGTTTGTCTGACAGCGTTTGGTGTTTGGTGGTTGCAGTGTTGTGTTTTTGTTGCAGTTGCTACCGTTGCTGCTGCTGCTGCTGCTGCTGCTGCTGCTACTGCTGTTGTAGCAGCAACATGGGAACTGGGCACAGCTCAGCGATGCTTAACCCGCTGCCGCAACAAGCAGACGACCTGGACTTGGAAATCGTTGGGCAGTTCGGAGTAGGGGTTGTGGGCGGCGGAATTGTGTTGCAGCCACAGCTCATAGGCTTAAAAACAACTTTGCACATTGGCCATTGGGCAATAAGGGAGCATTTCGTGGTATTTTCTAGCCAGCTTAACCCCCTCTTCTTCCGGCCTCGGACAATTTTTAGCTTTTAATCTTAACAACAAGTGCATCGAAGTTTCCATTCGGCTGATTAGTTTGCCCCTTGATGGTAAAATTAGAGTAGAAATTTACTTTAAATTTATTTTTGAGAGTTGGATTTTTCTCTCAAAAATCAAGCGAAAAATGGGCAAAAGTTTAAGTTGTAAGCTTCCCAAATCCATATAATGCACTCTTCCCTGATTTCAAGCTGCAATAATTTAATAAGCCTATTTTTATGTTCGATACCATTTTGATTATAATTTGTCCCTTTTCGTTGTTTATTAGTAAATTAATAATTGTATTGTAATTAATTTTTGATTTTTTTTGGCCATTGTGTCTTAATAATACTTTAAAACAATTGGTAAAAATTACACATAAAAAATTAATAATAATAATAAAAAAAAATAGGCGTATAATCTATGGCAATTTAAATTTAAAATATTTTATTTCCGTTAGAAAAAAAAAACATTTTTTGTGTCTAGAAATATTTTTTTCAATTTGAATGCATTATTTTTCCTGTAAAATCTCCTCAGCAAGGCAAAAACAACTAAATGTCAATGCTTAAGTAATCAAAACCGATTGTATATTTTTTTCCCCAATGATAAATCGCCCTGCGCATTGATACAATATGTCGTAATTGATTTCAATAAAAATTTGAATGATTGAACATAATGGTGAATTTAGGATCTTAAATCGGCATGTGCAAAGCTGGAATATTGGCATTTCTTTCGTGGGCCGCACGGCATGCTGCGTGTGGCATGTGGCATGTGGCAAATGGCAAATGGCAACTGTGCCACTGACTTTGGCTGTACAATATGTTCAATGCGGAAAAGCGTTGTTTTCGTGCTTTAAAAATTGAAATTTGACGCTTTTTGCCTTTTACTTTTTGCTTTTTGACCATTTGGCTAAAGCAATAAAATATTTGATTTCGTATGGTAATTGCATTTGGTGTGGTGCCATTTTTGCCGAATTGTTTTTTGGCCACACACGCTCTTATACACATAGATATGCATGAATATACATATGTATATACATATGTATGTACATGTATGTTTTTAAACATTTTGCGCGGAATGCACATTGCAATCAATGTCCATAAGCGTCTACGGGGTGTGTCGGCCTTGGCCAGTGGTTTTTAATAAAATTACAAACCATCTGTGAAATTTTGCTTAAACATTTGTGCAGCGCATTGCTAAACTCTATATGTTTGCTTTTATGCAAATGCTTTTTCCGAATTTTCCATTTCATGCGCTTGAAAACGCAGCCCAAACTGCAGTAAAAATCTTTGTCAACAGTTGCTACAAATAGAGATGGCCACGTTTATAAAACACGGCAAGGCACAAACAAGAACGCGTTCCCTTTTTTACTTATATATAGAAAACATTAATCTTAAAAGACTTTATAGCTTGAACAGGGGCGATAAAGCTGTTGTGAATAAAAAGTTCACTATTATTAATTGAGTTGCCAGCTTTTAAATCGTCGTAAATTGATTCTTTCTTACACTGTTGTCGCTGTTGAACTCCTTTAAAAGGAAACAAGTGTTGAGGCAATTGCATATGTTCTGTGCTGTTCAAGTTCAACATTCAATTAGAGTACATTGCAGGCTCAGTGACATCGGGCCAAGCCCGAAGACCGTAGCCAGCAGCCCGTGGCCCGTAAACAGAAACCTAAACAGAGAAACTGAAACTGAAACTGAAACTGAAACTCGTTGTCTGCCCTTGGCAGCCTCCTGACCTGCCGCCTTCTGGTGCTGACTGATGCTTTTTGAAGATTCAACGCTGAAATCGCTGCAGTCACTCTTTCTATTTCTATCTCGCTCTCTGCTACTACATAACCGTTCGTCTGGGAAAGTCGTGTGTAAAACTTTTGGCCTCTGGAAAATGTCCGAATAGTTTTATATTCATATGCATATTTGGGCATCGTCATGTGAACGAGTAAGCAATCGCCGGATGTTGAATACGGTCAGCTGGCCCACCCGGCCGATGGGGCATTTGGGTCCGCTGGCTGCTGGCTGCTGGCTGCTGGCCTGTAAAGCAACATGCACAGGATACAGTTGTTTAAAGAGATGGCCATGCCATACCTACCACCTAGTGATTTTAGCTTTCCATTTGCTTTTAGCCAGGCACGTTGCCTGCGCACCCTTTTTGTGCTCGACGCCCGCACTCATTTTTCGGTTCCCGGTCGCCGGTTGCCAGTTGCCAGTTGCCGGTTGCCCGTGCGGCCGTTTGTGGAGCTCATGTACATTTTTATGGCCTATGGATATGGTGGAGTGAAGGGTCTGCTCTGTAGGGTTTTTATGACTTTGTTATGAAGTTTGTTAGGTGTAAATTTGATGGGGCAGCCGCTTCTGCTTCGCCCCTATATCAGTATCAGTAGTTTTTTTTTCTTTTTTTTTTTCTTTTTTTTTTTTTTTTGGAGGGCACGCGCCTACCGCGTTTCCAAGCCCCTCCCCCTGCCGACCAAGATCCAGAGCTGGCACGTTGTTTGCCTGCGTTTAATTGCCAAGTTGTAGGCAACATAATTTATGGCCATGCCCCTGGCATGTTATGAAACTGAAAACGCTTGCGCCCCTCCAGCGCGCTGGCAGCGAAATTGAATACAAATTCGCTTACAACTAATTAAACAGATAGCGGGATTGACGCAGGGTGGCGGCAATGTGGCAAGGCAACGTGATATTCTGTTGTGTGCAACATTCAACAACTGGCTTTATTTGAAGTGAAATGGATATCTAAGCTAAGCTCAGTTGAGCTCAGCTGCAGTTGCTGTTGCAGTTGGAGCATTGCACAAATCATGCCATGCCGCTCAAGTTGGTGCCCCAAAAGCCTGTGGCACGCAGAGCAAGTACGTGTATAACGAGCTGCCACAAAGCGTTGCATACATTTAGCTCTGTCTTGCGCTGCCTGCAATTAATGCCTTGTGCACAGTCTGTTGACGACTATTCAACGAGCCGGCGCACACTCATATCCATATTCATGTCGAATGTCCAATTCAGCTTACCCGCTTTCAAATGTCCAAATATACACGCTGAGAAACTTCCGTTGCAATTTCAAGTACGTGGTATAAAGCCCCTAAGAATATTTCGTTGGCCATTTTTCAAATTGGTTTTATAATGTTTAACATAAATTAGAAGCACACATTTTAACTAAGTTAAAAATATTGTTTGGAATTTTGTATAGTTCTAAAGCTCTCCTAAAGTACAAATTTGCTTTCCAGTCGCGGGGACTTCACAGAAAGTATTTTTTTTAAGTGTGCATTTACGTTCTGTGTGGAACTCGAATGCTCATACGTCAATCGACGACCAATAACCCGGTACGCTAAATTACGACTCCTATTGATGTAACAAATTACCATCGAAGTACCAATAGAAATCGCCTTTTGGTCCAATGGATTGGTGTATGAGATACAAACCTATTTAAGATATAAAATTTTGCTTTAAATACTTTTAACTTAACCAGTTCAAGCAATGAATAATTTATGTTTTAATATTTACTTATTATCTAGCAGATAGATTGTAAATAAAAATATGGAAAAGAAAAAAATTAGCAAAAAATAATATTTTTGTTTATGTTTTATGTCGATCTAATTGTAAACACAAATATCTGAACCTTTAAAAAAAATGCTTTGCTGGCTTTAAGAAATTCTGAGAGATTAAAAAAGTCTAAAATTTTTGTGAATTTAATAAATTTTAATTAAATGGATTGTCCAACCTATTTATTGACAGATATCCTGTCATAGGGTTTTTAAAATAAATCCATCATAGAGAGAAATCTGTTATTATATTATTAAATGCTAGATTATAAGAACTTTATGTTCTTCCCGGTAGAAGAGTCATCTTTCTGTAATTAAATGTCTCTCTGTCTCTCTTTCTCTGTGAGAACTTTTATTTTCCTTTTTTTACATTCGTTATATAATTTTTTTTTTTTGCCTGTCGGTGCTGATTGAGCAAACTTCTGCATATAAATAAAGCCACTTTGAGCGTTAAGTTTTCAGGCAATTTCAGCCCATTTGCCAGTCATTTAAGTGTTATAGGGAATTTAAGCTTGGTGCTGCCGCGAGTGCTAAGCTCGACGGCAGGCTGGCCCGTGTTGGCCGCAATCGTCGCGATGGTACTTTCAATTTTAAGCTGTTTGTAAACGTTTTGACTTTTGCGCCACAACGTGGCACGCGTGGCTTATCGTTACTTGCTCTTGTTGTTGGCCGTATGTTGCATGTATGGTTTTTATGGGCGCTCTGCCGTGTGTCTCCAATAATAATGACAAATCGGTTCGCAGCTCGTCCGGTACGTAGTTGATGGTAGCTTTCATGTCACGTTCAGTCGCCGAATGGACTTCATAAAGTCAAAGGCCCGGCCACAAACGTGAATCTCGGCCAGGCCATAAAATCAGCAAATATATATTGGGCCTTACTGTCCATATGCACAGAATACTATATATAAATCAGGCACACACACACACACACACACACACACACACGTTTGTGTATGTATGAGTGGGCATGGGTAGAGTGTTAAATATTTTATGTATAGAAATTGCCATGTACCAAACATTTGTTCAACTGAAAAGTGGCAACTGTAACGCCTTCGAATTCGCTAGCAGAAGCACTGTAAAAACAAACGAAGTTGCTCAAAATCGCCATACCCTGTACGTGCTGCACTGGCCATAAAGGGCATACAAATCAAAAACTCTCAAAACAAGTAACTTTAATTTTCAACTATTTTGATGACAAGTCATACGCAAGATTTCATTTAAACAATGTAAAAACTTGTTTATTGTTTGCTTTAAACGTTTCATATTCAGTTGAGCGTGGCTTTATTAAGGGCCAAAGTCAAAGGTGACGCCCTTTGGCCTAAACACACATCTACACACACACACATCTACGCCTTATGCATACACGCTCGCACAACTTTATTATCCGCCTGTCAGCCTGCCCATATGGTTGGGGCACAGGGTATTTGAGCGCGTAGCGAGAGAATGGGACGCAACTATTCATGCATTTGTCGCAATGAGCAGATAACGTTTATGGCTGGCTGGACAAGCCGTGTGCGGCCAAACAAAATCCACACACACGCACACACGCACACACCATTTGAGTGGGTGGCTCAGCCCAGCCTGAGACAGAGACTGAGACTGAGGCTGAGCCAGTCAGGCAGTCAGGCAGTCTGGCGGTCTGGCATTAGCATGTGTCTTGGGCCTGACAATGTCAAAAACTGTTTATGCTCCAACGCCTTCACACTGTTTGCCATGTGCGTACACAATGGCCAAAAGCCGCACCCTCCGTCCCGACCCTGCCCCGACCACGCCCCGGTGGCAGTCACCGCCCGAGCTCAACCGATTGGCCGAACAGTGGCTGCGTTATTTTCGCATCACTTTGTTTTGGGTGTTGGCTTAAACACGATATTTATTGGCTCACCACATGGATGTTGCCGGGACCCAGTCGCACTTTTCACAGTTGACATCTCAATGACGCTTTTTTACGCTTGACAACAGCGTTACAGACCCCGACCGGGGTGGCCCCGCCCCCGCCCCGGCCCCAATCGTCCGTGCCGGACCCCATTCTCAGTTCCGTTTTATCCCATTCAGCCCAGCCGCATGGCCCAGAGTCCCACTACACAGCAGCACGGGAATTCCAATTGACAAAAGCCACCGATTTTTTCTCTTTTTTTTTTACATACGAGCTTTTGTACACACAAACACACACACACACACACAAGTGTACGGGTGTGTGTGTAGAATACGAGTAGGTATTTGCAAATGGCTTCTGTGTCGCCATATTTGTATCTGACTCTGTTTTTTGGATGATGAATGCTACTCATGCAGATTGATGGCCAACACCACCAGCTAGCTTCACTAGCAACAGCCTAGCTCAACTTGAGCCAAACCGACACACGCCTATATACATACACATACACACACATGTATATATATACATATGTTTACAATATGCGTATACCAACATGTCTGTGTCAAAGCAGCTGTAACAGAAAGTAATGCAGTTTGTCATTCGTTTGAAACGCGGGCCAATGTGTAATGGCAATCGGCTTAAATCAAGTTATCGATAAATGTATCCAAAAAGCTGAAATCAATCCAATTATTACGGCCATTGGATGCTGCTAGATGGCTTGACAATGTCTGCCACGAGCCACCAATAATTGATAGGCTTATCGGCATTATGCATCGATAAGTCAATTTGCTGTGTCGATAGTCAGACGAAATCAAGCTGTTGTTTATGCATGTGTCAACGAATCGATAATGGTAACGACTGAGGATTAATGGCTGCAAATTATTTAAGTACAACGGTCATGTTAACTTATCGATAAGTCGACAACATTAATCGGTAAGAGTAATTGATTGTTCAACTATATCGATGGTCATAGAAATATTGCGTATACGCCTCGTCCTGAGTTAAAAAAAAAACTGGACCAAATTAATGTTATACAGCGGCAGGGTACTTTATAGAAAATATGAAATTTTATTGTGCTTAATACAACGAAACAAAACGCAAAATTCCATAAGCACCCGAATAGGCGAAAGGCTGTTTGCTGTTTTTGACAGTGTAACTATAAATGTAAAGAGGTCCTTGTGCGTGCTAAAAGTGACAAATAGCTGTTTAATCTTTTTAAATTAGATATGATTCGACTATTCAATTGTGGTTAGCAGGCAACTGGCAGTTGGGCCACCCAGCCCCACTTTGACCTCCCCCACCCCACACACACACACACACACACACACACACACACATACGCATATGCCCCATTCTCGTTCATCATTCCTCTTGAACTTTTGTCGCCTGCTTTTCACAGTATTTATGCGTTTGCCTCTTTAGTCATGGCTCGGAAAATATGGCGATAAACATGTCACTCCTTTGCCGTTACTTCTGACTTATTCTGGTAGCCCCTTGTTGTTGTTATTGTCGCTGTTGTTCAGTCACGGGACCAGAAACACTAACAGTTACAGAACTGAGACTGGGACCTGAACTGGCAACAGGATTGGAGCACACTAGACCAGGCCAGGACCGAAGCCCTGTCCAAAAACCAGTCAAAGGACCACATCACGCACAGCGTCGGTTGCGTTTCGACGGGGCGTTGAATGGCAGGACGACGGTAAGGGACTCTGGCCACCGGGTGGGGCACAATATGGCGACGCTGATAATACATACTGGTAGTTACTAACATAATACATACTTGTCATACTTGCACTCGCATATCATTTGATTTACGTTTTCTGTCGCACTTGTGATATATGCGTTGGCACGTCCCCCTCCCACATTACCACACCCCACCACCACACCCTTATCCGTCTCGATCTTGGGCCACCCCGCGCTCCGTGCTCATCGTTCCTTTCCAGCTGCCCTGTCGTGGGCTAAATGGCAATGTATTCAAACATTTCAGTTTCGGGCTTGATGGCAGCCATAATTGAAAGCACAGCGCGCGCTCAGCGGGACCGGGAATCCCATACACACACACACACACACACACACACACACGCACACACACACACACAATGCGACATGTGTAGCCAGCCATTTTGAGTTTAAGTGGCAATACGATTTGAATTCTTTATGTGGGCGTGTGGGCGTGGCAGCGGGCGGCTTGGTTTGGGTATTAGTTGGGCGTCAAGGCGGGCGCCATGTTCGGACCCCCCCCCCCTAATTTTAGGGTCCCATGATCGGGGGGCTTTGGCAGTCCCTTGTGCTGAATTGGATTTGCTTGTTGATTGGTTTGCATTTTTTTTCCTTCTTCATTTTTTGCGTATAACATTCTTTTTTTTTGCCCCGCCCCAAACGCGCTGATTATTCATGTCTTCGACCCGATGCGGGACGGTGGGCGGGTGGTCGGGAGAGGGGGTAGTGACGAAGGGGGGGGGGGGCTCCTTAGGACTTTTCAATGACACTCGTTTCGGGCAGCTGGCGTTTAAGTGTAGTTTCATTTTATTGCATATTTCTAAGAGCCGGCACATAAATGTTATGGCCATGGCTCTAATTTGTGTGTCAGCAGCAGCAACAGTAGCAACAACAGCAGCAGCAGCAGTCGAGCAGCAAATTATGTAACTAAATTTGAACACAACTACACAATAGCCAGATATATATGTACGCATGAGAGTATATTTACACACACACACACACACGCATACATATATGTATATATATATATCAGTCTGTCAGTCAGTCAGTATGTGTACATTATGGACAACAATAAATGGTTCTAGTTGCTTTGTGTGTGTGTGTACGTAATGCATGCACATTATATTACTTATAAGCGCCTTTGTTGCTTAAACAAAACAGCAAAAAGCAGAAAAACAACAGCAAAAAAAAAAAGAGTTATCTTTGGAATAACGAAGATTAAGTACACTTGCGTGCACAATGCTAAGCTCAACATAATTTTTGTATATATTTTATATTATCTAAGCTTAGCACTCTGTTGCAGTTTCAACAGGTTTTTAGGGCAGCTATGTATACAAAAAATTCTGCTCTAGCCATTCATTATTAACGAATGCAGTAAACTAGACAAAAATTTCGACAACATTTTGTGACAACAATAGATTTCATTTGAAACTATATGTATGTATACAGTATAACTAAACCTTCAAAGGTATTACCTTTTCTAGATTTGCTTTCCAACACACAGATTCCAATAGTATGTAACTCCCAAGTAGTTTCCTTTATGCGTTGCACACTAAGTGCTAAAATAAGGATGCTCTCTCAAGGCTATAGGGCAGACAAGAAATGAAACAGTAAAGAAGAAAATGCGAACTGAGAGCTCTGCGAAACCCGCATATGTTTGAGTACCACATCACAGTATCTGAGTAGGTTAGCCAGGGTGAGGAGGGGAGGGGAGGGGGTCGCCGGTGGGGGGTTGCCTTCGAATTGGCCTGCTGGGGGCAGCGAAGCGCCAACAGCTTGCATAAATTTGTGTATTGAGAGACTATAGAGCTGAATAACTGCTAAGTTTAATTCGCTTTCACATTCACATTCACATACACACACACAAACACACACACACACACATTCAAGTACACATTTCGCAACCGCATTCACATTCGAATTCGTCATTCCGCTTGCCAAAAGTCTTTGTTAAATGTGCGAGTAACTGTAACTGTCGAAAGCGGCTTCAATCTTCAATGGGCCTTCGGTCGCAGCGTGAGCCAGAAACTGCGGCAAAGTTCCCCCTCGTAATCCGAAGCCCAAACCTAATCCCTGTCGCAGTCACAGCCTTTTCTGTCGATTCTGGAGAATGATTTGTCGGCATGTGGCATGTGAAATGGGCGTTAAAAGGGGCTGGCCAAGACAACAGTTAAATATGCGTGGGCATGCCACATACTTAGTAGTGGCTGCTACCCGGCAGGTGATGAAGTACCTACTTAAACATTTTCCACCAATTTCCACAGCGCCCAAGCCTTGGACGAGTCCCTTGTTAGATTGCTTGAAATTGAAATGATGACCTACTGAATGTAACTAGATACAATTTTTGTAAATTGTCATTAAGGTTTATTCACTTCAATACACTTTTTTTTTTGTATTAAGTTTTATTTGTTATCTGTCCTATGCAGGACGAAAAGCAAATTACTTAAAATATTTAACTGACCGAATGCTTTGAGCTCCAGTGATCTCAATCCATATACTTAATTATACTTAATAAAGATAATTAAAAAAATAAAAACAAATGTGTATATTAATTAGTGCCTAAAGAAAGAAAACTGTTATTTATAATAATTAAAGTACTAGTATTAGAGTAAATTTGTGTATATTTAACTTACAGTTGACAGTTTAAATAAAATACTTTTGAATAAAAATAAACTTATGGAGTAAACACAGTTTAGCTAAAAAAAAAAAAACAGTTGTCAATATTCTATTGAATCGTATCAGTTATGATAAACTTGATAAAAGTTGCACTTGTGAACTTTGCAAGTCAGATTGTTTGTTATTATTGGCATAAATTTGGCCAGCGATGCGGAAAGTCCTTTGCAGCAAATTTTCTCTGTAGCTGGCATCGATGTTATTTTTTTAAATATTTGTCTTGTGCTTTGCAAAGCGAAAATAGGTCAGTGCGTGTATTTGTATATGTTTCTCTAATTGGTACGAAGACCAACGGACCAACCCATGAAGTGCGTATGCTAATGATTACTTTGAAACTTAGCTCGACCCCCAGGCTAGGTGAACCGAACAACGTGTGCATTCTGTAATATTAGCTCTGGCTGCAAAAATTGCGGAGCACCTTTGCCGCCACTGGAAAAACAATGCGTACAACTGCTGTATTCCACTAATGTAGGCACTTGCATAACGCATAACGTATAAGGTATAACGCATTACGTATACGCCACGTTGTATCTGCTGCACGAGGCCCGCGCCAATGTAATGCAAACGTTGACAGGTGCCGCATCATTATGGTGGGCAAATGGAAATGGAGGCCAAATGGAGGAGTATACTAAGATGCTTAATAAATATTGTGATTTCATTTGAGGGCTCTGTGTGCTTTAAAGGGTCGGAACAGCTTTTATTGGGTCATTAATAGAGGCATAAAAAGAAACAATTCAGATTATGTATATTTTAATAAATATTGAGTGCCGATTTTATATTCACTTAATATGCTTAAGTACAAAAAGTGATATAAGCGAAATTAAATTGATAGCTTATTAAATGCAATGAAATCAATTTCAATAGTATTCAGGCCGTGAAATTCAAACAAAATGAAGCCTTCAACAACAGCGTGCAACAAATAACACGCTCAGGGGGGCGCCACAAATAAAGCACAGGTTAACGCATTAAGGCTCCATATGCGATTGCTAACGGGACTAGTAGATACTCTTAAACTACAGACTAAACTGTCAGCGTTACATTTGTTCTACTTTAAATAGACTCCAATGATCGCAAAGATATTTAAAATGAAATTAACACTTGTTTGAAAATCTCCGCAACACTTAAATTTATTTTGCTGCACAAATGCGTTGAGTTTTAAATATAAACTTTATTTTATTAATTTTGTTATGTTAATATATATATAAATTGTATATATCTCAATTAGTTCATTTTTTATATTTAAAATATATTGACAAAAGCAAATGCTGAAATAATTTGATAAAATATATTTAAAAAATAAATTTTTTAATATTTAACATTGTAAAAACGAATTTTTAGATATTGATTAATTTGTTATTTTGAAACATTTTTTTAAGGTGTTGCTTGGAGTGTCCTTGCTGTTGTCAGAGACGCCTGCTGCTCTCGTTGAATAATGCTCTTTTTGTCATATTTTACGGGGCACAGAGTTTATAAACAAATATAAATACAAAAATGCGAAATAATTGAAAAAATGTGTCAATAAAAGCAATTGAAATAAATATATACAATAAGTTTATTTTTCATACTTTAAACGCCCATCAAGCTTCGCACATTGTGCTCTGTATGATTAAACAGTGTTGCTGTCTGTGTGTGTGAGTGGCTGTGTTTAATGTAAATGAAAATTCTCAATTGCCCAGCTAAGCTAAAACAGTTACGCGCTTAAATGGCAGCAAATTTCTAAATAAATAAATTACTTGCATTGGCACGAACATTGCATAAATAAATAAATACGCTGTCGGATCGCGAGGTGGAGCTGTAGCTGCCCTGATCCCACAAGGCTAAATGCCGCAGTCAAAGCCAGGCCAGAAGTGTTGAATTGCCAAATATATTGGCGCCCATTGACGAAGAGCGCGCCCTTTGACAAAGCATCGTTCGAGTGGGTTTTTTTTTACCAGTGCTGTAAAACTAATTTTGTGCATCATAAAGTTTTATGACAAATATTATGGTACTTTTTGACACTGTGTCTAACGCACATTCGCACAGATACGCACACACACACACAGTCGCATGCACATACCGTTATAAAAATTGCTGTTTAAGCGTATTTTTTGCTTGCCCCCATTCCCTACTCACCCCCTTCTCAGCTAACCACCTACAGATATCTGACTGCATGCACGTCTCTTGGCCTTATTTTAAGCGCTCGTCTGTATGTGTGTGTGTGCGTGTGTGCTTGTGCTTGTGCGTGTGCGTGTGTGTGTTGTTTGTGTGTATATTTTAATAAAATAGCATTAAGCAGAGCTGACAAAACGACGTGAAATGAAATGCGAACCAAACAAAACTGTAGCAAACCGAACGAAAGGCATATAAAATAACGAGCGGAAAATGAGAAAATTAATATTTTTACACGACCAATGGCAAAGTGCCAAAATCGGCTCATTAAATTTAATACCACATTTGGTAATACGAATTGGAGTACGCTAAAGTACTCGCTTTCGAATTAATCCTTACATTTACAATATTCAATTATGTTACAATAACATTTGCCGAAAGTATTATCTGGTTAGAGCGAGAAGTGAAGAGTGGCAGAGAAAGAGAGGGAAGCGAATCGTAATAGTTTTAACGGGCTTATTATTTTCAATGTGCTTTTATTATTTATTTCGGATCTTATTTTATTTTTTATTCTCTTGCAGCTTCGTAGTAAAATCACCAACAAAAAAAAAACATTACAATTAATTTTGTGCCTGATTAGCAAAATCAGTTGACGAATTTGATAAAAGCGCATAATCTTGATCGTAATTTTTTTTATTACCGGTCATTTTAAGCTAAGCTTTAAAAGGACAGAAGTGTTGTGTTGAAAAGATTTGCATAAACATCCTTGAAATAAGAAAAGTTCCTTATTTTATTATTAATCAATATACCTTTTTTATTGCCTTTTTTATTTTATGGCCACTTTATTTCTTCAAGCAGTTTAAGGAGAAATTAAATCGCATTTAATAATTAAGTGCATCATTTTGAGGTTTTGCCGCTGTTTCGTTTGTAGCAATTGGATGAAACTTGCCTTAAATTAACCACAATGCTCAATTTCAGCGGAATTTAAATGAGAAATTAAATTGAAATGCGCAGTTAATCAAATTTGAAACAAAAATGTCAAAAATTGTGAATATGCTCTGCTCGATGCAACAAAAGAATAAATACAAACAAAAAAAAAAACGTAAATAAATCAATCACAATTAACAAAATAAATAAAGAGAACATTTTTTCATAACCGCAAAATGATGCATGCTGTTGTTTATTATTTGAATTTCCGTTTGTTTTGTTTGCCAGCGTCGAATATATTTTTTTTTGTGGCTTATTACACAAGGACAACATGATGTGTTGGGGGCCAGGACCGGGCAGGAGGAAAGGCGATTGTTTGTTGACTCTAGTATCAATGTCTATAGGAATTTAAATGAAGCAACTGACGGCAGTGCGCCTTAGGAGACCTCGTGTCTCAATTCATGCAATTTCCTGTTGCTTTAGCCCAAGTTTGAATGTCACATTTACATCGGATCGCACAAACTTTACATTACATTTTATTCAATTTGCTGTTTTCTTTTCACATTATCTTTTCTCTTCTTCATTTTTATTGCCAGCCCGCGCATGTTGCCGGGAATGTTTCTGGCCCTGAGACTGGGCTTCGAACTGGGACTGGAACTGCGCCTGACTCTGGTCCTGGTCCTGGTCCTGGTCCTTTTCCTGGGTCTGGGTATGTGTCTGGGTCTGGTCCTGGGCCTCGGTCTGGCGTTGTGCACCGTATCTGGAGTTTCGTGCTGGCTGAATGCGGTCCTTAATGAATAGCGCAAATAATTGCGAATATATGAGAGTGTCATATTTCACTTGAATAACATCAACTTTTTTTTTTATAGTCCGCCATAATATATATTTTTATTACTTTTTTCTTCTCTTTTTTGTTGTTGTTTTTGTTGCTGCTTCACATTATCTGCTCTGCATGTACAACAGCTGTGCGTGCATGTGTGTGAGTGTGCGTGTGTGTGTGTATGTGTGTGTGTGAGTGTGTAAATGTAATAAGCGGATGAGCAAAAAGTTTATGGGCAGCAGGAAGCGAAAGCCGCGCCGACACTCGCAAGCAGCAGCCGGATGAGAGGTAGTCAAGAGAGACAGAGACAGATAATATGTGCCAGAGGGAGAGAGGCAAAGTGTCGGGCAAGTGGAGCAAGTGGAGCATGTGGGTTGGGTGCCTTCGATGTGGTCGGTCAGTTGGTCAGTTTGGCTGTTGCGACGCTGCAATTCATGTCCGCTAATTAAATTGTAATTATATATGTTAATGTATAAGTGTGTGTGTGTGTGTGTGTGTGAGTGAGTGCTTGCACAAATATGTATATGTATGTATGTACAGCAGCGGGTCGCGGTCACAAACAATGTTCTTAATTTAATGAAAGATTTCGATTATAAATGGCATTACATTTCCAGTGTCCTTAACGCCTCTCGCCTGTGTGTCTGTGTATCTCTCTGTGTGTGTGTGTGTGTGTGTGTGCTGGCGCCTGTATTACCCAATTCCAGCGAAAACTTAACAATATGAAATATTTGTCGGTACGTGCAGCAATTTATAGAAATTTCGGCTCAAAATTAACTCGTACACTTCATTATAACTTTATAGAGCGCTCTCTATTTTGGGTCGACTCAAAGCTGTTCTTAGTGTAATTTTGGATATGTTGAATTTAAAGCATAACCCAGTTAAATAACAAAGCATATATGCATATATACATTTTGCTCTTGGCTATTCATAAATGAAGTTGAAGATTTTCTGGAATGTGATATGCAATATTAAGTATACGACTTGGAATTTTCTTTGAGTGTACGTACGATTTAAGACAATATTGACTTTTTGGTGGTTGAGCGAACAGTATTAGAAGAACTTGTTAAATCACTTAAAGGTCAATGTAATAAAAAAAAATGTCCATGTCCTGTAGAAGCTCGAAGCAAAAGGTGTTTACAAAAGTTATTTGCCAAAGTCTAAAGAAACTTGTGCTGTGGACAACGAACAAACTTGAAGCATGAAAACTTAAAGTGACTGCACGTGGAAAGAATAACTTTTGGCCTAAAACGATATTCTGTGTAACACGATATCTTATACAATTAAGCCAAAATATCAAGTTTAAATAATAGAAGAAAAAAAAAGAAAATCAAAAAATTAAGTAAGACCAATAAAAATGTTGTCGAAATGTGGCAACAAAAAAATAATAAAAAAATACATATATAAATAAAAAGGAGAGACTGCGGGGTGGCTAAAAGCGCGTGTCTGGCTGCATTAAGGAGGCCACTCCGAAGAGCTGTAAAGAGAAGTGTCCAGTGATTTGCCAAGTATCCCGCTGGCTTGTTGGTCTGCTGGTGTTCCAGTTTCCTAGCGCTCTGCGGGTCCTGTCAATGCATTGTTAATGAACGCCTAGACACGAGCGCCAGTTCGGCGGTGGCAGTGAGAATTTCGCTCAAATTTAATTAAACTGCGACGGCGACGGCGACGGCGTTGGACGGTGCAAAAATATTGTGGTGCGCTGCTCAGACTTGTCGAGCACCACTTATAATTTAATGACGCTTAATAATTGATGGTGGCAGGCCGACTAAAGCGCCTTATTGAAAGCGCGTCCCGAAAAGTAGGCAATAAAACTTTTATGACACCAGAATGGGCCACTTGACTGGATGTAAAGACGCCCAACTAACAACGGGTTAACGCAGTTAACTAACTTTAATGACTTGACTGCTAGCTTTTGGGCATGGCCGGGTTAAAGGTGCGAACGCAATTGTTGGGCATCGAACTGGGCCTGGCCTAAACTGTCAGCCCGTTCGGCAGCATAACTAAAGTTTCATTCAGTAGCACACACAAAAATCGTGCACCTTTTCTTCGACTTAGCATTAAAATTTTCAATATTTTTTTTCTGAAAAATTCGTTTCTTTCCATGATTAGAATAGCGTTTAGTATATGGTAGTCTGGATTCGTATTTTCACCATTCCCCCGAAAACAAACCAACCAACCAACCAAATTTGCCAGTGTTCGGTATGTCCGTAGCAAAGCGGCTGCTAGCCAAGCTGGCGCGTTTATATCGGCGCCTGAAGCTGCGTCCCATTGCCAAGAAAGTGACCGATAAGAAGAAGTGTATTACCAAGTGCCACAAAGGCTGTGGCACACTTTCTGATGATATGGAGCTGAACGAACTGGACAACATTGCGTCGGCAGGCGATGGCAGGAAGAATACGGCAGCTGGCAGGACGTCTGCCAAACAGCCAGTCATTGTCAACACTAAAGCCGATATAGCACCCGAACCCAGCAGCCCCCCAACGGCATCGCATACAATTTTTACTAAACGCATCGCGGCCGGCAATGAGGACAGCGCCGATGCCGCCACACAAGCCGATGTCGGCCCAATTTTAGAGACTGGCATCTCGAAGAGAGCATTCTGCCGCCAGCTGGACAATTTGCTGCAACGCAGCCTGGGCACTGATTGCGCCCGTTCACGTTTGTGGACGACCTCTGACTCCACTTTCTGCTAAAGGATTTGTAATGCAAAATTTCAATTAATATTAGGCCGCATGTGGCTAATAAAAGTAAAACGTACTTCGTACACGGCCTTGCCAATTGACGGCCGAAAGGCCAAACAGCCAAGGGCTGTCTACTGTCTACTGTTCGCCGCCCCCTTCAAATTGGTGGCAGCTCATTAAAAAAACATAACCTGCCTGTAATTATGACGGATACGTCCCGCCCACATTAACGTGTGTACGCATAAGTACAAGTCAAAGCCCACAAAACGCCACCAACCGTAAACAAAAAGGTCGTTCAGCAGTCCCTTCGTCCCTCCGCTCCTTCGCTCCTTCGCTCGTCCCTTCGTCAGTCAGTCAGTCACGCTGTCGGTTTGCGGGCGTTAATTTATGAACAGGGCCTGCCTAAAAGCATGCAACACTTCTATACATTGGCGCGCGTGCCACAATGGGCCAAATTAGCTCTTTAATTTGACAATACTAGCTATGTGATAAAAGTCTAAACAATATACAAATTTAAATATCTGTTAAGCTAACAAACTCATAGCTTAGAGTTTGCCAAAATAGCTTTTCAACACGATTATTAGGAATTTCGCACACTGCATTGTTTTTGTTATTTTTATTGCAATGCTATCAGGATCCAAGAACTTAAAAGGTTAAGAACTCTCTTGAACTGTGTTTAATTTTTAATGGGTTTTAAAAGCTTTTAGATTTTGTTGCTTTTAGCTTTGTTGCAGCCAAGGCTTGCATTAAATGCTTATACGGAGCAGCTGTTAGAAGAATAACAAAACTTTTTGAATTTTGAACAAAAATTTAGTAAAATAAACATTGCGTAAGAAACGGTTTAGGCCTCTCATATATTTATAGTTGCTTTGTTGGCCCAATTATGAAGATATTTTTGAATTGTTAAATGCGCTTAGTCGATAATAAATCAATGCCAAAATGCACATACATATGCCAACATACATATGTACGTATGTATGTATATGTGTGTATATGTAAAATGCCAATTATTTTTATTTAAACAGATTTTACTATTTAGTTTTGTTTGCAAGGTTAATGGAAAGTTTATTGGCGTTGTGGAAATTGGAAACAGAGTTATTTGCTTTTGACTGCAAGGTGTGGATTTATTTGAAATTTTCCACAAAATAAAATTCATACAATTTTACCCATAGTGCGTGCGTGGACGTGTGTGGCTGTATATTATTTAATTTGGCGCATTGCTTTTGTTTTCATTTCTTTATAATTAATTGCATTGCTTACGCCTGCCTGAGCCTCGGCTGCGGGTAATATTAACGAGTTGCGGATGCGGAACCCATTTCGTGATGTGATTATTGGATCAAATTCGGAGTCTCCCACTCACTTACACACACACGCACAGACACACGTATACTTACACGCATACACGCCCACTTGCACATGCAGGCAAACAAAACATGGTTATTTCGATCAAAGTGACATTTAATTAAATCACAAAAATGCTGAGTGCATAAAACAGTGTAGTTGCTGTTGTTGCTGTTGTTCTCTTTATCATTGTAATTGTTATTGTTGTTGTCATTGGTGTGCCTGGCGGATATTGTGCAACAGTTGGTCCGAGGCTTGTGCGTGCGGTCTATGCCGACGGCTGGCAGCATTGATTAAATGTCGTTTAAATGTGCTAGCAAATCGAGAGAAACAAACAATGCATGCAAGGATTCACGACTCCGAGCAAAGCTCCTGCTACCAATGATGATGGCGATGCATTTGTTGTCCTCTGTTCACTTGAGTGTTGCCAGTCCCTGCATGTGGTCGGAGGCCCCCAATGGAGCGTGACGTAAGCTGTGCGCAGGAAACAGCAGGCAATGGCAACACCAGCAGCACCAGCAGCAACAGGAGCAGCAAAGCCATCGGCTGAGGAGCAATTTTAACGCATTTAATGAAATGCAATTGTTAGAATTGCTATACACACACACCCACACACACACGCACACTGAGACGCATAGATAGACCCATAGTTGGATGACTGGCTGGGTAAACAAGTCAACTCCAATTTAATAGGAAACAGAAGGTACGATGGCAAAAGCTGAATTGAAATATCAATTTAAAAAAAAAAATATCTATTCTTTTTAAATACTTAAAAAATGCCTATGGTTGTTTGACACATCGATAAAATATCGATCATCAAAATAGTGCAAACATTTGTTAAAAAAACAACTATTTATATACACAATAAGCCATATTTATTGTATCTAAATACTTGAACAATGGAATTGTTAGTCCAAGTTTTTTTCAAGGTAAGCTATAAAATATAAAAATAAAATAGACAAAACAATATAAAAGTCGTATACAAAATTCACGTTATCGATAAATTGAAAGTTATCGTTGGGAAGGATAACTTTTTTTCGATAACAAAGCGATAATTAATGTTCCACTTACTTAGCCATGTCGAATCTGAGCTTATCGATATTGTAACACCTTAAATTGTCGTTTAATGGGCGCCTTGCTTCGAGCTCAGCTGAAATTAGTAAAGCATACATAGTTAGCAAAGATAACAACATAATTGGCAAAGCGATAAGCAATTCCGATAATTGCATGCGATTAACCGAACGCTGTGCCCGATGAGTACACAACCCAGTAAGCTGTATATGCCCCACAGGGGTCCACAAAATGGGGCAACTGGGCTGCCAGCGCGTCGCGACCGTCTGAATGTCAATTAAACGATAAACGCCTTGAGGCGATGGCTCCGCCACCTGGCACTTGCCACTTGGCCCCCAACCAGGGCCGTTGCAGCAACAAAGTTTCAGCGATTTGTTGCCCATTTTGAACCATGGTGCACGAAAGGGGGGGGGGGGGGGGGGGGGGGGCGGGGGCGGCTGGTGGGTGTGGGTGACCAGCTGTGTGCGCTAACCAACGCATACGCCACATATACACACAGCATATATACACAGGCAACCGCATACACACACACACACACACACAGAGAGAGATACGCACACATACACATACACATACACACATAGTGAATATTGGGAAACGCTCAGGAGCGCAAATTTAATTAAAGTTGGGAAAACAGTATTGACTCGAACGGTAAATTATGCAGCATGCCACACGCAGACAAAGGGAGATCGATTGAGTGAGTGAGCGAGCGAGCGAGCTAGCTGCACAAATGAAAGGGCAAACAAAGGCCAAGGTGGCATCGAATAGACAATCGCAACAGATGGAGATAGATTGGTGCCAGCATACGAGTGTGCACTCGAAAGAAAACTGCTGCCACGCAAATCCCCAAAAACCATTGGGCCCCACCCACTCGAATGTGGAAACGGAACTAAAACAAAAATCCAATAGCCGGCAAGAGGCACAAACAATTCGGCGTCCTTTGGCTCCCAGCTTTTGGTTGCCAGCTGAAAGCTGCCAGTTTGTTTGGAAATGTGTTTCGTATGATTCCGCAGCATACTGGCAACCATCAAGCAATGCCAAATGAATCTCAGCCACAATAGTGGCAGCAACAGCAACAACATCGATTTGACAGTGCAACCACAATAAATGCCACCAAAAATACGTGTCGCAAAGTTTTATGGTCGCAATGTAGTAAAATGTCAGATGGTTTCGCCAAGTCGCGCTGCCAGGGCTAAGCACAGTTTCTGGCGCCAGTCAGATCCTCAACACGAGCTCTATACACCCACACACACACACACATACACACACACTCACAGAGACATTGGTGTAAAATTGCATCGCAAGTTGATTTCGCTTTTTATTGCATTAACGTTTGTGCGCTGATAAAAATGAATGACTGCATCATCAATGGCAGTCACACGATGTCAACCTGCAGTGTGTGTGAGTGTGTGTGTGTGGGAGCTGAAATCAATGCGCGTGGCAACGTGCAACGTGCAGCTTGCAACGTGCAACGTGCAACGCCTGCATGCATAAGTGCAGTCTGACGTGGAGGCTGGCGTCTCTTGCTCATTTGCAGCGTTTAGGGCTAAAGTGGCAGGAAGCGTTGCCTGCTGCTGCTGCTGCTGCTGCAGGATGCCTGCCTCGACCCTCTACTCCTCCACTAACTCTCGAAGTCAACAAGTTGACCGCCCTCTGGCCATGCGCCCACTTGCAGGCTGCCTGCGTGCAAATCAGATGCTTAGCGAATCACATTATGCTAATGTCGTGGCTTTTGTGTGTGTCCGTGTGTGTGTCCGTGTGTGTGGGTGTGTGCACACTGGGGATCCACATCGCTGGATCAGCCAAGTGCAGCATCCCCTGGCAAAAAGGCAGCTTGTAATTACACACATAAAGCAGACAAGAGCTCCAGCCCCAAATTTATTTGATCAGAGCCAAAGTCGAGGACACTCACCATGCACCGAGAGTAAGTTGGCAGCTTCTGGCCGGGCTGTCACCTGACATTATTGCATCAGTGGCAGGCACTTGGCCGTGGGACGGGGACGGGGGTGGGGGTGGGGGCGGGGGTGGGGGCGGGGATTTCCCCTGTGAGCTGACAATGCATATTTCTTGATAAACTCATTTGGTATTTGCATTCTTCTGATTTATTTTTGCTTGCTTAATCGCTTTATCTGTAACATGCTTGAATATGCATAAATTCGGTGAAAACAAATTAACAACGTGTCGCCTGTTCGGCTGGAAAATGCTTTGATTGCAGTCTCTTTGTTTAGCAATTCACTGCAAAAGGCAACTGTCAAATATTTTGCTCAATAAATGTAATTAAAACAAAAGTTATTGTCTGCAAACTATTTTGCAAATATGTTTCGAGTTTGCTTACTTGTTGACGCACAATTGTTGTAACAAAATAAATTCAATAACTTTACTATCGGAATGTCATTTAAATAACACAACAAACATTCCAATAAAGAACGAGAAAGAAGAGTTCCTTAAAGGCGATAAATTGTATTAAATGTATTGTATAAATATTGGCTTTGTGACCGTCTGAATATCTCGATATAGAACAGATAATAAAATAATCACAAAATATCATAAAAAAAAAAAAAAAACAAATTTTTGTTAGGAACTCACCGATTTTACTAGCCAGTTAGATGTGTTATGTGGGCTTTCAATAAAATTGTTGGCCTTCACATGATTTTGATGGGCAATCGTTTTGTCATCAATTTCTGTTATCAGCACACGATATCGATTTATGCGCACTCATTTGGTTCGCCATTCAGATAGCGTCTGGCCGAGGATTCGTTGGCAGTCCGCCATTTGGCAATTCCCCTGCTGAGCTTTTAAGTAAATCCCAAGCGAAACTCAACACCCACTTAGCGCGTCCCTAGCCCGCCGTCAATTCCCTTCGGCCGCTCAGCACACGTGGCGCAGATTCAATGATAACGCGCCATGAAAATCTCATGGCATATAATCAGTGCCGCATTCAAGCAAATCTCCAGGTGGCGCCCCCTACCGCTCGGGGGGCTACTGTTTGGTAGTGTCAAAGTAGGAGCAGCCGCCCCAGTTACGCCCCAGCAAACGCATTACATATGCCAATTTATTCATTTTATTCATATTGCGGCATCAAGGGGCTCCACGCTCGGGCCTTCAGCCCCGTTTTGGTTTTTGGGCCGCGACTTCGTCAACATCTTTCGCTTTCCATGTGCGAACTTTGGCCATTTGTTTTTCGCTTCACATTGTTTGCTTGTTTGCCAGTTTGTGTGTCGTTTGTTAGCTTGTCTCTCTGTCGTTCTGTCCGTTTGTCTGGCCTTCTGTCTGTCTGTTTGTTTGTTTGTTTGTTTGTTTGTTTGTCTTGCGCTTGACGGTGTGCGCCAACCGAAATGAAACAAAAGCATTTCGCCACAGCTTTAAGTAGCTGTCAATTTTGATGCACACACACACACACACACATACACATACATATACGTTGCCACAAACATACAGGCAGGTGTAGGCAACGTGTCGATCATAAGCGGAAACTGCTTCAGTTGCGGCCATTTCTGTCAGCATTTTTCAATTAAGGATGTTTAATGTGCACCAAAAGGAAATTAGCATTTATTGTTGTGCCCACACACACACACACACACACACACACACACACTCTACACTGCAGACACTCTCACACTTAGAGGCTAACAAGAAAACTCGATTATTTTTGCAGGCACTGCTCGACTGGCTGCGACAGCGTCGTCGGAATCTTTGCTGACGGCTGCAGCCGCCGGTAGCCGCGTTGGCAGCTAGCGGAAATGGCATTTTGCGATTGAAACTGCCGCATGACGACACACCCCACTTAACCTCACCTCCTTCTCCATGAAGGACTTGTGCAAAAAGCGCATATAAAATTGCAATGAAAAGACGCAGCAGAAATCAACGCAAGGCGCACTTTGAATTACAAATGTCGCTGGTAATCCACTCGCAACCGGCAACTTGCAGCTCTGCCCACTGTTGGCTGTGCACACACAATATTAAACGAGCTGGGCTAGTGCCACGCCCATCATTTGTAAAGCGCCGCGTTGCGGTGCAGGGTGGGGCAATGGGCAATGAGCAATGGGCGGTGGGTGAAAATGTGCTAATTTGGAATGCGAACGCGAATGCGCTTCGAAAATGTTTGTCCAATTTGGTTGGGCAACATTTAAAACATGACTTGACAATCACGCACCGGTTGCCTGCTCTGGGCTCGGTGGGTGTGTGGAGCATAGCTCTCTCGACGTGACTACTGTGCAAAAGTTTTTAGTCATCAACTAGATAGCGTTGAGCGTTGTTTAACAGCAGCAGCACTGGCAGCAACAACAAGCTGAAATAGTAGCGCCACCAACCGGTAGGTGGCGGGGCACAAATCAAGCGGGCACACAGCGAGAAAAGCAGCTGAAGAAAGAGAGAGGAAGAGAGTGAAACGGGTAGTGTAGGAAAAGGCGGCGCTGTTAAGCTAATAGTAACTACCCCCAGCCGAGCAATACGTTCAAGTCAGCGGGATATCTTCATTTGTAGATCGATGGAATTTAAATTTAAATTTCAATTTCAATTGCGATTGTTTTCCGACCAATTAAAGATGCTAATCTTAAAATGTGCACATTTATTTGATAAGCTGCGTATTTGATGGCGAATTAAATGTTTCCCAATTTAGAAAGGGAACTATTCAGGTATTAGAATAACTATGTTACTTAGTTAAATATTAAGGAACCATTTTTTCGCACAGTGTAGTGCGAATAATTCTTCAACTAAAGTTGGCTCTGCACTGCACGGCACATTGATATAAACTGCAGCCCGGCCAACTAGCAACCCATACGCCCACGGGGAGGAGAGACAGACAGTCGGACAGACAGAATTTACGCTTTAAAGTTTTGCTGTTCAGATATTGTTGAGGCTATAATTTTAATTAAATCTGGGTGCTATTGCAGAACGTTAACAATTTTTAACATAGTTTTAGTTAAGGCTTGTATAAGCATTGAAAGTGTGAAGTGTATGGCCCCGTTCTTGTAGTTGTTCCACTTGTTGTTGTTGGCCTTTTATTTCCGCTTGTTTTGTTTCGTTGCCTGCCGTTTCTGTTGTGCCAACTCATCTTAAACTTTAATTAAATGTATTGTTTTTTACCCTCAATGTGCATGTGAGTGCTGCATGTGCGTTGTGTGTCTCTGTGTATGTCTCTCTGTGTGTGTGTGTGCTGCGAATTCCATCTTACGCTTCATTTGGCCTGGCAGTGAGCTAACATCTAGTAGCCCCTCTCCAATACCGGCATATATGCCAGCATATCCTGGCATGCCCCAGCATTCGCAGCCAGAGATCGCCGCAAAAGTTTGTCCAACTTGTGCGTTTTGTTCTCCATGCTCGGCGCACACTTCTGGCCACATAGTCGGTTACAGCCGGAGGAAAAGACACCTAGAGTGACGGAGCGGGCGAAGGGGGAAGGGGGACGGGGTGAATAGAGTGAATATGATGTGTGCGTGGCAGCGGGTTTTATAGCATTCAGAATGCAATAGTGCGAGAAGCATACAAAAGAGTCTCTAAGTCCAACACACACTCTCTCTCTCTCTATCTCTATTCGTGTCTCCCTCTCTACTGATTCAAAGTGCATTTTTAAGCCTTGCGTTCCTCAACGGCAGCATTCACAAGACTTTTGCCAAAGTTTTCCACTTTTCTAATGAGCAAATTCTTTCATCTTTTCCACTTGAGGCATTTGGCTCTACTTCACCTATGTGTTTTTCACATAGGATCATTGTTAAGTGTTCATCAATTTTATTTTCCGATTCTTGCGATACAAACAACAGCAACAGGGGGAGCATATTAAAGTTGGCCGAGCGACAACTTTCACATTCAAAAAGTATTTGGGTATTTTTGTCTATTAAAGTTTTGTACTTCCTGTATATATATATATATATTTTTTTTTTTATTTTAATTTATAATAGTTCACATATGTACTTGATATAACTATATATTTGCCAGTCTAGCCATCACAGCTAAACTCGATGTCTTCTCACGTACAAATATCTTATTCAATATACAAACTTTAACCACTTGAACCTCGGTACATTTGTCTTTACACCATTACGTGCGGAACATTTGAAGTTTCGGTATTCATTTGCACGCAGACATTGATAAAAATAAACACACTTACCTGTTTCTGTGCCATTTGGCCAGAACTCTAGAGCTCCTAATCGGTAAATAGAATTTTCTTCTATATATATATAATATCCGATTATCTTTCCGCTTTGCTGCATTTGACTCCTTTATTTATGATTTTGATAAAATTGTGTAATTTCTCTAGATCTATTTGAGATTTTCTATCCTTTGGCGATTATTTATACGTGGCTGACAGTCAGTGCTACCAATTTTGTTTAAGTTTCCCGTTAGTTTTGGCCTTTTTTTTTTCGAGCGACAAGGAATTAAAGTTTTCGTCAAGTTTTTTCCTAACTACAATAAAAATCTAAATATAATTGCCGAGTGCCAACGCTTTCAGTTTGAGCTTTGAAAAGGAGACTGACGGCAACTTTGCGCCACATTATCATAAGTAGTTAATCAGCTGTTTGTTTTGCCTTCTTTTGGCACTTCATCTACGTCGCTTCCTTTTCTCTTTATTTTATTTTTTTTGTTTGCTAGACTGTCATCTGCCTATAGTTCTCAACGGTTTTTTGCTATATTCTTGGTTCAAACTAGCTTTTTTTACTCCTCAAGAGCTGGCAGCACTGTCTGCACTGTGCAGCGTCCTCTCTGCCATTGTGCTTGAGCTATGCCCATGTCTTGGCATCTGCTGCTTCTGTTTTTGCTTCTTATGCTCATCCTGCTGCTGCTGCTGCTACTGCTACTGCTACTGCTGCTGCTGCTTCTGCACTTCATGGCCTTTTATTCGCCTTCATTTCAGGCTGTCTAGCAGCCATCCACTTGAATCCAGCCGCAATTTTTGCCAGCTCTCATCCTTGGCCGCAAGCTCGAACCTCAGCTACAGCCAACCTTCATCAGCCTCATCCTCCTCCTAAGGCCCTGTCTCTGTCTCGGTTGCCGTTACGGCATCAACATCAACCGCACCACAACAAATTGCAAAAACATTTTCATGCGACTTACTTAAATTTCTTTGCGGTGCTCTTCAAGCTGTCTTCTCTTGGCTGCCTGCGCCTAAATTCAGCCCCATCCTTCCCTCCTCCGTTGCCGTCCTCCCTGTCCCCCACTGTCGCCCAGCCGCTGTTTGGCCACTTAATGCCTATTTATTGCCCCTTTAATCCGTGCGCAGGCATTCAAGCCTGAACCGATGAAGTTATGCATCCGAAAGCCATACAAAATTTCTTGCCAATTCAATAGATTCCCTCACACAATTACCTAATTGATAAGGCATTAGATCTTGCGCCCTAGATTAAATTCAATTTCAAAATTATTTACATTAACAATTCAATTGCAGCTGCCAGCTGCCAGTTAGCAGTAGCTGCTGCAGTTTGCAGTATCTGCAACACCTGGCTGGCATAGCTCTCCGATTATGGCTATTACAGAACGTGGCATTAATAAATTTATTTAAACGTTTTATTACAGTTATGATGGACTCTGACAGCTGCTGCTGCTGCTGCTGCTTCTGTTGCTGATATTGCTGCTGCTGCTGCTGCTGCTGCTGATGCTTCTGATGCGGATGCACACAGACAATTTCATTAAAATGTTGCACAGAGCTTACGATGCGTTTGCTGCTGCTGCCGCTGCTGCTGCGACGACAGGCAAAGCAAAACCAATATCAAATATTTAAGCACTTCAAATTGCTCGTTTGCACTTACGAAAATAACTACGCAAAATTGAAGAAGGCAAAGTCGAAGGCAAAGGCAAAGGCAAAGGCGATGAAGTTGCTGCTGCTGCTGCTGCTGCTGCCAGTTGCAGTGGCAACTGCTGCTGTTCCTTAGATAGATGGCATAGATTGAGATAGATGGGCATGAATATATGCTACCAGCTTGCTACATGCCACACACCCCATACATAGATAAAATTTACCCATATATACATATATATACACGTTATATCTCGCATTTATATGAACTACAGATAAGAGTTGTAGCTACGTTTAACCTTTTGTCTTTGGCTTTTGCTGCATTGTTGCTGCTGCTGTTGGTATTATCAAATTTTTAAAGTTTGCCATCATTACTTGCATTTCCTAAAGTTGCAAATGAAATTCCCACGAGTATCCAAATTGTCCTCCACTCGCTGTCCCTTAGCATTTATATGTGTTTATATATATAAACTATATACTCTACTACGAATTGTACGCAGCATGGTTTATTTAACAAGAACAACAGACAGTGAAGCGCACACACCCACACACCCACACACACATTTTGCCTTTCAACGTTTCATTGGCGACGACGGCACGTAAATTGACCCACTTTTGGTCTTTGGCATGAGCCACCAGTGCCAAACGCTGCCGTTGCCGCCTCTGCTAAAAAAAAAAGAATCAAAGAAATCAAATGGAAGAGTTGTCGCTGAAGAGCAGCTAAAAACACATGCACACACACAAACACACACACACACAGACACACTCATACGATACTAAACCGAGCAGTTCTAAGTCGCGACTCAAGCGTTGATTTGCACTCACAGCAAAAGCGCTCAAAAGTAGGCAACGTTTTTTGCAGCGAAAGCTCTCTCCGTCGAGTGCGTTGCGTGCTGAAGCTCGCTCTTGCAGCGCATTGCTGGCAGGAGCAGGAAAAAGGACTCGCTTCAACTTCAACTTTGCCACACTAAGTTAATGGTGCCTTCGTCCTGCTGCGAGTCTTTTGATACGGCTTGCCTGCGATTGGCATTGGTCCAGGGACTAGCTAAGGGTTAGGGTTAGCCATAAGTTTAGTTGTAGGGACTGGCTGACTTAACTCTACTACAGTCTTGCACCGGGCATTTAGGCTTCCGCATCAAATGGGCAGGGTATTTATATTCCTAGGAAATCATAAATATATTAACTGATAAAAACAACAACAAAAGTGATGAATATGATTTTTTTCAGAGTGTATAATGAGATTGCTCGATTGCTATTTCAGCTAGAGTATGGAATCTTCGGCGTGCCAAAAATAACTCTTCTTTTTTTTTCGCC
The DNA here is from genome assembly GCA_004143845.1 of Drosophila lacertosa. Classification (NCBI taxonomy): domain Eukaryota; kingdom Metazoa; phylum Arthropoda; class Insecta; order Diptera; family Drosophilidae; genus Drosophila; species Drosophila lacertosa. The sequence goes on along the minus strand of SCDZ01000161.1, from coordinate 331,903 downwards.
TTTTTGGGGTAGGTAAGGGCACATTATAATGTATGTAAGCGTGTGCGTGTTTGTGTGGGTGTCTGTGTGTGAGTGTGGCACGTGTTTGTGTTCTTAAGTTCATTTGCTGCTGCTGCTGCTGCTGCTAACAACTCAGCGTTAAAGTTTTGCGGTAATGGCGCTCAGGGACAGCGCGACGGCTGTCAGCCGCTGATGGACTGTCCTGGAGTCATCGTCGTGGCGAAGTTGCTGGCTGCGTTGGCGTTGGCGTTGCCGTTGCCGTTGCTGTTGCTGTTGGCGTTGGGGTTAGGGTTGCCCCCGGCATGTTCATGGCTGTGGTCCACGCAGTGCCGGACCATTAGGCGACGAGTGCGTATTACTTAGCTGTAAACTTGCCACTCGATTGTTGGCTTCCACAGTTTGCGCTGCAGCGTTTCAAGAGCGTTAACGCTTTGCCGCTTAGTCGGGCAGCCAAGCACCTACTTTGCAACTCCCCCACCCCCCCCCCCCTCCCCCCCCGTCGGCCCCTTCCCCGCCCACTACGCGCTGTACTTACAAACCATGCGCATGTAATACGACTAGAATAATTTTAATTGAAATTACGAAAACGGAATAAAAAACGCTGCTAAATTACATTCAGTCTAGTGCTGAGAATTGGTGTCGGCCTGGGGTTTTCATTTCTTTATACTGCCTCTTCATTTTGTCTTATTCTTTTTTATTATTATTATTATTTTTTGGGCTGCTTTCTCTTATTTTATTTTGCTATACGCCGAAATTATCATTTTAAATCATTTTGTGTGCGTACACAAAAGAATGCAAATAAAAGTCGTAATATATTTGTGCTGTTGGAATTATTTTTGTTGCTCTTGCTTTTGCTTTGTTTTAATAGCCTCACTAAAAGTTTTGTAATTTTTTTTTTTTGAACACATATGAAATGCACTCAGGCAAAAAGCGTTCAACTTTTTACTTAGGAAAAATGTTAATCATATTGAAAATTAAACTCAAGGAAATAAGTTAAACAAAAACAGAAACTTTAAGTATATAAAAATTCTAAAAATTGTACTACTTTAAGATGCTTGTTATAGTTATATTCTCTATTTTAATTGCGACTAAAGCTTAATCTAACATATCAAATTACTTATTTTTTTAGGGTATTTGCAGGGTGTCATAAAGTGCAGCTACCTGCACACTAACCTAACTGTCGTGGGCTCGCAGTGTTGTGCTTTGTATTCGTGTATCACAATGTGTGTAAAAGTTGTTTTGTGGGCGTCTATGCCGTAGTTCCGCTGCGTTAGTGCTTGTTGTGTGTTTTTATTTTGTTCAGTTTTTGGTTTTGGTATTTATTTGATGCTTTTTGTTGTTGTTGTTGTTGTTGTTTTTATTATAAGAATTATTCCGTGCATTTGGCCTATAAAGCAGAGCGGAGCCGTAAAAACAGCGCTTAAAATGAAAAGCGCATAGCAACCATCAAGTGAAGCAACAATAACAAAATGAAATAAAATAAAATAAAAAATAAACAAAACAGGAAAAAATTAAGAGAAAAGAACGGAACAGCATAAAGAACAGAGATAAAAAAAAACTGTCAGATAGAATGAAAAGCTAAAAAACATAAACAAAAAATGTGTAAATATGTTTATGTGTATATATATGTATATGCATATAACTGTATTTTTAATAAAGTCAGAAACCACAGGAGGGCAAACGACCAAAACAAATGAGGTGCACAGTGAGCTTTCAATTTTTCATGCAAATGAATTAAAATTATAAATGGGCTAAACTATGTACTATATAGAGAAAGTTGTTGAAAACAAGACTATTGAGATCCGAAGTCAAATAATTGCCGAGCTGGTTAAAAGGCGAAAAGTCTTATAGTGGTATATAATTTAATTTTCCTTTAATGCTGCAAGGAAACAAAATACTTCAATCAATAATGTTCTATCGATGTTGATATTCGTATTGCAATTTATAAGCAGACAACAACTAAGCTGCCCAATTAAATAAACATTGTTATTTAGCATTGTTGCATTACTGCAAATGCAGAAGGATTAACACTTGCAAATCGCACCAACAATTTAACTGCATTCACAGCCAATTGGATTTGTCGTGGGCAAATAAGTGTTAAATCGATTTTAAATATTTCAACGCTGTTAACGAAAATAACTGTTTTTCTGTGTTTTGGCCATACACTATTTTTGTAACCATAAATTGATAGAAGAAAGTTTCGATTCTTCTTAGGCTTTCAACATGTTTGAATTGAACGCTGCTACCAAAATTGTTTTTAAAATCATTTTATTGGCAAATGTTTGTTACTTCAATCAGTAATAATTTTGCAATATTGATAAGGGTATAAAGACCAAGTTCACTGTTAGGGAGTATCCATTATCGGTTTGCAACAGGCTTGCTATTAGTGCACATTTGTGTATTTAACACGACATTCAAACTGTCAATTCCCATTTCACTCGACTCGTGTCGACCCCGCTCGGACTGAGTAAAACTCGAATGCTCCAGCGGCCATCTGCTTTGAGTTTTTGGAGCGGCCCAACATGGGCTCTACTTCTGGCCAGCCACTTGAACACATATTTGTATATAACTAACTAACTTTACGAACGTATGCTGGACCTGTGTCTGTGTGTGCTTGTGTGTGTTTGTGTGTGTTTGTGTGGAGATATAAAGTGCTCTGCACACACATGGAGGGTAACGTTGACTCTTGTTGCCTTTGTTTCTTGTTGCGGCGCTCGTATTTGTTATTGCTGTGTGTTTACTTAAACTATTTGCTGAGTCACATGAGCGTGTGTGCATTAGTGTGCGTGTGTACATTGTCAATCTTTGCATTTTTTTTTTTTTTTGGCATTTGGCATTTGTTGTCTATTGTACAAATTGATTGGTGTCATTGGCCCAGCTCGGATAGACCCAGTCCCGGAACACAGCACCAATTTCTGCTGCATTTGAAGCCAAGGCCGTTGGCTTTGATAGTGGCACACTTAGGGGCACTTAGGTGAGTTAGCTTAATAAGACATAACTGTTGTTATCAAAAGCAGTCAACTGTTATTCCCACTTAGCCAACACCGCCAACACCTCTGTCCGCTTGTTCGCCTATCCGCCTCTTCGCCTGCCCGACTCCCTTTGGACTGTCCACAAACTGCAGCTTGAGCTTCAACTACGTCTCGTTTACGTTGGGGCTGCAACTGCATCTGCTGCTCAATGGGTGCTTGGCATTTATGGGCTTTGGCTGCTGCAAAAGTTTTGTGCAACATTTTTCAGTGAAGGCAGCTCAACGGCGTCCGGCTCTCTGCCGTCCCAGTCCGCATTCCGACCATTTTGGCTGCGGCAAGCTGGCGCTGCAATTGTTGGCGAATTTAGCACTGTTCGCTTTATGGCCCGCCAGCTGCCCAGGCGCAGATTGCAGCCCCCAGCCCGGATCCGGTCATGAAAGCCGTACACGATTGCGCTGGGACAACAGCGCTGGCGATGGCGATGGCGATGGCGATGGCGATAAAAAGAATCGAATCGGATGTGTTTAAGTTGAAACGGATTTTCCTTTACGTCGCATCCGTCTCAATCCTGTCTGCCCTACATCATTCCATCGCCAGGGCTCCACTTTAACGAACCAACTGTGGGCTGTGGCGCTGGCATCATAAATTTTATATATTTTCTTAATTATAAGCATTTTCATATACGATTAAATAAAAGATTTATGTACATCTGTATATGGTGCATTGGCAGGCTCAAGGATCCGTATGTCCTTGTGTATTGTTACGCACTTAAGTACAAACGGAAGGCGGCACATAAAATACACATATCAATGTCCAAGTGTTTATTTAAGCCCTCTTCCGAATTCCGATTGGCCTACATACATTAAAGAGCCGTCATAAATAAAGCAATCTTTTCATTTTATTTTTTACTTTTTTTGACTTCCAGTTGAATAGCAACTCCAAGTGGTTGACCGTGTCCTTCAAAATGGGCTAGTCGCATCTTTCAAGGAGCTTATCCGTAGTCCTTATGTTGAGCTCGGTGTACAAATGTACACGATATGTGCCAATTAACCGGGCTTAAACATCGTTATTATGTGTTCCAAATGATATGTTGAAAAAGGCATATCTTTATATCTGTATTCATATCGATTGGACCTGGCTATTGAAGTTGATCATAAATAAGCCTTAAATAGATATGAAATGATAAAGTAAAAGAATTTATCTGCTCTAAGCAGTTTTTACATTGTGATTTTAATAAAACCATTTAAGCTGATTATACTTATCATTAAGCTAACAAGTTAAAGTGCACTAGTCAAAATTTCCACACTTTATTAAACTCTGTGCAGATTTTAAAATGGGCTTTTTATCTAGCGAATTCTGCTGAGAAACTTTGCTTGCACAGGGTAAGCAATTTTATAGTTTTTAGTAGCTCTTTGAGACAGCACCTTTTAATGAACAAATTTTAAAGAGCTAACCAAAAATTTAAAATTATTTTTGATTGCTTCTATTATTGAACCAATTAATGTAGTTAAAAAATATTTGTACTTACATATATTTGACATAATTCAAATATATCGAATGCACGAGCACAGACAATCAAAATCAGCTTCAAGCAATTAAATTAGTCCATTCATTATACAATATATGCACTTATACTATATATATATATATATATATGCATATTGATGTGCTGATGATTTGCTCGTATTCCGTATTCTCTGTTAGCCTTGTGGCAAATTTGTGGCTGTGTGCCACACTTTGACGTAGGATTTCGAACGGCAATTGCCTTTAGCTTGTTTGGTGCTCAGCCATTTAAATATATTACCACCACAATTTGAGACGAGTGCTTACAACAAAGAGGAGGAATGCTAATGTGGCAGGTGCTGAGGCTGTGTTCGCTATTGACCCTATTACGGTTACACATTGTGGCATTTAAAGCTTAATCTATTTTCGAATTACAAAAGGGAAAGAGAGCTAACAACAACGCCAAATACAACAAATACAAAATTACAACGATAAAATGAAAATGAAAATGAAATAAAAAAAGGAAAGGAAAAGTGCGTCCATTTAGGTCGCTATCTCTGATCTATGAGTATCTGCGTGGCGCATGGCTCGACCCTTGGGCCGTTTTTTCGGCATTCCGTTGTGTTGTTCTTGTTGCTGTTGTTGTTCAACTTTGCGCCAACTCGCATTACTATAACAGCCATATAATTATGTATTTTAGCCAGGCCAGCAGCGCGATGCATTGGAGGCGGGCCACGCTTAGAGGCGATGCCAAAGTCACGCCGTCGGTCGGGGTGTCACCGAGTCTTTATTTTTTGTTGTTGTTTTATTTTTTTTTTAAACAAAATGCTTATTATATTTGCCGTAGTTTTTAAATGTTACACCCCCCTCAACCCGGCATTCCCCATTCGCCCCTTCCAGGCACAGGGCATTGCCTAGCCACCCACTTGGTACGTGCTCTGTGCAATGGAATTTTTGCGCTTTGCTGGCCTCAACTGCGAACAAAACTTTAACTGCAATGCGCCCAGTGGATATACCAAAGAGTGTGGCATACGGGAATATGGCCAGGACGAGAAGCTGCTGGCCATAGGTAATGGGAAATGGGTGCGTAGACTGGCTGGCGCTTAATGCCGCTGGTGTATATGGCTTGGCTATTAAATTTCCAGTTCAATGATTAACGAAATTTATGTTTCGGCTTATGCCTATACATATATATGTGTGTGTGTGTGTGTGCGTGCGTGTGTGTGTGTGTGAGTGTGTGTGCGTGAGTGCGTGCCGCTGCCAAGGTGCGATTGCGATTGCCGTTGCGACTGCGACAGCAAAGCTAACGATGCCAGGCTGCCTGATGCGAATGAAGCTGTGGAGCCACTGAAAACAGTTACCTCCAGCCACATGCCGGCTGCGTCGCCAGTTCCAGCTCCATCTCCATCTCCATCTCCATCACCATCACCAGCCACGACTCGAGCTGCGGCTGCCTGTCGCAAGACGTGTCGGGGCTCATTAAATATGTATGTCTTGTGCCGAGCAGCTGCTGCTGCTGCTGGTGCTGCTAGCTCCCTGGTCTGGGTCGTTAGTGGGAGGTAGTCGGTTGGGCTGGGTTGGGTCTGGCTTGGCTTGGGTTGGGGCTTGGACGGCGTGTGGCATTCAATTAAGGCGCATTTTGTTGCTCTCTAATCTGTTTGAAATATTGACCAAGCGCAAAATGGTGTCAGGCATGCGCCAAAAAGTAGGCGACGCCGGTTAAAGGCTTAAGCCAGGCCAACATGCTCAGCTCATGCAAAATAATGAAGTTGAAGCGCAATTAATTTGAAGTTGACGCACCAAACGCAACCCAAACGGAACCCAACCCCAACCCCAACCCCAACCCGACCCTTGCCAAATGCAACGTAAAAGTTAACGTTAACGTCATCATCAACGACAACTTCAACGTCAACGTTGATGTCAACCTGCTGCCAGGCACAAGCCGCTCAATCTCAGCCTGCGCCCCTTCAACGTTGGCAGTTTCCAACTGGCCAACTCTGGCTTGGCCTATTCAGGGGACCATGATATGCCTTTGGCCAGTCGACTGACTTACTTTACTTTGCTCAAATGGCAAAAAGAATTTTCTTGGCAGTTTTTCCTCCTATTCCCATGTTTTTTTTTCTTCAAGCTTTTGTTGTTGCCTCCTTGTGTTGTTTTTGTTGGCGCTGCATTGTGTGCAAAAAAGCTAAGCAAAACGGAGCCAGGGACTTTATATTGAGCTAAAACCAGCTCGAGTTCACATTGTCTATATATGTATGTATGTAACTGCTATAAATGGGTGTGTGCCTGTGTTTGGATATATAAAAAGCCGTTTTTCTATGTCAGTTGCATTTTTGTGCTACGCCTCAGTTACATTCTTGTGTGTGTTTTAAGCTGTGTGTGTGTGTGTGTGTGTGTTTGTGTGTTAGCGGTCGCTCTCCAGTCCCTGCCCCTTTGCCTGCGTCTGGCCCAACTGCTCCAGCTGCTGCCCAGCCCCGCAGACCGCAGCCCGCAGCCCGCAGTCCGCAGTCCGCTGCCAGCAATGTCGCCGCTTGCTTGCAGCAGCCGCAACGCGATGGGAAAAGCTTTTTTCAATTGTTTCCGTTTCGAGGTCATGACAAATGCATTCATTTCTCTTTATTTTCTGGCATTTCTATGTGTGTGTGTGTGTGTATTTTGGAGCAAACAAGCAACTGGCGGCAATGAACTGTTGCCCCCGTGCCACCCATTCACAAGCCAAATCACCTACACCACCCGCACCACAATTTTCTCCCCGCCCCGCCCTACAACAACATACCCACACACTGTAAGCTGTTTGTCATTTTTGCGTTTAATGTCGAGAGCTCAACAAAAATTGCTTACCTTTGGTGGGGCGAGACGATAACAACGCTCAACAACAACGTCAAAAACAACAACATGTAATAAAAACAATAAGCAGACTGCAAATAAGCAAAAAAAAAAAAACAGCAATCTAAAGCTCTAGAGTGCAACTTATAGATACCCAGTATTAAATAATGAAATTTCCCCATCGAAATTAGAATGTGCTCAAAATTAAAATTACTGAAAATCAAATGATCAGTTTAAAATTTATATATTTTATATAAAAATATAAATTACTTATATTCATTTACATATACATATACATACATATTTTATTAAGTACATTCCTAAAAGTTCACCCAGTCGATGCTTACCTGTGTCGACTTCAATTACAGGGTGTTAAGCAATAGCTTAAAGGCATTAGACAGCAAGTCGACAAGCAAATGCTCTATAATATATACAAATACATATTTACTTCAGTTGATTATTATATTATTATTAAATAATCAGCAGCAAATATACTTTTTGATAAGAGACAAAATCTAAAAGCTTTGCCATCCAAATTTATGGACAATTTAAAGAAGCTATTTTGTTATACTAGTTAAAGATTTGAGCATAAATGTGAGCTGTGGATATTAGGTGCACCGCTAGGCGGTGCCGTCCTGCTGTCAGGCAGCTGATGGACCCCGTAAAAAAATCAGGGGACGACGACGGCGGCGACAACAGTGACTATTGCGAAGTGCTTTGACTTTGGCGCGGGCGGCTGCTGCTGCTGCTGCTGGTTGCTACGGCTGGTTGCTGCCACGAGTCGTAAAAAATGTAGTTTATATTCAAAATAAATGAGGTTGACTTTATTTACGCGCTTATGCTTTTTATGCGCTTTGCAACAAATACTCGTAACAACGACAACAAAAATCATCAACGTTGCTGCCGCCGCTGCTGCTGCTGCTGCTGCTTCTTCTGTTGTTGACTGCAACCGGGCGGACGTACAAATCAGCAAATGCCAGCGGCGTGGGCGGAGGAGAAGGCGCTTCTCTGTATTGAGCATGATTTGGGCGGTTGTGCTGGTATGGGCGTGTGCTTTTGGATAAACGTGGCGTAAGTAAGTGATTTACCATAGTTGTTGCTGTTGCCGCTGCCGCTGTTGCTGCTGTTGGTGCTGTGGAAATCAGAACGCTGATAATTATTTTTGTGTGATTTCAATGCAGAGACGGCGCGTACAAAAGTCCCACAGCCAGCACATCCACCACAGTCATCCCGAGAGAAAGCCAAATAATATTTGTACAGCAAAAATGATATTGTTGTTGCTGCTGCTGCTGTTGTTGGCAAAACAGATGAAACCAAAAACTTTTGCTGTTTGGTTTTTGAATATTTTCCGAAAATTAATAGCGAGCTAAAATGTGTAACGGTTTGTCATTGTCCGGAATGTGGCAGGCGGGGCAATTGTTGTTAAAGAGTGGTGGGTTAAAATGAGAACTGGTGAGGGCTAAAGGGGAAATTTACGAGTACTGCTAGAGGGCGGTATCGTTGTTGGACTATTTAAACTCTCTCAGTGGCCGGACGCATTTGTTTGTGATTAAAGCGAGCATCAGGGGCCTGTTTAGTTTTTGCGGTGTGGGCGTGGCAGGCGGCTTATGTCGCCAAAAATGTATAAATGCCGCGTTGTTGCACGAATCGGGAACTCCGTAACAGTCACCGTCTCTCTTGTTGCCGTCATTGCAGCTGCAGCTGCCGCCGCCGCCGCCGCCGCTGCCGTTGCTGGCTGCGGTTCGAGGAGCCTGAAAGGATTGTGGCGTTTGTCCCTCCATAATACAATTAGCAATGGTTGTTGTGTTGTGGCCAAGGACGGCGAGGCGTACGGCGGAGGCAATGCCATGACCATGAGCTGGGAATGCTGTTGTGGCCTTAACTTTATTGAATTGTGACTGCGCGTTCAGCTACAGCGTGCGCCAGTTTGTGATAGTGATGGATGGCTAAGTGGACCAGTGGACAAGTGGACAAGTGGACACAAAGGGTGGGCATTGGCCAAAGGAATTCAATCAATCATTTTGGCTGGCCAAAGCGAATGTACTTTGTGTGGCTCGCAAAATGCTAATCAAAGTTTAAATCCGATTACTGATGTCGAATCAACATTTTATGAAGCATTCTTATCAATTGGCCCGCAAGCAATTGACATACATCCGTCAGGCGCAGTAAGATTAATCATATTAATCAATTCAAAGTCACGCATCAATCAATACAACAATTAATGTCATGCCAACAGCTATAACTTCAAATCAGTTAAAATCTAATTTCATTTTAGCAAACCAAATAGTTAAATAAAGAGTTTTAGAGTATTTAATGAAAGAGATTACATAAAAAGAAATTACTGCTTTTAATTTAAATTGTAGTTTGTCAACTTTTCAAATTGACGAATTTCACAATGAACATTTTTAAATACAATGGACGACTTCAAATTATTTAAATGCTTATGCGCTTGGCATAAACAGTCGATTGTACAAATTAAAGTGCCGTTTGTAACAGTATTGAGGTTTCTATTTGAACTACTTGCATTTGACAAGCAGTCAATAAAATTTGAGTGATAATGTTTTGTATATTATCTAGGGGGTGTCTGCCTTCTTTAATTTATCGAACGATTCATCAGTGTCCCGGGGCACGCGGCGTACGCGTTTAACGTTGACATTTCCATGACCGACTCTATTCTTTGTGGTCTGTGAGACGTGAGAATAAGAGATCCAAATTCAATCTTAAAGACAGCATGCATATATTTTAAAAACTCACCAATTTGGAAGTAAATGGTTGCCAATTTGGTGTGGTATCGTTGTCTTCAGAATCTGTGTTGAAGTCAGAAGGATAATGTGTGACAAATGGGCGCTTAGCCGCCTGGCGGCGTTTGTTGCTCGCAGAAGTACTTGCAACACCTTCTGCCGAATTTTCAACAGCATCTGGCAAAACACTCAACGATATGGATGTTTTATTTGTCTGCTCTTTGGCCTGAGGGCTGCGAATGACACTGCCGGTACCGACTGGCTGGCCGAAGACGTTGCTTATTTGTTTTATTTTGTATGTCAATTCTGCTATGGTGGCCTGCATAAAAAGAACTCTTAATGTGATGGGCATGAAATTTGGCAAATGCGTTTCTTAACTAACATTATTTTGACGGTCAAGCTCGGCATGGTGCTGTTCAGCATTGAATAGGTCTGCATTTTTTTTATTTAGCTCGCCCTGAAGCTCAACTAACTTTGCCTGCAAATAATTGGTAAACATCATTTAAATTGTCTATACAGTAATGTCTAATCACTCTCACTCGCCTCGTTTTGTTGCTTGTGTGCCCGCAAATGCTGTGTCTCCTCGATATTTTCATCTGATAAGGCTTTGGTTGCATTCAACTGCTCCTGCTGTTCTTCAATGTGCTTCTTCAGCTCGACCAGTTGAATTTCACGAGTATTTAGCTCACATTGGAATACGGCATCTGCTTCAGCTTTTGCAGCGATTAAGTGCTCGTTCGCTTCTTTGAGCGCTGCAATTTCGATTTGATAGCGCTTCTCAACAGACATCAAGTTCTGATTCTGGCCATGAATTTCGTCTATTTTAAGCTTAAGCTGTTCTGCTTCTACCTCTAGACGTCGCGTAGCATTGGACATTTCAGTGGACAGTTGTTTATTAAGTCCTTCTAGTTCGAAATTGCGTCTCTCAATATCCTCAAGCTTCGTAACCGTTGACTGCAGCTCTGTCTCACGGTTCACGCTGTTTTCGAGCTGCTGAGTGAGCATATTGGCATGTTGCTCCAAATCGGCTCTTACCTGTAGGTGGTTCGCCTGAAATCCGTATGCAAGGTCATTTAATTATTGGTTTCACATTGAAATGCATTAATAGGAACGTACCTCGATTTGCTGTATTATTTGCAGCTTCTCCTGCTCAAAAGCCGCCTCAGCGTTAGCAATTTGCGCTAAAAGATGTTCACTGTTCTCCTGCGCCATGGTTTTGAGTTGGACCATCAACTGCTCTTTCTCCTCCTTGATTGTTTTAAGCTTAAAATGTGGATATTAAGGATGTACTTATAGTGTGTTTTGTTTATTTGATGCCTGCTCATCCCACCTCCTTATGTAAATCCTTATTTTGCTGCTGCAACGTAGTAAGCTCTGCTTTCTGCTTTTTTAAAGCTGTATTTAAATGGGTAAACTGTTGGTCATAGCCAACCTCCAATGAAAGATACTTCTTATTAAGATCTGCACACTTTTGGTTTAGCCTGTCATTTTCCTTGCACAGTTTGCCGCTTGTATCCTTTAGGTCCAGCACTTGCTGCTCAGTGTCGCGTAATCTGGAATAGTCACAAGCATAAGACAGCAAATTTTAAAACTTGCTGTATACATTGTTGTTTCAGTATTACAATTTCTTTAGTTGGACATTTTCCTGGGTTGTCTCCGCATTGGCCATGTTCGTTTTTTGCATCTTCTCAGAAATTTCAGTGGATTTTTGCTTGAAGGACTCCATAGATGCATTGTGATATTTCATATAACACTTGAACATATTTTGGGTACTTGCTGAATTCAATATTGCTTTATTTGACAAGTCATTGGTGTTCGTAAACAAATCGCCGCCATTTTTTATTTTACGCCTTTGGTGGCCGTCGGGCTTGGGGAAGGGTTTCAAAAACATATTTTGGTCGTTTACTTCTTTGTTGCACTTTGCTCTCTGCATTTTATTAGTACGCTGCGTTTAAAATAAAGTGTTATGCGATTAGTGGCCTTAAATACATTTATTTATTTACCTACGTTCCTGATTATTATAAAATTTATATTTTTCGTTTGCAATGCAAGCTTTAGCTTGTAGAATGCAACGGTTAAATCTTCAGTGTTGGTCATTTGCAAAGGTATTTATTGATCGATAAGTTAGTATTTTTCGTGTTTACTCGACACTGTTGCTGTTATTTACATTTTGCACAAAGGATTAGGTTAAAAACGATATAAACACCACAATAATTAAAGTGATGACTTAATGTTATTTAACGTTTGTTACGACTGGTTACTTTTGTATAACGAGAGATATTTTCGATACCAATAGGCTGCAAAATATGCATTGATAGTTGTAGATTTAAGACACTGTTATCTAACAGTCTGTCAGTGCTGTGATGATAAGTAATAAATGATAATTTATCTTCAATCAACATATGATAATCATGCCGACTTAGCACAAAACAATTTAATATCAATCAATTGTATACAAAGCGTTGTACTTGTCAAAAGAGCAATCAATCACAATTGTACTTCAATCACTGAATGTGCGAATTTATTTAGTTAATTGCATTTTGCACACAAATCACAAATCACATGCATTATTAACTTGTTCCACCTTTATTAATACGATTATACATTCAATTTAGTCGACAATCAATCAATTAATCCCAAGGCCAATCAGCCGCGGACAGACCAATTAAAATTAATCAACAATCAATCAAAATGTCACCGAACACGAACAAGGCGCAAGTTGAGCTACGACTTTTTTAATTGTGCCAGCTCTGACAAACCTTGTCGGACCATTACTTAAACCAAATCATCAACATCAACAGCTACATCTTGCATACATACCCATATATGTATTTATGTACACTTGTATGTACATATGTATGTGAGTGTGTGCAGCATTTTCAATCAGCTGACCTCGATGTCCGCCCACACATTTTGGCCTTGCCATTGCCAATATGTGCTCAAATAATAGAAAAAAGAAGAGGGAAAACACCCAATCTGCGCCATTAGCCATATAACATATATAAGCTCATACAGCCCATAGCCCGTAACCTCTAAGCTGTAACCCAGTTTCAATTGAACGCGTTTTCACATGCCAGTGCACCAACCAACCGCCTCCGCCTCCGCCTCCGCCACCGCCACCGCCCCACCCTCGCCACCGCACTCTGTCCGTCCGGCTCATCATCATCATCAATTGGCATGCAATGTGTGACCGAGACCGAGACTAGGCAAAATGCTTGCCGAATCGGGGTTTTTTGGGGCTGTCGATTGTGGGTTTCGGGCTTTTGGGTAATTGGAGTAGGCGATTCAGCGATAGGAGGGAGGATAGGACGAGAGCGGAAGATCGTTCTACTTTATGCCTATTTGGCTTATTATTTCTTGTGGCCGGCCGACCAAAGCAATAATCCAACTAAATTGAAATCAAACCCAGACGCACATACACGCACAAAATGAAGGCCAAGAGCGCATGTCACGACTTGAACATTGGGCTTTACGAGGCGACTTTAATTGCTGAGGTTGGGAGCAGCAATCAAAATGCGCTGCCAAAAGCGCCATCAAATCGCGCGGAAAACGCGCGTACCAAGCTCCACCCGCCAAAAACACTATCAACTCAATCTGCCATTCCGGGGGCACGTTACAGTGGGGTAAGCTGAGTGTTAAGTGCGGCGCTATTGCGTTAACAAATGTTCGCTACTCACGCTTTAGCCCACTTGCGCCCTATTCTCTTTGTGTGCGTGAGTGCGTTTATGTATGAGTGTGTGTGTGTGTGTGTGTGTGTATGTGCGAGCTGCACTTTGTACAAGTGTTTTGCCCATTTACGAGCCAGCGAACTCGTCAAGCGTCGGCGCTGATTTTTATGCCATGTTGTTTGATGTTGACTGTCGAGCAAACGGCGGCAACAACAGTCCCTTAGCTGCCGCGCCGCCTCTTTTGCGTTTGTCAATCAGAGCTGCCTGTGTGTGTGTGTGTGTATGTGTGTGTGTATTTGTGTATAGGTGGTGTGTCCGTGGGGGTGGTAGCGGGCATGGCATGAGCACCACTGCACAAGTCTTGTTGTTTTGCGCCTCAAACTGTAACATTATTGCCAGAAATGCACACGCAGCAGTAGACTGCAGTCAGCGCCAGCAGCAGCACCCTCTCGCTCCCTTGCCACGCCCCCACGCCGACCCGCCCCGCCACACCCCACCCAGCCCATCCCCCAACGGCAACCCCACGGTGCAACAAGATATATGTTGACAGCTTGTGAAAATATGAGCAGCATTTTGCTGCTGCCAGCCAAATGTGTTGAAAAATTGAAAAATATTTCGCCGTCGATGCACTAAAATATGGACCGAAGTCCGTAGTCCGGTGTCCCGGACGCAAGACAAGGCGAACGCAAAATCAAATCGCTGGCAAAATGCAGGACAACAAAAACAACAACAATGGCAGCAACAACAATAAGGCCCAAACAAACTAAAAGCCAACACAACAATAACGATGATGATGAAGAAGAAGAAGAAGAAGAAGAGACGACCGAACGCGTTTTGTTTTCTATGCCAAAAAGGTTTTTGGCGGCGCGCCAGACTATAACAGAAAAAAACAACAACAATAACAACAACAACAAGAAGAAGAACAATAACAAAAACAACAACACCTTCTGCTCGAGGCTTTGTTATTAGTACTTTTTTGAAATGAAAATGTTCTTATTTTTGGTGTTTTCTTTTTCTTTTGGCTAGCGGGAGGGCTTTCATTTTGATTAACTGACAAGCGGCAGGCAATTGGCACAATTGAAGACAACTCCTTGGTCCTTGTTGCAGGCATTGTTGATTTAGGATAACGCCAGCCAGCTGCCAAAAGGTTAACGTTAACGAATTTATATTAAGGCCGCCGCCGCCGCCGCCGCTGCCGCCAACAAAACACCCAAATAAAAAGACAAAATACGCCAAAAGAAAAGGGAACGCCGGCCGGGAATGGGCAGCCAAGAAAAAGATGAGCGTCTCAAAATTTGCTTGTTCGCCATTTACCGGCGCGGCAACAAAGAGATAACGAAAATCTGCACATCGTCCCATAACTCTAAAGCCACATTGAAATGTATATAGTAAGTACGCACACACACATACAAACACCCAAATAAACGTACTTTATGTGTAACACAAAAGGCAACAACTTGTTAACTTTGTTTTTTATTTTGGGGACCGACTAAGTTGGGGCAGCTTTGGCCTGCAAAATTCGACTTTGCTTTCGTTTGGTTATTTCTATACCCTGTACCCATTGAAAGAACTTGCAAAAATGGGCATATTGGCTTTATATCTGAAAGAATATAGTTTACTTCAAATTAAGGAAGCACTTGCAATTTGAAATTTGAATTCTTATTTGCCAAATGCAGATCATAATATATGCTTATAGTATTAATTATTATTATCGATTGTATTCTTCATTTCACAAGGACTACACAGCTAACTCATTTTGGCATTCAGGTTCTCGTCGAGCATGTTTTGACAGCATTAAGCTTTTTAACAGGGTATTTCGTGTTCGGCTCTCTTGCCCAGAGCTCTTTTGCACTGTTTTCTTTCTTTTTGGGAGCAGCTGTTGCGGCACACGAGCAAATTCGGAGGGCTTTAACTGGTCGGTCTGGTGGTTGCTGCTTTTTGGCTCCTTCTGCTGTTACTTGGCTCTGGCCAAGGCGGCGCCTGCAGAGCCAGGGGGCCATAAAATTGGCGTCGCCACCGCGTGATTAGGACCTGCGATGCGTTTTATTTGACTTGTCCTGGCAGCGCATATATGTGTGTCTATATATAGTATCTACACATGTATATACCCATACATGATGTATAAGAATACACAAGTGCTTACATTTTGTATAGGTACCGTAAATTGTCGAGCCTCTGCTCCAAATTGAGAGGCATTCTTAAAAGCCAATCTCAGGAGATAGCCATTTGTGGATGTGAAACGATGCCCGCCGGAATAGCTCTTTGAAAGCCTTCTCGTCCCTTTGCACTTCAGTTTTTACGCTCATTTGGCGCCCATTTTCCAAACAGTTCGCATCGCAATACATTAAAAATTACTCATCGTTTCTTTTTTGTACCAAATTAAACTAATTGTTTAAAGCAGCTCTTAAACTCGATTCGATTTAACGTTTATTACAGGCAACAAATTTCGAACGTAAAAATAAATTAAAAGGCGCTGAACCGAAATGCAATCCAATATTGTTTAAAAAGACAATGCTATAATATTGTGATTCTGAATATATTTTTTAATTATGGCTGAAACAGAAACGTAGTCTTTTAATAATATAATTTAATATGTAAGTGTTACCGTACGGTATCAAGTAACCCGTTGTCACTAGATAAAGGGTATTAAGACACTCAATTTCATTGGCAAGTGACTCACTTCAAGTATGAGAAGTCGTTAAGTTCTGCATATCGATTACTTACTTTCTCTTTTTTATTTTACATTATTTATCATAATAATATGACCGCAAAAGAGGGACTATGACCTTAAAATACAGTTCATAGGTTTGTTTTGCGCAATAAATGTCAAAAGGACACAATGTGCAAAACTCGCTTCTCAAATATGAATATTCATATATTACATGACCACATCATTTATTCATAATCGAAATCATATACTTGTGTGTTTGTTTGTATTGAGACAAAAAATACTTCCGCCGACAAAACAAGTCTTTGGTATTTACACACGCACACACACACACACAGGCATAGACACATACATCAGAGACGCTCCAAAGTCTCCTTAATTCAGCCCCTTTTAGCCCCGTTCTGTGAAGTCTTCGCCATCGTTATATAAATACACATATCTTTGAAATTTGATGATAAGCCGAAATGTGAACAATTGCTTTGATGTTCAACAAATCAGCAAATCTCTGCTGCTTTATACCAAGCTCTATATTATCTTACCAATCAATTTGCCTGGCGCCACCTGTTGTCGAACGGCAAATATTAATATTGTTATGTTGTTGTTCGGCACAGATTTGCGCATTCAAATCGCAAAGTCAACTTCGCCCAGGTTGCCAATGACAGCCCTGATTGGCATTTCTGGTGCTTCATTTGCCCAGGTAGAAGTTAGAGCCATAAGTTTTGTATTTAAATATTAAAGTGCTGAAAGCTGAAAGCAAACTTGAAGCTCAGCATCATCGGCTTAAGGCTTGTGTCAAGCAAACTTAATGCTAACAAGCCGAAGGCGCAGTGCAAGGACACGTTAATGGTTATTGTACAGATAGTTGACGTTGTTGGCTGTCGAGGCTGCTATAGCGACGTTAATCATAACAACTGACAATTAAATTCCAAATTTTATGCTAAATATCATTTTTAATTCGCTTAAGTGTCTTTGGCTCCGACTGAGACGGTAACTGAACCTCAGCAGCAATAGCAGCAGCAGCAACAACAACAAGCCAAAAACTAACTAATTGCCTCAGTTTTGTCTCAGCTTCTTTGGCAACATTTTTGCTCGATGTCCGCCTGCGTCGACATCACCAGCTTCGTCTGCCACTTTGGATCCATTTTGAGACCGCTGCATTAGGCTGCTGGCTGCTGGTTACCGAGCGGTGTCTGCTGGGTGCTTCTCTTGGGGTGTCATGTGCACAAATTGCTGCTTATTAATGTCAGAAATTTCTAATTGCAACCCTGCATATAAATTGTTTTGCCAACCAAATCCTCCCCATGGCCCCTCCATTTACCATAACTGAACCGCTCTGACATGGCTGTGAAATATTTGCACTAATTTGAACAATAAATTTTGATTATTTGTGTGGTGGTGCGCTATGCAAGAATATGGAATGGGCGTGTGTGTGGGTGTGTGTGTGTGTATTGATATCTTGTTGTCAGTATATGTATTTGTGTGTGTGGGTGAGTGTGTGTATAACTGAATTGCCTGACTGGCCATAAGGAGGCTAACGAAACCAAAATTAAACTTAAAGTTCGACATGACAACAGCCATTGGACAGAGATTGCGCCCGAAACCGAAACGATACCAAAATCGAAACCCAAGTGGAGGCAAACTTTTTGCCATAACCAAATCCAAAAGCGACAGCCCAAAAATTTTTTATAATCAAAGCAAAAATTTGCATAGTTTTGCACACTTTTGTCAGCCAAAATGGGAATTTTGCGCGCTGTGCTTAGTGCCCAAAAACATATTAAAAAAAAAGGATGCTGCTGGATACGTAGCATGAGCGGAACGCGGGGAGCTCTTGTCAATGAAATCAGATTTATTACAGTTCGAGGCACCATGGAAGACAATTAAAAGGCCAATTTTCGGGGCCAGTTCTCTCGTGTATATTTGGACAGGTAGCTCCAGCAAATACACACACTATGTATCCTTGCGACCCTTTGTGTGTGTGCGTGTGTGTGCATATAAAATATATGAAACAGTATAAAGCTCGTAACGGTAACAACAGCGAAAATAGCAAAAATAAAATAAAATAAAATAAATAAAAAATTATATTAAAAGAGAATTGCAGGCAGGCAACGAACCAAACCAAGCAGCCAGCAGACAACAGCAGCCAACAGCAGCCAACATCAGGCAACAGCAAACAGCCAGAACGTAACCAGAACCCAATTTTGTGGCCGTTGCCAATGTGAAAGGCAATGTTGTTGGCGCCGGCAAGCGCCATCGAGTCACAACAGCAGGCAAATCAGCAGCAGCTTATATGCACGACAGCCAACTACAGTAGACAAAAGCGTTGGCCACTTTTGCATAATATTACAAATATACAATGGATGTTTTGGCCAAAATATATAGTTGTTGCTCAATGGGCAACACTCAATGCTAAAAAAAAAAAAAAACACAGACATCCAATTGTCAGCATATCAGATGCTGTGCATCATTTTCCATTGATGGAAGATTATGACAAATGGAAATGGATTTGTGTGTTGTCTGCTGTGTGTGGCATATACACACATGGACACTCACACACAAGCACAGAGAAACACATTGAATCAGAAACACGGCCACATTAATGTATTCAGATCGACAAAAGTGATTTAAATTCAATTCACCAAATACGATTTGTAAGACAATCAACTGGATACAATTGAATGATTTTTTAATTAAAAAAAGTTTAAAAGTGTTTCCTAATTCAATACAATAGAAACAATACAATAAGTCAAACGAACGTTTAGGTCTTTTTCTGTACTATCTATCATAAATGACTGAAAACTTTAATAAATAGCAATAACCTTAATCCTTAAAGACTTCCCTAACCATAAACGCATATCTTTTGTTGTCATTTAATAATTTACTTTTCAATAGGGTAAAGGCTAATTAATAAGTGGAATCATTTTGAAAACCAACTCGCTTTAAGCTTCTATAGCACTTAATCATAAAATATGGGCTTTCATATAAAAATCAATTTTTAAAAGCGAATGCTAAAGCTGTGTGCCTTGTGGGCTTAGCTCAATCAACTAAGCTAATGCTGAGTTAAAAACATTTGAATTAGCTACCCAATGATTAAATAACATGCAAGCTTTACACTTAAGCTTAGCTGTCAGCCCAATTGAAACACATATTTTAATGTGCGTTCATTGCTTTTTCAATCAGCCAATAGGCCACTCAATACCCATTGTGCGCAGTGCTGCCAAAATATTTGCCAGCTGCATTTTGCCTGCTGATATTTTGTGCAATGGCTTTGGCTGTCGCTTCTCGTCGACATCAGCCATATTCACATTCACATTCACATTCACATTCACATTCACGTTCGCATTCACATTCGCTCCTTTGCACACGACGACTACAGCACGTCCAGCTCGTCCTGTTTACCGTGTTCGTTCTGTATTTTGTCGTCGCTCTGCATTTCATTGCTATTGCTTTTGTTTTTCTTTTTTATTTTGTATTTTTATTTTTATTTTTATTTTTGATGGCTGCTTTAGCTTCTGTTGATACACATGTTGTTGTTCTTGTTGTTGCTATTTTAATTGTTGCTTACATTCATATATTTAACAATCTTTGTTTGTATGTATATTCAGCTCTTTCGTTTTGCATTTGTCGTTTCTTGATTTTTATTTTCCGTGTTCGTTTTCGGTTTTTTGGTTTTTGGTTACGCATTTGTTTTTCTACCCTTGCAAGTATATTAAGCGATTGTCACGAACCGTGTAACATATTGAAGTTGGCATTACACATACACACATATGTATATATAATTCTATTTTCCTTAACGATAACCGCCAAAAAAAAAAATATATAAAAACACTTTGATTTTTAAGTTAGTCTGAAGTTATTTAATTGGATGCGGAAGACCGGAGCAACTAGACCTTTCAAATGTCGAAGTGGAACTGACTCTCGAGGATTTACAATATTGGGCTTTATAGCAACATTTGTTGTTCATGTTAGGCTTAGGCGCTAGCGGCTTATGTTTATGTTTATTTCTTAAGTGTGATTGAATCGTTTGATTCTAATTGCATTTTTGTATATTTTGGGTAAGTGACAAATATTTTCCGTTATTGGACTTGGACATTGTTTGTACATTTTGGTTAAGTGGATATTGGATATTTAAAACTGACTTAAGAGATTTTTTTATTTTTATTTTATTTTATTTATAAGGTGAAGAATCTGTACAGCATAAAAAATGTACCTTAACAACACATGGATAGAAAGTAAAATATAAACCAAACCTCAATACAAATATACAAATATATATCCTCAGGTTACATTTTCTAGCCGTGGCCTTAAGATGTTGCCCAAAGGTAAGGCGCTTATCCAGGGTAAACTTAAGAGATATTTGTTTATTTGCGCTTTTGTGAGGCGCT
This sequence comes from Drosophila lacertosa, assembly GCA_004143845.1. Classification (NCBI taxonomy): domain Eukaryota; kingdom Metazoa; phylum Arthropoda; class Insecta; order Diptera; family Drosophilidae; genus Drosophila; species Drosophila lacertosa. The sequence goes on along the minus strand of SCDZ01000161.1, from coordinate 311,143 downwards.
AATGGATATTAATGTTTGGGTTAGTAATAATATAAGGGAAGGCAAATATATCACAATATCTATGTGCACATACATTTATATATGTGTCTATATACAAAAGGAAATTTTTTATCAGTTTGGGTTTTCTTAAAAATACAAGACTATTTTTAAAATATTTTTTTTATTTATTCCTCACTATTTGAATACCCTTTGTTTTGTTGATAAAGTTAAGTAGAATTTATGCTTGATTTTAATTTACTTAAATTCCAAAGAAAAACTTCTACTTGGATAGGTAATCTGAACAATTCAATTAAGCAATTAAGTGTTTTTTTAAGAATTTAGTAAGGGTATTCCCTAAGGGACTCTCGCTTCACGTTATGTGCCAGCTTCTGTTTTTACTGTTTGCTGTCAGTAGGTAAAAATTCCAATAAATAATTGAAACCGTTGGTTGTTTTTGGTTTTGTTCTTGTTGTTGGTTTTCGCTTTTTCACTGTTTTGCACGTTTTTGCCTTTATTATTATTATGTTAGTATTATTTTTTTATATATTATTTCATATAATTTTTTTGCAGCACCAGCCGCAGCGAGGCTTTTGCGCCCGACGCTGTTGGCATTTGAATTACAATGGGCCATGTGGCAACTGGCCAACAGCTCGCCCCTATGAATGCCCCCAAACCCAACCCGCTGACTGCTCATTTTTGGCATTGTCTGAATGCAACCGCACAAAATTATGAAAATTACAACGTGCCAGCAACAAAATTTTGTAGTTGGTTTTCTTTCTTTGGTTTTTTGTTGTTTTCATTTATTTTATTAATAATACCAACGTTTTTTACAAATGCCGGTAGCTGACATGCCAACGCCCCCATGGCCCCAACAACATGTAGTTGCCAACTGCTGCAGGGTGCACGCGAAAAACTGACCAAACAATGGCTAACATCAGCAGACGCAGCAACAGCAACACGAACAATAATAAACAAGCCTGGCAGGGATGAAGAGTTTTCAGAATTTCGTTGCCTACTTTGTGGCGCTGCAAGCACCTGCGGCAGAGTCAACTTACGAATGTGACTTATCTGACGGCCAGAGCACCGGACGACATCCGGCTCTCAACATTCAACACTCCTGGACACGCTGGATAAACTGTGAACTGTAAAGTGTAAACTGTAAACTGTAAACTGTAAACTGCAAACAGCAAACTGTAAACTGCAAACTGTGAACAGCAAACCGAAAGTATCCCGAAGCATCCTTTTTTATATACCCTGTAGCAACAAAGGGCAAATAAGGGTGTCACAAACTGCACGCAGAAAAACAAACAAAAATCAGGAAAGCCAAAAAATCGAATCAATTAAAGTTGGATTAAAGTGCCGCTTTTAATGGATAGTTATGATAAAGTGACAATATTTGCCGTCCTTCAGCTGGAGTTATTAAACTTGACAACTACGAAAACAAGCAGCTTATTTCGCTCAGTGTTAAGTAAGTCTACGCCTGTAATTGTGTTGCAAATTAAAGTTTAAAAAAAAGTTGAATTTTTAATTATCGAAACTTCACAGTGAGTAAAAGACAGGCATAAAAAATCTCGAACAATTTTTTGCATGGAAATTTAAAACACAAATATGTGCAGCTGTTTGTACAGGCAATTTGGCAGTTGATCCTTTGGACTGTAGCAGCGACCAGAAGACTAGCAGACTAGCAGACTATGAGACTAGGAGCTAGAGCCATAACGACAATAAGTATTTTTGATAGTCATGGCCCCAAAAAAATGCGTAAAGTTGAAAATGGAGAGCCATAAAATGGGCGACCGCGTTTTTAGTGCATAACTTGCAACGGGCAATGATAACTCGAAATGAAGCAAACGAAAGCAAATCCGAAAGCAAAAGCAACAACGCAAACCAAAAACGAGGATAAAGCAAACGCAGAAGGCACAGCCCGAAAGACGCAGCAGCCGTTGATTTATGATGGCATCCGTTAAAGTTTGCAACCAAAACTTGCAGTTTAGCGCCTGGCAAGTGATAAACTGCAATGTCTTTTACTCAGTTTGGCAAAAATCAAGCTGAAATCGGAGCGGGTTCGTCTTTCGGGTCAAACGGCAGCGGCAGCGGCAGCAACTCAGGGTCGCCCAACGCACTTGGATGCCAGCTAAACAGACTTAATGTATTCGCAAGTTATCCGATTTCCGCAGTCGCTCAGCGGCATTGTCAGGAGTTTTTTAATGCGAGCGCAGCAAATTGGGAAACTTACAAAACAAAACTAAACAGCGAATTCGATAATAAGAAAACAATTAGAGCGAGAACTTTGAAGCATGGAAAGCGCAGAAATTCGAGATAGCTCTAAAGGTACTACAGATATGAGGCGATAATAAGAGTTTAATAAAGTATAGATAAAAATTTATTTAAACAGATTACAAGACGGGTTACTTCAGAGGAAACGAAAGAATTCACAAGAGACAGATATAAGAAAAAGAGAGAGAAACAAAGATAGATAAACAATAAAGGATGAAGGAAAGTAAGCAGCTCAAAGAAAACATAATGAAAGAGGGAGACCTAGAGAAAGAGGGACACATAGAAGAAAATGAGGCTAGGAAAGAGACGGAAAATGCTTTTAAAGTTAAATAGAAAACAGGCATTCCTTTGGGTGAAATTGTTTCAATGCAAAAACATAAAACAAATTAAAATATAAAAATATATATACTTAACAACATTTCCGATAAGATCTTTAAGCAGTTTAAGCTTTACGCAATTTAATTTTTTTTGTTTTCTACAAGGGGAACACTTGACATGCTTTATTTTTGTTTTTGCGAAGCCAGCCAAATGACAAAACTGCAAAAGAACACGTCGAGGAAAAACGGCGCAGATTCCAGCTGTGAATTAGGAACAAATGACGCCTCTTTGGGGCTAAAACAAGCTGAAGCAGCTGAACAGCAGCGGACGTGAAGGACATATGAGTAGAAGGTGGCTCTGGCGTGTATTTCGGTGCAAACAACTGTCTCGGCAGTCTATGAATTACATTAATTTAGTCATCCTGGGCTGGGAAAGCTCTCAAAATCAAATGAGGCACGGCCGCAAAGTTAACGATGTCTCTGCCTAAAAGTGTTGCGTGGCAGCGGAGCGAGTGCTCCGCCCGCTCTTCGGGGACCTTTTTCCACATTTTCATGGCACTGCCCAGGGGCGTTGTGAGCACACTCTTCTGGCTAAGTGTACGTGCGTGTGTGCTGTATGTAGACTTGTGCTGGCTGGCACATAGACCTGACCCAAGCCGACCCTGAGCTGAAGTTGAATGTACTCCCGTTGCAGCTTCACTGGGTTCACTTCGTCAGTGTCAAAGACCAAGGCGCGCAAATAGTTGTCCTAGCTCCCGACTGCCGACTCACGGTTCCTTCTTCTTCATCTGCTTCTTCTTATTCACTACAACAATTCGCTGCGTTCCGCATGGCTGCGTTTGGGGTGCAGCAGGCAGCAGGCAGAAGGCAGCTGGCTGCGCCTGCTTCGTTCGTTTATGGGTGCTGTCAAATTAATTGGCTTTTCCGGGATTGGGCCGCCTCCGTCCGCTTGACAACTCATTTCCTTGAATTTTGGTCCTGCCGTCGGCGCCCAACGCTCTGCCCTGCACTCCAACATCCTGAATCTTCAAATTCTCACGAAATGCGGCCGGGCGTGCCAGCAATGGCCAACCAGCTGGAGACGGTCAAGTTTGCCGCAATATCGGAAGTCCTTATGTCTCTGCCACGCCTTGATCGCCTTGATAAAAGTCAGCCTCAGCCTACACGAGGTGAGCTCATATCTTTAGCTCTTGATTTGCTAGCGGCTGAACACGTTTTGATTGCTTCTCGTAATACGCTAAAGATTGAGTGAGTTTTTAGCTGAGAGCTAAGTGAGTTCCTTCATGAAAACTGAGTGAGTTTCTCTTTGACGAGCTCGCTTAACTTTCCCCAGCTTCCCCTGATTTTGGGACACTTGGTGAATTTGGTGAGTCTGCACATCCTTTCAGGGGCAAGCTAACTTCAACAAGCTTAAAGCACACAAAATTGTCATTTTACAGCGTGTGCTTGAGCTTTTGCAGCGCTATAAAATTTTCTGCAAAATACCTAATTTCCTTTATAGCATGCCTTTACAATATACCCCGTTCAGTGCTGGGAAATAATATAAATTTCCCTTCGAAAAGGCAAAAACTTATGGCACGCGAATATCCCTTGCGGGACTTTTGGCTTGTACTGTGAAAAATCCCTGAGAAATGTAGGAATTTTGTAGGGTAAAAGCAAATACCCAAACCCAAAGTGAACCCTGTTTTCAAACCCTTAGCAAAAACAACACCACAATTCAAGTTACCAATAAGTTCAACTGAACAAAAAACTTCAAGAAGCCTTTAATACAACAATTGCAATAATTGAAAATATCCGTGCAATTGTATATTTAGGACAGCTGAGCTTAGGTCTTTTGTATGCAAAGCATTTTCGCCTTTAAATGTACAAGGGTTGTCTTTGACTGAGGCCATAAAGGCAAACACCATAAAATGTCATTGGATATTGTCTTTTGATGCTACAAATGTTCTCTATGAAGATAAATACACAGTTTTTATGCACTTAAAAAGGTGTTGAAGCACTTTTGTGGACACACATTTTTAGATTACATACATTCATTCTACAACACGAATAATGTGTTTGTTTTTGGTAAATTAGTGCAATATTTAGAAAGATATTCAAGAGTAAAAGTTTCTTCAATCTTTTAGAAGGAGGAAATATGAAAATATATTTCAAAGAACTTTTTTGTTCAAACGCACTTTAAGTGCTGAGTTTGTTAAACATCATTATTAATTTGTCGAGAGATGTTTTCTGCTGTGCCTAATTTCTATATATTATGGTTTGCCTTAAACTTATAAACAGGCATGTGGTTTGCCCAAATTAAAACCAAAAGTCAGAGTGTTGGACCTTTGCTGCCTTACCTCATTTAGTTGTAATTGTTTTATTGCAAGCACTTGGTGAACATTGAGCTCATAAGGTAGTCTGTGGCAGCTTGTGGCTGCATTTTCTGGTCCTGGAACACAATGTGTAGTTGTTAGTTCCGCATTAGCCTTCCATTCCTTCCATTCTCACACGCCCACAGTCGAAATTGCGAAATTGCGAAATTGAGGTAAATACATAAGTTCACCTAATTGATTATTTGACATGAGCGCTGTGCAGCATTCGAGATTTTGGCATTTGACTCCAGCTCGGGTACTTAATGCTTGAACACCATTCAAAATGTAAGCCTCAGTTGCATTGGCATCGGTAACAACATTGGCATCGGCATTTAGATTTTGGCTGCTTCTCAAGTGTTTGCCTTGAAATCTTGTCTGTGCGTGTTGGGCTTATTTGCTTTATGTTAAACAATTTATTATGCTCAAATGGATGGGACTTAATTGGGAGTTCTTTGATTAAATAGAGAAGATTTGCTTATTTTGTTTTTTTTTTCTTTACATCAACAAAATTATACGAAAAGTGTTTGTTGTTTAAATGCATACTAGGAAATTATTGAAATAATTTTTTATGCCAATAAATTATTTGTTTATTTTTAAAAGTACCATATATAGTATATAGGTAAATAGGAAAATATATGCACAATATGAATTAACGAGGCTAGTCAAATTTTAAAATTAGCATAGCTTAAGCAATTACTCTGTGCAAATATTGTCTAATCAAATGTTTTGCCACTCAATTTTAAGGCTTTTCCTCGCAATGTTTTCCTTTTTGGACGCGGTGCAAAGCAGGCAACACTTTTGGGCTCTTTAAGCTTCAACTGTGTCAGCTAAGCGGCCAGACAGCCCAGCTATGTAACCTTCAGAGGTGTGTGTGGGTGTGTGTGTGTGTGGGCGTGTAAGTGGTAAGTGTAAGTGGGTATCGGTGTGTGGGCTGAACTTCCGTTGCCAACATTGCGTTGTCCCAGCAAGCATGTCCTTGCCTGAGCCTGCCTAAGCGGCTATGTAACTTAATATTTTCCGTTTGCCAAGTGACAACTGCAATGGCAGCCAGTTGTGGTTTGCCAATCGTTGCTTTTGTTTTCAGCCATTTTTATGCCTTTTTTTTTTGGTTTTTTTTTTTCACCCGGAAACGGAAACGGCACACAGACACACACACACGTCCATACCCTCAGTCACATGTGCACAACTGTGCTGTTTGTGAGTGTGAATGAGTGTGGCTTATTCATTTGTGTTGGCATTGAATTCGGTAACACCATAAAATGGCTTATTCACTTTTTTGCCAGTTGCCCATATAATTAATTTATGGATTTTGCTTATCGAACGAAACGCTTAACGTTGCCTTAAGACAGAATTTAATAACTACGAAACATCGCATCCGAGTTAAATTGTAGGCTCTCGTTAATCTTAGCTTGCAAGTGCAGAGGAAATATATTTTTGAAGAACTTGCTGAAAACTTTTATTTAATTTTGGGTTTAAATTATGAAAGGCTTTAGCCATTAACTTTTTCGGCAGGCATGAAACAAGAAGCCAAATTTGTTTAAAACTTAAATGGAGAAATCTTGAAGCGAAAATTGTTGAAGCTGCTTTAAGCGGTTTTAGCTGCTGTTGTTTTTGGTGTTTTTGATGTTTTCCCTTGCGCTGCGCTCAATTTCCATAGCATCGTGTAGCAATTTAATTTGAAATATGCAAATTGGCGCAAAAAGTCTTCGGCTTCTGGAGTGCGTGCAGCGTGTTAATAATGAATAACAAGATGAGCATGATAAACACGTTAAAACGCAAACATACACAAAAACAGATACAGATATATTTATGTATATATATATAAATATATATATATATATATTTGTTTATTCATATTTATGTTTGTATATCTAGTCGGGCGAAAACTTGTCTGGCTGTGGGAGATGCTGCAAGTGGGCTAAGATCAGATCATGTTGCTCTTATACAAATGTCTGTCAATTTCAGTTGGTTTTGCCGAGGGCGTGGCAGCAACACTGTGCCACACTGCCACTGCCACTGCCACTGCCACTGCCACTGCCACTTGACTGCTGGCCAGAGAGGCCACACATAATAGCAACGCCTTGGCATGCCTATCTGCCATCTTTATGCCAAAGTCAAAGGCAAGGCCCAAGCAGCCAACAGCCAACAGGCAACAGTCTTAACGGGCTGTGGATGCGGATGCGGATGCGGATGCGGTTGCTCTAAGTGAAATATTAAGTGTGAACGGCAAGTCAAGTGGAAGACAGCGGCGATGGCGACACACACAGCGTAAAACTTTTTCAATTATAAACGCTTTGAGATAAGCAAAGCAACAAATACAGCAGCAGCAGCTGCTTTGAGCATCTTGGCCACAATTTCTACAAGCCCTTTCTTTGGCCCAAAACCCACACACAAACACACACAGGCAGACAGAAAAAAGCGCGCAGTTTATTATGTATTATATTATGCCAGCGTGATGTTTAATTGAATATGGTTGTTTGCTCTGAAGCCACAACAATAAGCACACAAGTTGAGGCAAATGAGATTTGATGCTTTGTTTGATTGCCTCCTAATATCCTTGCTAGTGCTGCTTTAAGCACAGCCAAAAACTTATTAAAGGCTTGCACTAGTTTTAGTTTCGAAGTTAAGAAATTTTATTCTTTGAATAGACAGTTAATCGCAGCAGCAACAAATGTTTGCCTGGAAATAAATATTTATCAGTGGCATTTGTCAGCGTGGCTCATTTCCTAACTGACTGCACAATATATGCGCAAGCTTTTTGCCACTGCAATCAGTTAAAGTCGCAATCCGGCAGTTTATCTGTGGAGTCGCACTTGCAACTGTCGCTTCACAGCTCGCAAGTGCCTTGTCATTCAGGGGTCACAGGCAAACACACACACACACACATACACACGCGCGCTCACATTGAGCTGATAATGCTCGGCGACAAATCAAGCAGCAGGATGCAGCAGGATGCAGGACAGCGACACGTACGCAGCGGCCACTGTCAGCACGTAAATACGTTTATATATAGTATATATATATGTATATATATTTTTATTTTTTTTTTTGTGTACGCACAATCAGACTGTTCTGTGTGGGATTTGTCAGTGGCGTAGCTTGGGGCTGGCCAAAAAGTCTGAATTGTGTTTTTTAAAAATTGGGTCGGCACAACGAGAATTATTTCTGATCAAATCCAACATCAAAAACTCTTTATGCCAAATCAGATGTCGAGCCGCAGCAGCCGCACTGGCAACATGATCGGACAGCAGCTGCCGGCTGAATGCGGGCCCGGCGCTAACAGCGCTGCCAGCGGAGGCAGATGCGATAGGGACACCAGCGCCACCAGCAACAGCAGCAACAGCAGCAACAGCAACAGCAGCAACAGCAGCAGCTGCAGCAATACCAGCGGCACTGGTCTCGATACCAATCACAACAACAGCAAAAACAACAACAACAGTAAGAACAACAGATCCCGCCCCCTGGCCAGACTGGATCGCTTGTTGCGCCGTTGGCTTCCGGGTTACAACTATTTGCGTGGCTCTAGCAGCAGCAGCAGCAGCAGCAGCAGCAGCAGCAGCGGCAGTGGCAACAACAACAACAACAACAACAACGCCAACGGCAACGGCAATGACAACGACAGCGGCGGCGTTAGTGATGGTAGGCAATTGCCTGAAACGGAAGCGGATACGCAGCCAGTGGATGGAATGGCGGATCAGGAATCTGGACAAGAGACGCCGCTCGACGGTGAGCCAGCGCTGGCAGTGAGAAGACGCCAGAACGGAGAAGTGCTACTGGATACGGGCATTGCCAAGTCAGAGTTCTGCTTGAAGCTGGAGAAGCTGTTGCGGGCCAAGCTAATCGTCAAGGGTTAGCGGCTCAGCACGGCTTACAAGCACAACAACAACAGCGAAGCAGGCACAAAACCAATAATACTAGTAGTGATTAAAGCGAACAATAATTGATCAGTGTTGCTGTCGTTGTCATGCATATTAATATGAATCTATATTTATATATATAACAAACACGTTTTCCCCATAATCGCATACCATAAATTGCAGTCAATAAATTTAAAGCATTTAAGTTGAAATATAAATACCAAAGTGTTATTAACACAGCAGGCAAAAACATTGGCCCAAGGCAAGCCTAAGAGATTCATGTCATTTACAATTCAATCGAAATCGAAGAGAAAAGAAAAACAATTCAGATTTCAACAAAACCTGCGGCCGTTATAATTAAAAGCAATTTAATTTTGATTGCGCATCGTTGAGCTTTAACACCTTTTCCACTTGACGCCCACACACTCACCATAATTATCGGGTGACCTGAGGCCGACTCGGCTCTCGTCCTTAACGGGCCCCTCTTCTCGCAGAGAGTCACTTCGCTGATTTATTGCTGCTTAGCCAACAACAATGCATCTATTTAAGTTTATCGTAATTACGTATTTAATATGCCAACACAATGAAGGCGATAACGTGAATCTATCTTTAAAGTAACGAGATCCAAATACGCTTATGTAAGTATATATATTGAGCTTTAGGAATTCTGCAGATATGCAATTATTTTTGTTTAATACGTCTGAAAGTTGATATGACTGTTCCAAAGTGAGGGTATTTAAATGGTTTCAACTAACGGGGCAGAAAATATGATGGCGCAGCCTGTGATTTATGGCGGACCAACAACGCGCACGCACTCGCAGCATCAATATATCAATATAGAAGTATTAGCAATATATCAATCAGTCGGATGACACACAGCACACAAAAGCAGGCGGTCGAGGCGACGGAGCAAAGGGGGGTTCTTCATTGGGCCCATTTGGGTCCGGCATTTATGGCCGTGCAGCTCGCTCATTAAAGTTAATTAGAAATAATGGCCGCGAATGCTGAAATTTATGGATTTAAAAACAGATAACAAACATATTACATACAAAAATGCTGGATAATGACAGAAATATGGACCCCACGCAAATTGGCCAAAAATGAGTTAACAAAGTTCCCAGCGCTCCTCGGCCCCTAAGGGCCAAGTTGTTAATCAGCCAAAAGCCAACAACACTTTTACAACTCATAATTAAAAAGGAAAAAACAAACTTTTGTTAGCCTTAAGTGCCCAAGGGGCGCTGAGCCTGTTGCCCATCTCCCGTTGCCCGGCAGAGGCCACTCGACAGCCAATTGAGAGTCCAGCGAGCGACAAACAGACGACTGCGCTTGGGGGCTTTGGGCCTTAAAGTTGGCGCTTGGGGCATTGATTTAGTCGCCCATCAATTGAATTGGCCATGAATGGAACGCAACTAGCTCTGGACAATAAATAAAAGCTCTTTTCATGGGCATATATTTAAAATATCTGTGCACTAACAAATATATATAAATATATATACATATATATAAAAATTGTGTTTACAGTCTGTGCAAAAGCACTTTGCAGTCTCATATGCTACAAAAATCGTAGTAGATGCTCTTGACAAAGCTGACAACACAACCTACGCTTCCCCCCTTCCCCAGCAACTAGATGACCACAAAACAGCTCTACACACAGCTCGTTAAGGGGCTGCGTATCTCTGTGTGAATGTTTGCGTGTGCTTGTATGTATTTGAGCTCGAGGGACCCCTAATAATTTGCTGGCTGAGCACTTGACTTGCGTCGTTTACATGGCCATTAATGCGACTTTTGCCAACGCAGCTTCCAGTTGCTGCCGCAGCCGCAGCCGCAGTCACTGGGGAGGACCGTTGCTGACCGCATCACGGCCAGTTGGGAGCTGACACAATGGGCTGGCCCCCATTCAATAGAAGCCGCTGCTGTTTGTTACTTTTATTGAACAAAACTGTTGCCTACTTTTTGGCATGCGGCCACTCGACATGCTAATATTTATACAAGTGTAAAAGGATATATGTATGTACATATATATGTGTGTGTGAGTGAGTGAGTGTTGTTGTTTTTACCCACACACACATGCCGTCCAAATATATGGTAATTTATTTTTAAATTACGACAAATTGTCGGTCTGCCATTTGGGGCCAGGGCACAAGCAGTGAGCTGAGACACAAGTTTTCCGCATTGATGTGAGTTCACAAACGTACACGCTGTCAATTGTGCAGTCCGTTTAACATTAAGGCTCAGCCAGGGCTTACACATGCGACAAAAGGAAAGTCCAATGTCCGCACAAGGATTACACACGTTGGGGATTAGCTTGTGTAGCATTTCAGTCGATTCGATTTGGATTGGCGCGACAATTAGCTAAAAATAATCCTGGTTCTTTCTGATAAACAAACAGTATTAATTTTATATATTACTTTTTTAATGTTGCATTTATTTTGTTTGCTTTTAATTTCTTTTGTCGACTGGATAAAAATTGTACATTAAATTTTAATTAAAGTTTTGTAGACGCTGCTGCTACAATAATTGCGCAAATATTCGTATTAGCTAAATAAATTTGTCATATATATATATATATATATTATTATATACGTATTCGTATTTGTATTTGTATTCAGTAGTATTTATTTGCATTTGTAGTTAAATGTTCAATATGGAAGAAGAGAATTGCTTAAGTACATTATTAAAAAACTTAGCCAAGAAACAAACATAAAAATAAAAATAAAATATTGAAGGAATAACTTTTTTGAGTATCTGTTAAAAGCGCCGCAAAACTGGGCAACAATTTTTGATTTGTTTTGTTTTTTTCAGATTGTTTTTTTTCATTTAGATTTTGGGTACTTTGGTGGGTGGCTAAATGGTTGGTTGGTTGTTGGTGGTTGACTGAATGAATACTTAATCAAGAGGCGACTTTGATATGTTTATGTTTTGAAAACTCGATTTGTATGATCTAAACAACATTTTTATCTAATATTGTGTAGAGTAAAGTCAAGATAAGATATCATTTAAGTAGTTAATTTTTAGTTGGATTCGATTTATAAGTACTTTTGATTCAATTTTTAAATTTTAAGAGAGACTTTTAATAAATGTATATATATAAAGAAATATATATATATTTATATATATATATATGTTTTTGTCAATCGAAATTACTTTATATTTATATTATTTATGCTGTGACCCAATGCACATAAAGTAATTGTTATGTTTTCAATTTTCATTTGTTTTGTGTTAACTAATAAATATATTAATTATATGTTAATTGTTCATTGCAATTCGTTTTAGCTGTGCGTTCGGAGCAAATAGCGATCGATATTTGAAAAAATTATTACTCTGCCAACGGTCTATAATCGTACGGTGTATAATCGTAATCGTAAATGTAAGCGTTATCGTTATCATTCAATATGAGCAAAGTGTGAAACTCCAGCAGCTCCGCTTTCAATCGTAGCTCAATGAGATTGCCGACTTAGGTGTGGGCAGCGGCGAGGTTGTGTTCTCCTCCTCATCATCGTTCTCCTGCGAGTCCTCCGGCTCGCCCAGCGCATGCACAAACTCATAGAAATCAATGCGGCCATCGCCGTCAACATCCACCTCCTTGATCATGTCCTCAACTAGACAAAGCACGAAAAATATGGCTTACATTGGCTGCCCAGCTGGCTGCTTGGACCAAAACTTACTGTCCTCCTCGTCCAGATCCTCGCCCAGGCACTGCAGCACGGCTCGCAAGTCGGAGGCTGTGATATAGCCGCGATTGTGCTTGTCGAAGACACGGAAGGCGTCGCGCAGTTCGCGCTCCTCCTGATCAGCCGAGGATAGGCCGGACTTGTCTTCGTATGTCATATTGGAGAGTATGTCAACGAACTCCTCAAAGCTCACATTGCCATCGCCTGCAACCAAACACAAACAGAGAAGGAGAGAGAAAAGAAAAAATAAACAGAGGAGAAGTGCTTTAGTTAAGCATTAGTTGGATTTGGTATGTGCTATGTGGGCTACCCACCGTCGACGTCAATCTCCTGCAACATCTCCTGCAGCTCCTCGACGCGCGCGAACTGGCCCAGCGAGCGCATGACGGTGCCCAGCTCCTCCTTGGTTATGCAGCCGTCGCCATCCTTGTCGAACAGGCGGAATGCCTCGCGGAACTCTGAAAGGGGTTGGAAATTGGAAAATGCGAATATACGAAATTAGCTTTTGGGGCAGCGCTCAACCAACCGCGCATTTGGCCCTTGGAGATGCAGCGACGCTTGTCGAGCGCGTCCGCATCCGCCTCGCCGTGGATGGCGTCCACCGCATAGGAGCTGGCCCGCTGCGAGAATTGGCGTGTTTTCGTCTTGCGCTTGCTTCGCAGTGTTCCAGTCTCAGTGCCAATGTCTGCGCCAGTCAACCCAACGGGCGTCGAGCTACGCACGCTCAGCGATGTCTTCAGCACCGTGCGCTGCGTGGCCAGCTGCTCGTAGTCATCGTAATCCTCCTCCTCGCCCTCCTCGCCCTCCTCGCCCTCCTCCTGCTCGTCAACGTCATCATCCTCCTCCTCATCGTAGTCGTCTGCCTCGTCGTCATCATACTGCTCGTAGACCACCTGGTCGCTGAGGTTGCGCTGCGCATAGCTGACCCGCGTACTGTTCCGAGACGCGCCCGAGGCCACGCCTACGCCCACGCCCGATACCGTGCCGCCCGCCTCGCACGAGCTGGAGTCGGTGTCGGCGTCGGAGGCAACATTGGTGGCGCCTCGCTGCTGTTGCTGTTGCGTTGTCACTCGCCTGCGTTGTCTTTGGCGTCGTTGCAGCGGCTTTGCTGCCGGCTCAATTGTGTGCTTATGCTGAGCCGCCTGGCCGTGGCCATCGAGCGGCAGCTGCTGCTGCTCCTGCTGCTGGTCCAGCTGCTGGTCGTGCTCTGTGCCCGCCGCCGTCTGCTCCTCGTCGGGTTCATCGCCACTGAGCGGCGCGTTTCTCGTCTGTCAGGATGGCAAACAAAGCGGCTTACAATTTCAATTGAAATAATAATAATATAAAATAAAATCATTTTATCCCCGAGCAACGGACTAAAAATACTCTTGGCCTTATGGCACCCACTGGATGCTTAATATAATGGTGGATATATCTGTGCTCGGGATTTGTGGGCGTCGCTGAGACATGTTAACGTTATTATTGTCTAATGTTATCTATAAAAAAAAATGCATTTCACTAAATAGCTGACTAACAAAATGTTTTCTTTTGTGCCCAAACAGAACACTATTAAGGGGATTTTTTTAGTTAACAGGTTGGAAAGAAATCTATCTAATTTGGCAACAATATAATCAAATTTAGAGATGAGACAAAAAAGCTTTAAAATACGTATACGCCCCGCGTAACATATTTAAGTTTAATAGGATTTGCTTTGTTATTGATTTTATAGGAACGTTGCTGACTTACCATTAGCTGTCTCAACTCGCGGGCAATGGTTGAACCAGTTAAAAACTTGTTAACTGCCGTAAAAAGGCGTTTTCCTTCCAATGTGGCGGCCTTGATTACAACTGCTTTGGACTTTAAGTACGCTTTTCGCTATTGAATGTCCACCAGCTTAGTCAAATCTTCGATGTCGGTTGGCTTTTGCCTGCCTACGCTACTTTAGCCCACTTTAACTAACTGACCCGCTCAACGCACATTCATATCTCTAATTAGAGGCATTTGTGTTCCAGCAGCGTTTTGTTCACTGCTTGCTGTGTAACCTGAAAAGAAACAAAAGCATCGAATGATAATTAAACAATTAGCCCGTTGAATGCAATTCAATTGACAGCGTGCAATTGATGCGAGCCATGTTTCCGACCGATTCCGATGCCGTTCGCATTCAAAATGGCACGTTTCTAATTTCTGTTTCTGGCTAACGGCATCGACGTGACCAGCCTGCGGTTGTGCATACACATACACACACACACACACACACACACACATGCACTCACAACACACACATGATTACCTTACAGGCAGCAGTTAGCAATCACCATGCAAATTGTATGACAGGCAATTCACAATTACACGAATGCACTGAGGATATGAACGGAATTAACATCTGGTTACCATTGTGGTTTGGGCTTTATTCAACTGCCAGCCTCCAGTTCTGTGTGATACTAATTTAACAGCTGAATTGACGCTTAATGTAGCATAGAACTAGTCGGAAATGTGTTGACTTAAATTGAGTAACATTTCAGAGTTGAAAAATCTGCAACGAACTTTACTATTGATCCTTTGCAACTGTAGTTACTAAAATTCATGATATATATAATTAAATTCGGTTTTCAGCAACATCATGGTCTTTATATGTAGTATAGAAAATAGTTTTGCTTGCTTCTTATTACGATTAACTGCTAATGTCGGTTTGGAATGTGCACTTTATTTGCTGGATGATAATCAAGATTCAAATGAGAATTTGTGCATTCACAAGTCATCCAACAAGTTGCTCGGCGATAATCTTCGACTCTCCGGGTAAGCCCGGGCTGCTTAGCAGCCTTAGGCAATGACTTGGCACGTCTCGTTAATGTGTTTAATCTACGTGACATGCAAGACGCTTGTGGCTCACAGTCAGCCAGGCAGGTTGCAAACGGGGCGTATGTGCAATATGCCAAGACTGACAGCCAACAAGCAGCCATAAATGTTGGCACAATGAGTGTGATTGATGTGCTGGCAGGACAACTAAAGACACTGCTAGCGACAACGACAACGACAGCGACAGCAACAACGACAGATGCAGAATGAATACGGATGGGGCAGGGGCAGAAGGACAATAGACTTTCCTGAGTTTCTTGTTGTTGGTTTTACTTTGGGAAGTTATTTTTTTTTTTATATTTTTGGTTTTGGTTTGGTTTTTTTTTTTTTTTTTTTTTTTTGTTTTCTATTAATTTGTGATGGACAAAAAGCATGCGTCTTGCATCAGTCTGCACAGCAGACGAAATGTGAAGCTGCTTATCGAGAAGTTCGAGGGCATGTGCGATTGCCAGGCGAAAAAGGCGGACTCAAGGCCAGAGTGGCATCCGCAATCGCTGGTCGGACGTGTCGCCGGCATGGTGGCCAAGTTTGAGAACAACTGCATTTTGGGCCATCGCTGTGCAAAGCAGACGTCCGGAGATCAGTTGGCAGAATGCTGTCTGGCCGAATGGAAGCTCAAGATTAGCCAGTGGGCTCAGCCGACTGTGGATGCACTGCAGACTGAGGAACAGTCGCGGTTGCCACAGGCGCAGCAAGACGAGCACATGGATATGATTGAATCAGATCCTAGGCTGGCCATTAATTGCTCAAGCTTCAGCATCTATAATCAGAATCTCGATATCTCGAATATGCCCAGCTTCAATGGCTTTGACATTTGTGAGTAGCTTGCTTTATGCACAGATCTAGACACTGCTTGATATGCGTTTCTTTCACACTAAGCGACCCCTCTGATGCTATGTTCCCTATCCCGCCAGGTGATGAGGAGTGTCTCTTCGTGCGGCCAAGTCTTAGCTGCACTTGGTAAACGGATCGCCAACAGTTGGTGTCGCATACACCCGTTGAGCGGAACCGACGACCCTAAACTAAATGCTTCACAGAGCTTCACGTCGCTGAGCGATTCCTCTACATTTAGATAGGTTCAATATTAGATGCCAATGCGACGAGATGTTTATATATTATTTGTGTGCGTCCAAAAAGACATTAAAAATTTAAGTTTGTTTAAAAATGGCGTTGTTCAAAATTAATACTGTTGTTTTTTTTATTTTTGAGAATACTTATAAAAATGGTAGCAGAAAATATGATATTCTTCCTCTTCGCTTAACTTGGCGTTAGCCAAGCCAAATACGATATTAATGAAGGGCAATTAAGAGAAAATGCGCATTTCCCATTTTTTCCAAAAGCTAGCGGAAAGCTGGCAAGCGTAATGTTCAAAGAGGAATATCAAATGCGAAAGATGAGATAAATTTAACGAAATTAACAGTCAATTGGCTGAAATTAGCTTAAGTATATGAAGAGATGTAGGCTAAAATCCAATGGGCAGTAGAAATAAATTTGAGAGGTGCCAAGCTAGCAAAAACTTTGCCCATGTCAGCCCCTAAAGCAGGGAAAATAGAGCGGAGCAAATAAGAAGACCAGTTAAAAGAAGAGTGCCAAAAATTGACTATGTCGAAAGTTAGGAATTGAGCTTAAGTGCAACGAAATTGAGCTGTTGCAGGACAAAAAAAAAATGGTTCGGTGTGAATTTAAATTGGTTTTCAATTGCTCGTGAGCACAATTTTGCAGCATATTTCATTTTGCGCATATTTTGCCACCTCGCAAGAAGGATGCTCCAGCAGCAGCAGCAGCATCATCATCATGATCATCATCACCATCATCATCGAGAGCATTGTGGACTGCAACTGCGGATGCTCGAGGGCTGCCCGCACAATAAAATGCCTGCGTGTGTCGAGAGCGGAAGGATACGCCCGAAGTGGCCCACATGCAGCTGCTGGCACACTGGCTGGCAAGCCGCAAAATAAATGGCCAAAAGGAAATGCTAAGGCGAGAATAAGGACGAGGTCATTGGACAACAAGCATGCCAAAGCATCGTATCGAATGTGCCAAGCGATTTCTCGTTTTATGCTTAATGCAAAATGACCACAGAGGGCTGTTGGAAGTTCGCTTTAAGATTGATGGATTCGCATGGTGGCACAGCCACGCACACACACAGAGAGACACACGCAGTGTCACGTGTAATTAACGTTAACCTGGCCATTAAGCCGTTAAACATGCCATTAACTGCATTTGTGGGCCTTGACATTTGCATTTAAGCTTCAGTGCTATTTCACTGCCCTCAAATTATCATCGTCATCATCATCTTGTTTAACTACTTTATACTCATCCTGCAGCTGCAATTTGCAATTCACACATACACAAAAAAAACACACACACACACACACACACACGCAGCCCGAAAACGTTGGGCGCCTTGCGACCCAGCAACCCAACAGCCCATCAAAAATTGTCGGCAAGTGACATCAAATAAATGAAGGCATCAGTGACACGCCCCGACACGGCCATGGCCACACCCACCGCCCACCGCCCACCGCCCGCATCTCCGGCTGTGCTCGGTACGCGTCGCATCGCTAATGCGCTTTGCATAACTTTGTCAGCCGGCAGTTGATTTGTTTATTAGCAGCAGCTCAGAAACTTCCAAGTGGAAAGTTGGCGCCAGCTGATGGGGATGGGGATGTGGGACGAAAGATAGCTTAAAGTGATGAGCATTTGATAAATGAAATGAAGTTGATGTGCAAAGTTGTTCATAGATTTGAATGGGCAGCAGGAGCAGCTGGCCGAAAGCGGCCACTTGAATTGCACTTAAAGTTATTTCAAATCGTTGGGTTCTTTATTTAAAAAATAAAATAAGGGTGCGCATAAGATTAACAACTAGATTTAACACCAAATTAAATCCAAACACAAAATCTAATATATGCCGTATTATCCCAGTTTGTAGGGACTTACTCCTGCTGACTATGAAATATGCATTGGGCCTTTAGTTTCCATAATTTAGCTATTGAAAAGAATTCAGATTGCAACGCACACAAACTAAAATTGACCTGCTTGCAAAGTTTTGTCAAATTTGTGCACAAATAAAAACTATTTTTTCTTTATTTTTTTTTTTGTATCTCTTATGGGTGTTGACAAGCAGATAAATTGCGTTGATTGCTTGCAAAGATTTTGAAAGGTAGAACTATTGTGAAATGCATGAAATGCAGTGTTAGTCAATTTTAAGTTTTTAGCAATAAACGTGGCTAACGACAATTTGCAAGTTTGTACATATATTTGGTATTAATAATCACTTTAAGCTGTGCTTTGTTTTTCAGTTTTGCTTTGCAACATTTAGTTAACAGGCCAACGGGCTTTAAATCAGTTTATGTCCAGTTTACAACTAGTTGGCAAAAGCTGGCCCACAGCAGTCCCGACCACAATATGTCAACACGATCCGAATTGGGTCGCCCCGCTGGCGTGCGGTAAGCCGCAGGACGCAGGAGCCGCAGGAATATCGGTTGAGTCGGCTTAGCTCAAGGGGCAGCGATAACAGTAAAAGCCGCAAATGTTTTTGGCGCCCGTTTTATTGTTTAATTTAAATTGTTTTTGCCTTGGGCTGTGGCTCCACTTGTGGGCGTGACCGCAAAGTAGTAAATCAGTGATTTTTGCGAGTCAACTTCTGATGCAGGCGTGGCGTATGCTTAATATTTGTGCTGCAAAAACAGATACAGCAACAGCGACAGCAACAGCTACAGCAAAAACGGATATCCGACGAAGGCTGACATTAAACAAAAAATGGAAATATAAACGGAGCAAAGTTTACACATTGCCAACGCATAAATCAAATGTCGCAAACAAACAAACAAACAAACAAACAAACAAACAGACAAACAAATAAATGAATAAACAAACAAACAAACGCATACATAAAATTTGGGTGGTCGTGTGCCACGCCCATGTTCGTTCATTCAGCGTGCAACACGTAAATTTTGGGACATAAAATTTTAACAACTCAAGCGAAACACAAAACAAAGCCAAGCAAATAAAACAATGTGCAAGCTCATGTGTGTTTTTTTTTAAATATAAGTAAGTGTGCGCGAGTGTGTGTGTGTGTGTGTGTGTGTGTGTGTATGTGTTATGTGCGTGCAATAGTTGACTGGGTTTTTATGAGCATAGCGAACACTCCTCAAGATGGGTTGCAGTAAGCTCAAGAGCGCATCCAGAAGGAAACTTGTCGAAAAAGCGAATATATTAAAACTTATGCAAACACCTTGGTAAAGTGCTTGGAAAGGTTATTAAAAGTGTGTTGTTCAATAAATACAGGTCAACTGCAAGCTATGAATTGAATATGAAACCTTATGCTGATCAACAAAAGATCATTGTAGAAAGTGTCAGCCTAGTAAATATTGAAGCTATCTAGCGTATATTTCAAATGTATTTAATTAAAAATCATATAAAACTGCATACACAGAGAAACCTTGTGAATACTCCAAATTAGTTTTAAGGCGCGTTCTTAAAATATTTAAAATTTAACTTACATTGTACATATATATGTATATTTATGATTATAAGTTTTATCAACTATATTTAGTAATTATATTAAATTATACCCTTTTACCTGCACCATATATAGGGTATACAATACTATAGCCTAGCGAAAACAGGAGCAGCTAATGATAAAATTAATCGAATTGTGTGTATGTGTGTGTGTGTGTGTGTGTAACATTGGTGTTGTTTTCATTGCTTGTGCTAATTTGCGATAAATTCAACCAAACAACCGCAGCGCGTAGTGCTTTTGTTTGTTTCTGACAGCGGACCACTCGTATGCGGGGGGGGGGGGGGGGGAAGGGGGGGCTAGTTTGGGGTAATTGAGTTTAATCGCAATGCCAATTGATAATAAAGGCAACTACGCGAATACGAGTATAATAAGTGCGTGTGTGTAAATGCAACAGAGTGTGAAAATGTATCTACATACAAAGTTGGTGGCAGCTGATATCGAGTAAGGGTAATTTACAGGAGACACTCAAAGAATTTAACTCAGGCGAAATGTGCAGACAATTAGGAAATACGAAAAATTGGCGGCACTTGCAACACAAATCGGAGACAAAAAAAGAGTCGATTGGGACTCGAGCGTCTTCCTGCTTGAAAAAAGAGCTGCTAACATTTATTTTATTTGAAAAGAATACCCTACTATAGTATCACAAACATACGCATGCACAAATCCAACTAAAATTTGTCTGGTTTATTCAAAATATAAGACAATTATCCGAATATCCCCAAAGACGCGCAAAAGCCCAAATATATTTATCGGTTGTCAGATGACAGTCAGCAAGCGATATTCCCACACAATAAATCTATTGGCCAATGAGTATTCCACTACAAATTTATGCGTAGCAACAATTCACGAATTTGAGTCCAGTTCATTCGCCTGCTCGGAACTATTCTGCTTGGGCGAAATAGACTGAGCTACGCGGCGTCCGTTCACCAGCAAAGTGATGGCGTCGGCAGCTGTGGATGAGGGCTGATCCGACAGGTCCATGATATCGGGCCGGATTGCTAGCGGCGTGGCTGATGGCACGCCGTAAATGGTCAGCTTCTCGAACATTTGAATTAGCTGCCGAACATGGCTGGTGCGCGATGGAGAACTGGACTCGGCACATGGTTCGGCATCGACATCGACATCGACCTCGACATCGACATCGACATCCATATCGATATCGATATCGACAGTGGCATTGGACATAGTGAGACTTGGTAATTTGGGACAATAACTGATTGGATGACAACGTGTATGAAACTAAACAATTTGGTTTTGCACTCTTGACGAGAGTTCAAAATTTCTGATAATTTGGTAACTAAATGGAATTGACTACAATGTGAACACTATAACCAAAATACGAAAACTAACCCAAGGCCCTTTCACATGACATTTAAGGGTTTGCTTGCCCCGTTTGCTACCCAAATTTTAACGGTTTCGCAAGTCCTGCCACGTAGATACAATTTTAATAGCTTTTTTTAACAGCTTGGATGTGTGCTCTGCAAAAAAGGTAAGCTTTTGCCATTTGAGAATACAAAGAAATTGACTTCAGGCAATCTCATTTTAGTTACAACTTTAGGTTGATTTAATGTTATTTTTTAAGGCACGCCAAAAATTGCCTTTATTTTGCATGCATGCAAGAACTCATTTATCTGTCGAAATTAATTTAACGCATAAGAGCAGTGACAAAATATATATATATATATATAAAATATATGAATAAATATAACTGACAGGCGGACATGGTTAAAATGATTCAACTATCGATATTGATCAAATTAGGTTCACATTGAAATGAATCAAATAAGTTTTAAGTGAAACAGTTACAAGTGCATATTGGCTATTAATTGCTGTTATCAAAATGTATTATGAAGTTAAACGCCAACTCTTGACAGTTTTTGTGGATAGCAGCTGAAAATAATTAAATGATACGCAATTTGAGAACAATCAAATTGAAATTGCTGTTGTTTGGTAATTGTTTCAACTTTAGCTTTAATTGCATTGCAATTAAACAATTTACCGCATAACGAGCCCAGGCGATGGAAACTTGAAAGACAAAATAAACGAAAACTTAAGGAAATAAGGATAAGGGAAGTGGTAATGAGTGGTAAATTAAGAATTTTTTAATTAAGCCTGTTGGAAAAGCATAGGAAAAAAAAGAGTAGAAAATTTAAATAAAAATAACCAAAAAAAGTGTGTAAAAATATCAACATATATATATTCTTAAATATACAAATTTAAATTATACTTTAATTCTTACAGATGACTCTATTACATTGCTCTTTTAAGAAGTTTCTGTCTAGGACTTGCAATCTATACAGGGTATATTTATTTAAGTGCATGCTTAGCATTCTTAAGGTTTCTTAAGTGTTATGAACAACTTAAAGAAAGTTATGCATATTATTTTCAAGCCTCAGTGCTTAAAACTGATTACTCAACAGAAATGTATTTCTTGTTAGCAGTCGAAAACTCTTTTTGGCAGCTAAGCGCCGAGCATTAATTTATAATAAATTATAACTAAACGGTAACTTAAAGCGGCAAACAAATGGCAAATTTTTGCGGCAATGAAGACAGTCAAAAAAAAAAACACACACACACATGAAAACAGCTTAAAGGGCTTACAAAAAGGCAACAGAAAAAGGAAAACTAAACATAAGCTTTGAAGCGCGCACACAAACACACAGGCTGATCGACTGGCAGATACCAATAATGTGTACAATTATTATATATATAAGCACATATATAATAGATGGGTTTATTGTTTCTTAGATCTTTATACACTAGTTGACGGTATAATCATAGGCAATAGTTTTTTTTATTGTATTGATTGTAGGGTATCTAAAAATGGCAACACAAGGAAAGTGTTTGCTTTTGCAGAGGTGACTTTACATGTGTTAGTACATACATATGCATATGCGAATGTAAGTGTGAATGCGTAGGTGTGTGTGTGTTTTTGTGTGCCTGTGTGTGTTCTCACAATTTGCATGTTTGTCTGTGCTTGTTGTCCCTTTTATGGTTGCTTTGCGCTGCCTGTAAGCCTTTTATTTGCTGACGTCATCGTGTGCCCGACAGCTGCGTGCTCCTTACAATTCACCTTCACTACCAAAATACCCCCCCCCCCCCTGCACACACACACGCATACACACACACAACACACACAGTCACTAAAGCCGTCTGTGGATTTGCATATTCCGCGCCTCATCTATTTAACGTATTCATCGCCTTATTTGCATGCGTTTTATTTTCCGCTCGTTATTTGTTGTGCACACACACAGACACACACACACACACACACAAAGGTTCGTCCTTTCGGCACCCATCGCCTTTTATTACACTTTACAAAACTGACAACTTGCCTGCCATGTGGATTTGTCGCACGGCACCACATCGCACCACATCGCACCACCGACAACCCAAATAAATGCAAGCGCGTAAACGCTCCTGAGTGGCTTATTTGGATGTGTACTTGTTGAAGCCACCCCCCCCCCCTCTCTCTCTCCCCTACCCTACCCTTAACAAAGGGAGATCAAAGAGGGGCTGCTACTTGTTAGCTTTGGATGTCAACAAATTTAACATGCTAAGTCCTGTTGCCTGTCGCCTGTTGACGGTTGTCCGCCCCTGAAAAATGTATCTCAACAAAAGATTAACACCGTGTAAATCTATTTAACATCAGCATATCATCATCGTAATATCATAAATATTTTAGGGAATTAAGCCAAACATCAGCTGCAAACCAAAACTTTCGAATTTCAATAATTCTATCTTTATCTAACACTTCAACTTTGATTCCCTCGACAAAAGCTACATTAACCCATGTAAAACCAAGCTCAGATCGCTTCAGATGGATATTATATTATCATTTCACTTGAACTTTTAATATGTCTATAATGTTAATATAGGATAGTTAAATGCGGTTCACTCAGCTCATGGTTTATTTATGGTCTTGGACGAGTCGCCTGCTGTAGGTGATGGAAACAACCTTCAAGGAGTCCATAAAGCGATCCATGCACTGCACCAGGCAGCGTTCCTCGGCTCTCGCCAGCGATTTGCCTGGCCTTTCGATGCATTTCCTAAAACAGTTAACGGTTATTTTGCCCAGCATCTGCTGTGCATTGGCCAAGGCGATCTGTTGGCGCATATTCTGCAGCGTTTCGGCGCAATTCTGGGGCGCTGTATGTTCCATGCTTAAGTTCTCGCTAGCACTTGTCCTTGTCACTTAATCGTGTTGTACGCTTTTATAAATAAATTTGCTTGATTTGTTTTGCTGCCTAAATTTGTTCAATTATTATGTCAATTTGGAGTGAACAATCCCTGGGGTAAACGGCCGAGTATTTATATAGGGCTTGCCTAAAGCTTAACGAAATAAAAACGGCACTCAATGAAAATTACTTTTTGCTGCGCTGAATTGAGCTGACATCAAATTGGTTGTGGTATGGAAAATGCAATTGGCAGCAGTTGCGCGGCACTCGATTGCAGCGCTGGCAACGTCAATCATTTCTTATGCATGCAAATCTCAAAATCCTAAAGTGCCGTCATTTGCACACAATGGCAATTTTTAAATTTTATACTCTGTCCAATGCACAAACTCTATTCGGTGGGGTGTTCCATTTCAAAAAACCATTGTGCCCAGGGTATTCCATGTTCGAGCGCATCCTGTTAGCTTGTGCTTAATGCTGCTGATAAATTATAGACAGGAAATTTCCATTTTCTAGACGTCGACTGACAACTGACTTGACATTGGCCACCCCACCCATGGAATCCATCCTCACACAGGACTAAAGATACAAAAGGCATGTGAAATGTCGGGGGGAGTGAGAGTCAGTGGAAAAGGTAGTATTTTTAAAAGCTGTCAGATTGAGAGATATAACCCCCATTTCAGTAATGGAAGCTGCTTTCAATTAGCCCAACGAACAAATTTACCCAATGTCAAACGTAAGGTTAACTGTCTCTCTATCTCACACACACACACACACACACACGCACACTCTCTATGAGCCCTATCGATTGCAGCGGCTTATTAGCTTCATAATCACCGTCCGCCTACTCAAACTTCATACAAAGCGGTCAATTAATTTCCCTCATGCTTATGTGATTTTCCCAAGCACACAGTTTGTGGGGTTTCCTTGAGGAGAGCAACTGGGGCAAGGCCTATGTCAATATTCAAACAGCGATTATGTGTAGGTGAATTAATAGGTGATTTGTGAATAATAGTTCATAATTATAAACTGTGGCTAACGCTTTATTCGTTGCATTAAACCATTTAGAGGGACAACCACTTGATGTTGAATTATTTAATTGTGTAAACGGTTTATCTTCTTAAATATTTTAAATGTGGAATATTTAAAATTGGGAATAGTGTATAGTTTCAAAATTAATAACACGAGCGAGCCAAAAAGTATTATCTGTTGTTGGGCAAATGGAAACTAGGTTCGCAGTTAGGTTAGGGCTGTTTTAAAGTGCCACATTATTTAATTTACATACATTAATAATAATAATAATTGAAATTAGGCTTTGTTCCATTTTATCAGTGCGAAATGCAAGACCTATCGATTTCCGACAGGATCATTAGTCATTTGAACACGACATGTTCGGAATTTGGCCAAAGTCGCAATGGTCCCCAAGCCAATTCCGTTTCCCTTAACCCTGTCATGTCCTTGCATCCTGGCACGTGCTGCTGCTGATGCTGATGCTGCTGCTGCTGATGCTGATGCTGCTGTTAGGCAGCAGGCGTCCGTTAGCCACTTGGATTACACTTGGCCGAAATTTTTCGTATGTTTCTCATTCATTGCTGCTGCTGCTTTTGTTGTTTTAGTTGTTGTTGCTTGTTGTTATTTTTATTATTGTTGCTGCTGCTGCTGCTGCTGAGCTGGTTCCCAAACGACGCGCAAACAATGCCAGGCGACATTGTGGTACGTAGGGGGTGAAGGTAAAACTAAAGCTGGGCCTCTGCCTGGGGTGGGGCATGCAACACGAGCATGCGAGGCCATCCTCATTTCCAGCACCCCCGCACGACTCTCTGCCCACAGGTCTGCATTGTGTTGCACTTTTTGCGCTTTTGTATACGTAACTGCCAGCCCCATTTTTAGGGGCAGCAGCAGCAGCTCACCTGGACAGGCGTCGGGCGATAGGATGCGCAATTGGATGGGGCGACAGTTGACAGCCACTGTATTGCATAACCAGTAGCCAAATGCCAAACTAGGGGGAAATGGCCATGGAATTAGCCAGAGCTCTGCTTGATCAAGGTTGTGTGTGTGTGTGTGTGAGTGTGTGTGTAAATGGAACAGAACCTTTTTGAGTTGATTCTTTTGATGGTATTTAAATGTAGACGCCAACTATTCATATTCATATCTAACATCAATGCAAAGTTATGCACTTAATCAAGTTGCTTTTGCCAAAAGCAGCAAGCAAATGTTTTAAGGGGCAGCGGAATGTTGGCCTGTGTGTGCGTGTGTGTGTGTGGGTGTGTGTGGGTGTGTGTGTGTGTGCAACTGTGTGAAAGTTTCTCATGTGAAAAGTTTTGCAGTCATTTGTTGTTGATGCTTTACAAAATTTTTCTTCCTTGCTGCCTTTGAGTCATTCATGTAAAATATTTGTTGCACGTCAAAGTTGCCATCATACGTTGTATGCCAGTGTCCGTGTGTGTGTGTCTGTGTGTGTGTGTGTAACGCACACACAGAGACACACACTTAGGCATTATAAGGAACATGCTACATGATCCAATTCATTAAATGAAAATTACATTTATGATTTAAATTGCATTTTTGCCAGCTCGACAACCCAATGGCACGCAAATTGTCTAAGACTGCGTGTGTAGGTGTGTCTGTGTGTGTGTGTATGCGTGTGCAGCACAACAATGCAAACAATATTGTGATTGGTTACAATTCTGACTAACTAACATTTCCATGCGTCAAACATTAAGTTTACTTGTAACTTTTCAGTAACCCAATTCATTTGCTATTTTTTCTTTTTTTTAAATCAAAAGTGGGGCAGAGACAGACTATAAAACACACAGTAGACCTCTTTCTAATGTTGAAGAGAGTTGTTTTTTTACACTCCTGATCGGAACATATTCTATTTTCACGAGCAAAAGTCGCTAGTTTCTATAGCTTTCCAAATGACAAGCAGACAGAAGAGCAGTCGTACTTTAAGGGGTCAGAGATTTTTGCCTGTTGCAAACATGTGCACAAAACCAATATGCCCTTGCTTGCAACTTTTCAATGGGAACATGGCCTGAAATCAAAGAAGAAACTCAAGCGGCGAACGACATTTGCTGGCTGGCTGCGCTGAGCGCCTGTTTTAAGGTTGAAAGCACTCCGTGTCATTGTGGGGGCCAAACATTACATCAAGATACGAACTTTAAGTTGCGGGGGTGCTGCTTACTGCTTTACGACTCGCAGCAGCATCACCAGGCCCAAAAAAAAACAAAAAGAAAAAAAACAACCAAGCAAACAAATTTAATAAGCGTAGCAGCTACAAACAATAAGCAGCAACAACAACAACAACAAAAGCAGCTGGCAAAGTTTCAAGTGCGACCACGCCCAGTGTTTGTGTGCCGCCAGTGCTAAGGAATTCGCAGGACGCAGGACGCAGCCCGCGAAAGCCGCCACGTGCGTCATTTCATAATCAAAATACATTCGTAAATTTAGCGGAAATTGTTTTTGTTTTGCTTTTACGAAGTCAACGCGCAACGCTCCCTTTGCGGCCCGGGCGAAGGGTGATAAAGCAGCGACAGCAACTCGAAAAGGTTGCCAGGCCAAAGGATGTGCAGGTCCTCAAAAAGGGGCCGTCTTGCAAATTGCAAAATGAATCAACTGAAGTGGCCTCAAAGCCGATTGCCGCAAAACAGTTTGGCATGGCGCCCACCACGTTTCCGTATCCGTCTCCGTCTCCGTCTCCGTCTCCGTCTCCGTCTCCGTCTCCGTCTCCGTCTCCGTCTCCGTCCCTGTTTCCCCTTTCTGCTCTCATTTAACTGATGAAAGGGCTCGAACTGAACTGAACTGAACTGAACTGAACTGAACTGGACTAGACTGGACTGGAGATCGGCTTCTGAGCTGCAGATTCGCCCATTTGTCATTCCCCCACACTTCCCAACCTTTGCTATTGATTAATGTGGCGTCCATTTGAGTTTCGTGTAATTGTTCTGACCAAAACTACTCTTACCCCAATCGACACACTAAAAATTTAACGTTACCAATTCAAATTTCGCCCGCTCGTTCGTTGCTTGCATTTCCGGTCGCTGTTTCTATTTCCTAATTGTTTCCGTTTGCAAATTGCAGCCATTTATTATTATGCATTCCGACCTAAACCTGCCCACGCCACATTTACCGTCCTCATCTCCTAACTTTTGTTAAATATTCTGTTTGCTTGCCAAGTTTTTGATTTGCAGAGCTGCACTGAATGATGTGTAGGTTTTTCTTTGTTGTCAGGGCCATTTTTTATGTATTTTATGATTTATATATACTTAAATACATATATGTACATATATATATATATATATATATATCGCACACACAGCTACAAAAAACCCCAAGTAAATTGCTGGTCAACCTTGACAAATGTCTCTGGCCTTCTTGTGAGCCTAGACAAAGTTCAAGCACAACTTGAATTGCACTAGAGAAAACGAGGAGAAAATAAAACAGAGGGAAACCCAAAAACGTACAAGGCGGACGTTTTAAGATAAATGAAAACCAGAAAATGAAATGTGTTTTCTTTTTCTTCTTTTTTTTTTTCGTTTGTTACCCAAAGGTGCTGTGGCTCCAGTTTGGCTGCTTTGTTGGGCCAATCAAGACCAGTGCTCGACATCCTGTTGACACTGTGCACTGTGGCGGCACTTGCCAAAGTTGAATTGGCCAACAATTAGCGGGACCCCAACTTGGATTGTGGCTTGTGGCTGTTTTGACTTTTAATCCTAATATCTGCCACTCTAAGGCAATTGGTTTTTTGCTTTTTCTTGGTCCTTTTATACTCCTATATTTGGACTTTATTTTTAATTAGGACCCGCTCTTTGTGGCATTCTTTATTGTTACTTGCTTAAATGCCGTTGCTAACTTTTTTTTACGCTTTTGCCATTTTTAGACAACGAGAGATTTGTGGTTTTGACAGCTGAAAAAGTTTTCAATTTATTAAGCCTGTGTAAAGGACTGCACGTAATTAACTTTTGGCTTGGAGTCAAAACATTTGGCAAGCCCATCAAGTGGCAAGTGTTTTCGTCTCAAAACCCATTTCATATTGTGCCCCCAAGGCAGCTTAAACATTAATACACATATACACACATGGATGTTTGTACAAAATACACATAGATTGGGTATATATGTTATATTATATGTTTTGTTTACTTTGCTCTCGCTGTTGCCCACTTGCAATCTGTCAGCTCGTTTTAATTGAATTTAAATTTTTAAGCAGACCACTCCTAACGAATTCTTCAAATCGAAACTATGATCATAATGCTACCATTATAACCTCAATCTGCGTATGATGATTTCTAAAGTAATTGAAAACTGAGCTCACCTTTGAAGCTGATGCTCGCTGCAGTTGAGATGAGGTCGCTTCAGTCGAGCTTTACGATTCCGATTAGCTGTACAGGATGAGCGCTAAAAGGAATTACAAACATTAAATATAATAGTCAGTAATTTGGCAGCAACAAAAATGGCGCACACAGCAACTAACACTGCAATCTAATACACGTTTATTTCAAATCAGTCACATACCCAAGCACTTGAAAAAAATTGTACTTTTGGCAGTTTTTGTTTATGTACGTTTGCACGCACTTCGAAAAATCAGAAATTCGTTGAACTTCTAAACACATGAAAAAACAGGCTCTACACAAAAGCCCACAAGCGAACGCGACAAGGATAACGAACAAACTAACAGTAAATACGGCATGCGTAGCCATTGACAGCGCCGATGTGACCAGTCGCCGCAAAACTTAAAATACCGAAATCACTGTATTCTGCAGTAATACTGGGGGCGTTCCGAAACAAATATTTCGAAACTCATTGCGTTTGTTTAAGTTAAGTTAACCACTTATAGTATATAGTAGCCAATCTATATTTTGGCTTTCACTGCAAAACAAAGACATATGACACATATGTCGACAGACATATACCTAGCGAACTCAGTTTGCGACTTATTGTTCACTTACAAGCATTTTTAGACTTTTGTCCACTAGCAACAAGATTCCGGTAAGGACTAAGCAGTAAAGTGAACGTTGATTTGAAAGTTTGATTAAGAAAAATAGTAAAAAAAACTTTTTTATAGTGTAGTTGAAACATTCATAAAATATGAATGAAAAAATTTAAACACTTTTTGCCAGGGTTTACGTTAAATAACTATTTTAATTTGCGACTTTTTAAAAAATAAATTTACTAATAGTAATTTATGGATGAATTTAAAGGTAGTTTTTAAAACAAAGCCATATATCAGAATGCCCCAAAAAATACTGAAATATTGCGCCTTTTAACTCCGAAAAATATCGAACTATTATTGTGGTCACACCTGAAGAGCAACATAACAAAATAAGTTTGCTGGTCGGATGTTTGATGTTGGATTATCATGATACGCAATGTTGTGGTGGGTATGTCCGGCGGCGTGGATAGCGCAGTCAGCGCCCATCTGCTTAAGGAGCGCGGCTACAACGTGCTCGGCGTATTCATGCGCAACTGGGATGAACACGACGAAGCCGGCCGTTGCAGCGGTGAGCAGGACTTGAAGGATGCGGAATGGGCTTGCCGGCGACTTAATATCGAGCTGCGACAAGTGAACTATGTGAAGCAGTACTGGACGGCGGTGTTTAGCCAGTTCCTGGATGACTATCAGCAGGGCCTGACGCCCAATCCAGACATATTGTGCAACAAGCATATTAAATTTGATCTGTTCCATCGGCACGTGCTGGGCACGTTGAAATATGATGCCGTAGCCACTGGCCACTACGCCCGCAATAGCCTGGGGGACTTTCTAGAGAACGGCGCTAACCAAAAGCCACAAGAAGCTCGCCTGCTGATACCAGCAGACACGTTCAAGGATCAGACCTTTTTCCTAGCCGGCATCGCACAGACAGCTCTGCGGCGCACAATGTTCCCGTTAGGCGGTCTTAAGAAGACGGAAGTGAAGCAATTAGCACGCCGTATTGACCTACAGCGGCTTGCCGAGAAGCGCGAAAGCACGGGCATTTGCTTTGTGGGCAAGCGCGACTTCAAGGCCTTTATACGAGAGGTAACCGAATGAACACTTGTTCAAATCTTGCCAAATTACTCACACTTACGATCCCCAACAACAGTATATTAACTCCAAGCGGGGGCACTTTGTGGACGTGGATAATGGCGCCGTGGTGGGCACACACGAGGGCATCCACCAGTGGACCGTGGGACAACGCTGTCGGCTCAGCTCGTTCTTGCAGCCTTACTTCGTCGCCCGCAAAGATGCCGCCAGCAACACTATCTACGTGGCCGCCGGCCACGAACATCCAGCGCTGCACAGCACCCGCGTTCAGATTGGCGAACTCAACTGGCTTTGCACCCGGTCTCAACAGCAGCTGGCCACAAAAGGTAGCCTGCGCTGTCGCTTTCGCTTCCAGCACACAAAGCCGCTAGTCGAATGTCAGCTGCGTCCCTTCGAGGTGCTTCTGGACGCGCCGCTGCGTGCTATCACACCAGGCCAGTATGCCGTCTTCTACGATGACGAGGCGTGCCTGGGATCTGCGCGCATCTTGGCCGGCGAACCTTTGCAGTGCATGCCACAGAAACTAGCCATGGAGCGGCAGTAGTTAAGATTGTTTTGGTTTTCTAATGTTATAGTTGAATTCGTTACGCCGCGCTGGTTATGTTTAAATGTACATATAGCTCTGTGTAAATATACTAAGTGCAAACATGTAGAGTTAATGAACATAAACCTGGTTGTTGTTACTTATGTAAAAAAAGTTTTTCTAGTCTAACTTTTGTAAGATTTAAAATAAAATTATTATGCTTTGTGTTCCGTTTAAAAAAAAGACGGATTACTGACACAATCTTAAAACCTGAATTGCAATCGCTAAAATGTGTTCTTAAAGTATCGTAAATTAAGAAGCTCACAGATTACAGATGCCAAAATAAAAGAATTGGTTGTACTATGATTAACATACATATAATTTATATTTAAGGTCTGTTTTACACAATTTCAAATCGAATGCATCAAACGCATGAGTAAATCTATTTGTATATATTCAATTCTAGGGTCAATTTAACAATTTCGTAGTCTTATTATCAAATGTGTATCTTAGTTTATCTATATTAATTTCCTACTAGAGTCCTAGGCGCAGTGGCAAAAAAAATTTATCGTAATAAAAACAATTTATAAATAAGATTATGATAAAAATTAGATTGGCTGGATTAGCATGGGTTGAATTAGCTTAAATACTAAATGGGGGGCTAGATCTAAATGCAACGGGGGAGTACTGCAGGCTGCTCAGGTAAGGAGCACGGTCAACGCATCTAGAAATCGGGTCAAGTCGCTTTGCCGCAGCTGCACAATGGACGGCTCGAAGAAATCCTGCAGCAGGCTGGTTTTACTCTTCTGCGCCGCCTGGTCGAATGCCTTGCCAAAGAAGTTCTTTGGGGAGTCCTCGCGAACTGGCGCAATGCCCACCAGCAGGCACATGCCCTGCGTCGCGTCCAGTGGGCAGGTGGCAATCAGCGGCAGATCCGGCGCCTGACGCGCTCTCGTCGTGGCCACGTGGCCGTGCAGCACGAATTTGGCCAGCAGCGCCAGCGCGTACGGATAGGAAAAGAAAGCGTGCTCCTCCTGTAGCACATAGTAAAAGAATGATCCAGTCGAGTGCACCTGATGCGCCTCTAGGCAGCTCTGCACCTGCCGAAAGATGGCCGCATGCAGCAGCTTGGCATTGTCGATGCCCACACTAAGCAGCTGCTTGTGCTGACGCGTCAGCGCGTCTGATGCCTCCATGAAGCAATCCTCGGGTGTTTTGTGCTTCTTGATCGACTGCAGTATGGCCAGCAGCGCATACACATAATCGGCCGCAGCGTAACGGCTGCGATAACCGTAGCTGAGTGTAAATGTGCCGTAGACAATGTCCGGTATACTGTACTTCTCGGCTAGCTGCTCTACCATACTGTAGAATTCCTTGCGCAAGATCAGGTCCATGGCGCTGTACGTTTGACGGGCGTGTGCAAGCGGCAGGCCCATCTCGACGAGCAGCTCGTGCAAACGCTTCTCGCCTCGCAGCGTCCATAACTTCAACTGGCAGGCGGAGTAGCGCGAGTAGCTGGCGTAGCAAAAAGATCGTATATGTTAGACCAATCAGATCATCCTCAGCTGCAGCATTGCAGCCACTTACCGCATGGAGTCTGTAACTGTCCAGTGCCTGTAGAGCACCAAGTGCAGATCGTTCTCGAAGCTGATTTTCGACGCGCTCATTGTGTTTTGATCGTTCGTTTTGTTAGTCAACCGCGACACGTGCGACTGTATGTGCTCCAATTCCAGTGTGTAGGCACCGCTCTCGATCTTGCCCAGCAGCAGCTGCTCGCTGATGCCGACAATGGCCCACCACAGCAGGTCCATGTTGTCTTTGGACAGCTTCCAGGCCAGCTCGAAGATGAGCAACGCCGTTGATCGGCCATAGTAGCTAAATTGTGTGTAATCGAACATAATGCGATCCCGCTCCAATGTCCACTGTCTTCGTGCCCTTTGGCGCATGACGCGTTGCTCGTGCCGCTCCATCCGGCTGAGCTTGGGTGCGCGATCCTTCTCCTCGCCATCCTCACCATCGTCAGAATCGCCGGCACCGCTGTCCGCCTCATCACCATCTTCGCTTTGATCGTCGTCCTCCCCGTCGGAGTCATAGAATATTGTCTCGAATGCTGGTATATTTTCCTCCAGGGCCGGATCGCCCAAAATGCACACCTGCCGATCGCTGTAAATGTTGCACACGTCCAGCGGGCGATGCGAATCGCATATGTAGAAGGTAACATCCTCCGCCGGCTGCAGCAGCTCAACAATGTCCACGCAGCCACCACAGTTGACCAGCAACACGTACTTCACATCGCCCTGGTGCTCCGAGTAGGCCCGCCGCAGTCCCGTTACACCCATTATGGGCACCACGGTGTACAGCATGTGATCATATTTAAAGAGGGACTGGAGGATCTTGCTGGCACAGATCGCATCCACGTCATAGTTGACAATTATCAAAATCCGTTTGCCAATCAGTTGCCTGTAAAAGTCGTTCGTCAGGTCCTGTATGAACATTTTCTTGCCGCGCACAAAACACAACACGGCGCCAAAGGCAGAGTTACAAAGCGGGCTGAGTAGACAAGCACAGAAACAACACAAAGGAGACACTTGCGGCACTTGAACTTGAGCGGCGTTTTTTTTTCGTATTTATTGCAATTGTTGATGTTGCGGCATTTAATTGGCCACTATTGCGCGTTGCATTTTGTTGGATTTGCTGCCGATTGCACTTTCTAACAGAGCTTTCGGATCTTTGTGCCCTGCATGCTACACAGCTGCGCGATCGAATTAAGGCGGGAAACCTGACAGCTGTTCGGCGTGGCCGCGCTTCACAGTGAATGGCAATGTTGTCAGGGTTGCTCTCATCGCTATCAAATCATTAAAGAATTTATATCGAGTGTAAAAGCGATGAATAGTTCAAATATTAAATACCCATTTCATGTGCTCGACATTTTAGTATTAAATATTAAGCTAACAAATTTGAATACGCGAATTTGAATATACTTAATAATTGGCAAACAGCATGGGCAACAACAAGGGCAAGCGCAAGGCGCTTACGCAGCGCCACGTTTGCTCCCGAATGAACTTCCTCTACCAGGCGGCCAATTTGATGGCACACAGCAACAACAACACTCTGGCTGCCCACTATGGCAAACTCTGCCGCAACGTGGGCACCAAGGCGCTGATGCACATGTAAGATTCACTCTTCGATAACAAAAGCTGACCCTCACTTAATTCCGTCTATTCTTCTTGAGGCAGGTCGCCGGCGCTGAAACGTACGCTGTGCAAACGCTGCTCGCTGCCATTATTGCCGGGCGTCAACACAATGCTAAAGATGGCACAGCAGCCACAGGAGCCACCACAACAGCAACTACAGCAGCAGCAGAACTCCATAACATTAACTGCGACCGAATCAAAGAGCAGCAAGCGCCGCCGTCGTTTGCGTGGGAAGCGCCGAAGCAGCCAAAAGGCATCGGCGGCCGCTGACCACAAAGAAGCCGCGTCCGCAACTAGCATGGACGAGTACGCCCAACTGCAGCTGGAGTGCATTTTGTGCAGGGCGCAACGACGCTTCCGTGTTGACACACGCAACGAATGCTGGCCGGAACGCGCCGAGGCGATTGTGCAGGTGCTAACGCTAGACAAACAAACCGACGCAGACGTAGTTGGACAGGGTGGCGGCGCGGAAGAGCAGTGATAAGCACTCTTGTCTCGTGAAGGCTTATCGCTGGGCATGTGCAGTACACTTGTCGATAAGCAGCAGCGCAGATAATCGGCCATCGGCTGTTCGCCGTTCACTGTTCACTATTTAGTATTTGTCTACATGCTGAGTTGCAAGCACTTGATTGGCCAGCCGCTGCGGCGTTACGCCAGCAGCATTACGGCCAGGCTGCTGGAGCAGCGCTACGTGGAGATAACACAGCCGGACGGAAGGCAGCTCAAGTACCCGAGCGTTTGGCTGCGTGACAACTGCCAGTGCACGGATTGCTTCCATGCGGCGACTCGGGCTCGCAAGAGCCACTGGGAACGGGGCCCCCTACACGTACAAGCGGAGCACGTCAGTTACGACGCGCAGCGGCAGCAACTGCTCGTCAGCTGGCAGGACGCGCACAAATCCAGCTACGACTTGGAGTGGTTGCAGCAACGCGACTTTGGTGTGGCAGCCAGGCAACGCTATCTGGATGAGGTGTACAAGCCGCCTGCGCAGCTGTGGGGCAAGTCGCAGTTTGGTGAAGTTACCCGTGAATTCGCCTACGAGGATGTGCTTAAGCAGGATGCTGTGCTCTGCGCCTGGCTCGAGGCGCTGTCCGTGCAAGGATTTGCTCTTCTACGTGGAGCGCCCCACGATCCGCAAGTTGCCCGCCATCTGGCCGAACGCATTGGCTACATCAAGCGCACCACCTACGGGTAAATTGCAGCATCTCATTTATAGATCGAAAATGTATCTAACCCGTCTGGCTTCTATGGCAGGGATGTATTCGAGGTCAAGTCCAAGCCGAATGCAGGTAACTATGCGTACCTGATGACTCCGCTGCCGCTCCACACAGACATGCCCTACTACGAATACAAGGCGGGCATCAACATTTTGCACACGCTCGTGCAGTCGGAGTCGCCGGGAGGGGCAAACATGATGACCGATGGCTTCTTCATAGCCGACAAGCTGCGTCGCGAGCAACCTGAGTATTTCAAGCTGTTGCGCACGGTGCCAGTTAACTGGTATGACATCGGGCATGATGGGGACGCTGGCAAACCGTTTCACAGCTTGTGGCGGGCACCCGTCATTTGCCTGGACGTTGATGGGCAATATGCACGTATCAATCAGAACACCACCAAACGTGACAGTCGCTTCACAGTGCCGTTGGAGCAGGCGATGGCCTGGTATGAGGCTTACGACAAGTTTCTCCAACTGGCCCAAGCCGAAGCCGTCGAGTTTAAGACGCGTCCTGGTGATGTCTTTGTGTTTAACAATCTTCGCATGCTGCACGGCCGTACCGCGTACGAGGATTCTCCCCAGAACAAGCGGCATCTTGTCGGAGCTTATGTTGACTGGGATATTATCTACTCCAAGCTGCGCACCCTCAAGTTCCCAAATGCAAAAAGTTAGCTGTTTACTTATGTATGTTGTGTATTTTGTGTGATTCCACATGATATTGTAGCTTTTTCTAAATTGTTTTTATATAAAAGTTATCTGCAATTTGCTGTTTAATTATATGGCTTTTGATTAAGGGCGCCAAACGATGATTTTTAAGTAAAAAAGGAAAGTATATCGATATACACTTCGATATATTGTAGGGTTTGCTTAAGTGATTTCCTTCATCGATATATCTTGCAGTCGATAAATTTCTATTTAACCCTAGTCTGGCCTCATCGGCACATGCATATCAACATCAACAAGAAAAACGCATTTGTTGGCAGAAAATGCGAACTGATTGCAACATATAAAAGTGCTAAAACCCAAAGAAAGTGTGGTGTGTATGTGTGTGTGTGTGCGCAGTTAATAAATGATGCCCTATAATATGCGTGCCTGTGGCAGCAACGCCATGGTACGTGAATACGCTGGCGGAAGCCTCAATGGGATTTTGCGCAAAACAGGCGCCGCAGCAGCCGCTTCATCTTCCAGCAGCATGTCCGGCAACGGGCAACCGTACGGTACTGCACCGACGGATCCGCGCCAGCCCACAGTGGAGCTGCTCGTCTTCGGCTATGCGTGCAAGATATTTCGGGACGATGAAAAGGCGCGCGAGATGGATCAGGGCAAACAGCTGATACCCTGGATGGGCGATGTAAATCTCAAAATAGACAGGTTAATAATGGTTGCCTGCCATCGGCATTAAACTTAAATATACTATAAAATGCTATACTACATACATAATATATGTACACTCTTATATGTATACGCATATGTATGCAACACCTTGGATTCCCTATGTACCTATGTGCCCACGTCCCTCATGTACCAGCAAGAAAAGCTCCCACATTTGCTAGTGCTATAACTACCATATTATGCGGCACACACACTTCCATTTACTACATACATATAGTTTTATGTTTGGAGAAACTTTGACTGCGCCACCTACTGGAAATTAACACGTACTGAATACGACACGAATCTTTATTATCCAGTAGATAAATTACCCTATAAACTCTCGATCATAGTTAAACAAAAAAATAAACTCTGAATTAACTAAAGTTAGATATTCCATTTCGTTATGTTCTTAATTGTAAAATTTTTAAAAGTCCTCGCGAAATCGATCGAACAACTGACGTTGACTCTGCAACTGTAACAGCTCTCGTACTCTCATTGTAATAACAGCTCTTTTCAGTGCTTCTTGAACTGTAATATAATTTAAACAAATTTTAAACTGTAATTGTTAAACAAATAACTTTTATTTTAGCAACCGGAGCGGTATGTATGAATGATTAAGACTTTATAATTGATATATTTATACTTAATTATATATAAATATATCAGCATATAGACATTTATAAATTAACCATGCATATCTACAACGATTTATTTAACTACTGTGTGAAGCAATTTTTCTCAAGATGCATATATATTAAATTATTTACGGTCGAAAGATCTTCTTCATTTGATTTTGATTTAATTTGATTTGATTTGTGGGTGTATGTGTGCGTGGCTTTGACAAGCGGCCCATGCAAATGTCCTTTTAGTTAACTAACAACGTTTTCCTTTCTGTTTACATTTCTCTTGTTCTTTTCTTTGAAACAAACACAAACACGCGCGCGCATAAACAGATATGACGTGCGTGGAGCGTTGTGTGAGCTGTCCACGTATGAGGCGCCACAAGGTGGCTATGGCAATCGCCTGGAATATCTAAGCGCGGAGGAGCAGCGGGCGGAGCAACTGTGCGAGGAGGAGCGATACCTGTTCCTCTATAACAATGAAGAAGAGCTCCGGCTGCAGCAAGGTAAGTCTAGTTGCCGGCATATCGTGTGCACAGCCTCCTCAATGCGAATTGTATGTACTACTATTTAAATTCTAAGTGCCAAGAAATACCGAAATATTAAGCTCAAAGCGAATAAAAATCGAATAAAAACAAGACCAAAAATCAAGATCAATAATTAACAAGAACAAGCGTAGAAACCAAGTCATAACCAAGTAGGAACAAATACAAAAACCAGCAACAATGCACGATTATCAACGTAAGTTTCATCTACTGAATTGTGGGGTGGTGCCGCCGTGGTTCAGGTAAATAGCAACCACTTGACATTTAACAAATTAAACCATTTTTTGCAGATGCCTGCGGAGTTTCATCCACGTTGGGATGTTGGGAGTCCGTTCCCACTCTTCTCCTCTCTGTCTTTCACGGAGCCTGCACATAAAACAAAACTACAAAAAAGCTTTAAAAATTCAAATGAAAAAGGGAGAAACTACACTAACCTTAAATCAAATCAAAACCAAATGTCAGAAAGCAGATTCTTTGATTCTTTTCTGTGTAATCCGTTTTTGCGTTTAGCATTTCTTCTTGCTATTATTGTTGTTGTACTAAAGTCGCGTCGTTTGTCTTGTGTTTTCTTATTTTTGCCAACACTCATACGAACATACTTCCACCAATCAAACACAAACACCTACACCCACCTACAGAGGAGGATCTGAAGCGTCTGCAGCAGGAGACATCTGGCGGCAACTACAGCCAAGTGGATTTCCATTATGACGGGCAGTCGACGTGCAGCTCGTCTGCGGATGCTGCAACATCGCCAACTTCGGATTCTTCGGCCCTAGCCGAGGACAGCGAGCTTCCCTACACGCTGCCCAATAATCTTCTCGTCGCGCCCGCTCCTGGCATACATTTGGTAAGTCAAATAAAAATAAATTATCAGGCGCAAAGTTTTCACTCTAAAATCGCCTTTTCTGCGTTAAATTCACAGCCGGAGACAATGAAGCAGCATGCAATCATTGAGAAGACGGCGCGTTTCATTGCCACGCAGGGCGCACAGATGGAGATCCTGATCAAGGCCAAGCAGGCGAACAATGCACAGTTTGATTTTCTGTCGCAGGGTAGCCAGCTGCAGCCTTATTATCGCCATCTCCTGGCCACCATCAAGCAGGGCAAATACGCGGCGTCGGCGGAACCCACTGTGGATAAGCCTAATGCTCAGGGCGAGAGCAGCGCGTTGCCGGGCAGTCCGAAGCGAAGCCAGCAGATCATAACGGTGCCCACCATCAAGTACAAGCCGTCGGCCAATTGCGCCTACACGCAGCTCATCAGCAAGATCAAGGGTGTGCCGCTGCAGGCGGTTTTGGACGATGAGATGGGCTCGCAGCATTCCGCCGGCACTGCCTCGCCGACGCCCAGCTGCAAGTCCGAGGGCCAGAGCCAAAGCAGTACCGCCGCCGCTCCAACCAATGGCGAATTCACGCCCGTCCTGTTGCAGTACAACGGCAGCACCTTCGCACACGAGGTGGAGGAGGAGAACGCAAACGATGCGCCGCCTAAGGTGGAGCTGTTGAAGAACACTAGTGCCTTGGCTCTCGCCCAGAACTACAGCTCTGATAGCGACGAAGAGGAGGAAACGGATGACGACCGTTGTGGACAGCAGACGCATAAAGCCACCACCACAACAGGCACCGCCAGTAGTACAAGCATCACCACTACCAAGCCCGCTGCGGTGCTAGCGCCGCCACCGCTGTTAACGTTTCCCTTGCCCGAGGAGACGTTGCGTCACATCATCGACAAGACGGCCACTTACGTAATCAAGAACGGCCGTCAGTTTGAGGAGACGTTGCGCACTAAGAGCGTGGAGCGTTTCAACTTTCTGCTGCCGGATAACAAATACTATGCGTACTACATGTACAAGATAACCGGCGATGTGGACGCCGCTTCCAAGGAGGAGAAAACGCGCAAAGCGGCAGCCGTAGCCGCCGCTCTCATCAGCAAAAAGGGTCTGGGAGGCGCGGGTGCGGCTACTGCAGCTGCTGTTGCTTCCTTGGCAGCCTCTACAGCTGCTGCTGCTGCCACAAGCACTTGCAGTGCTGGTGAAAAAGGTGTGTATCCAACAAATTCTATAATCCTTATCTAATTTGTACAACTCTTGCAGCACCCGTGTGCTTTTCCATACGCATTCGCGAGGAAAATACGCCAATGCAGCCGGCACTGCCACAGGAGGTCAGCGATGAGGATGACGAGGTCAGGGCCAAAGCAAATGCTGAGCAAGTGCGACAGGGCATGCCGGACAGCG
The DNA here is from genome assembly GCA_004143845.1 of Drosophila lacertosa. Classification (NCBI taxonomy): domain Eukaryota; kingdom Metazoa; phylum Arthropoda; class Insecta; order Diptera; family Drosophilidae; genus Drosophila; species Drosophila lacertosa. Next base: position 270,427 of record SCDZ01000161.1, on the reverse strand, counting down.
TGCAGCGCGCCATCAAGCAAGTGGAGACGCAGTTGCTAGCTAGAACAGGCGGTTTAAAGGCCCCACTTTTATCAGCGATACTAGCGCCATCGGACTCAGCTGCGCCACGCAAGGAGCAACGCCAGGGTGTGTATATTCAATTGGGTAGAATCAATTAAAACGAGACAGAGAAACCGAAAGAAAGAGAGAGAGCGACAATTCTTGACTAAATTTTGACTCTCTTCCAACGAACACAGCCGAAGAACGCGTCAGGGATAAACTGGCGCAGATCGCACGCGAAAAACTAAACGGGATGGTATCACGAGAGAAGCAGTTGCAACTGGAACGCAAGCGCAAGGCTATGGCCTTTCTTAATCAAATTAAAGGTATGGCCCAACATCGAACTCCCTAATTCCAACAGATGCTGTTCAGCTGTACACACTAAGACAGGGAACATTTCAACTGTTTACAATTTGTAATAATGCAGTAGAAGTAATTAATTCCCGGCCGTTTTTATCTACATATAATATAATACCTCTTCCTCCATGGAACCTCAGCAAATCATATATATTTTACAATTGTTTCGAGGTTAAAACATCAGTTTGTTTAAAATTGTGAAAAATCCAATTTCTTACTGAATCCTTTGCAATTTTGTTATGTCCGCATTTATTTTTATTTTGTTGCGTATGTGCTCAACATCTATAAGAATTAGGCAACGCCTTGACTGTGTATTTTGTATATATATCTTATAATTACTGACTTAACTGTATCATCCTTCAGGTGAAGGAGCAGCCATTGGTGCAGGTATTGCGCTGGAGGCGACGACGGCTGAAACAGCGGCGTCAAAGACGGAGGACGAAGTGGCAGCAGCGAATAGTAATGGGGACTCCAATGATTCGGTGCGCTCCATACCCATAACGTACTTTGGACCTGATAATGATGATGATGACGACGACGACGAGCACAAAGTGAGTGTACTGCCGGCAGCTGCGCCAGCACCGTTCAAAACGGAAAGTGCCGGGGTCGATGAAGACGAGGAGGATGATGGCGATCTGGAAAAGTACAATTTACTCAACGACGATAGCACCAACACGTTCACCAGCAAGGTGGGGGCATCGGCAGTGTCCGCAGGAGCGTCCGTACTGCTCTCCGATGATGACGACGTGCAGTTGATAACTCCGGCAGCCGCACAGGCACCGCCATACGTCCCGAAAGTCACGCGCCGCCGCAAGGCTGTCCGCCGAAGCGTGAGTCGCGACAGCAGGAGCAGTAGTAGCTGCTCCTTGACGCAAGATGCTACAGTGACCTCATCTAATAGCAATGCCAGCTGCCGGCGCAGCCGTAGTCGGAGTCGCAGCTCCCATCGGCAGCGGCACAAGCGCAAGTCCAGCGCGATAGCCAAGCATCGACGCCGGCGCCGCAGTCGCAGCTGCAGTTCGACGCGCAGCTCACGCCACAAGCAGCGCAGTCGCAGTCGCAGCAGCAGCCAAACAAATGCGCGCCGCCATCGAGACAATCAACGGGATAAAGAAGAGGCCTCGTCACGCCGAAGGAGTCATCAGCGGCACGCGAGCAAAAAGAGTCACAAGCGCCACAAACGACGTCGACGCAGCAGCGGCGGATCCACCTCCCAATAAGAGCTAGTAGTTAAGATTAAAGATTGTACATTTTCTCCTTTTTTTTGAATGTTGAGTGAATGTTTTAAATGCGATCCACTGAGTTTGGTCACAGCTAATAAAGTTTAAGTGTAATAAATGTTGCCAATTTACATTTGGGAATTGTTTAAAAAGCTCGTTTATAGTATATAGAGTTTTGTTTAATAATATTAATATAGTATATCATTGCTTTCTTATAGGTGAAATAGGTAACAGTTATATAAGTATTTGTTAAAGATAAGCCTAGAAATTGGGATATATACAATATATATAGAGTAGATAAATGATTGTATGCAAGAAAATAGTCTAGAACTCCAAAACGCCTGGCAAATATTTATCGATGAGCGTTTGATAATATGGCCACAGCGTCTCAATGTCGGGTACCACCTCGCTCTTCGTGTACAGATCGTAGCGGCTGTAAGCAGAAGTAGAGTTATAATTATCGCTAATACTTATAACTATCTGTTTATAACTCACTTGAAAATCAGCACCCATTTCTTGGTGTCCTCGTCCTTGGGCGCCTCCAGGTGCTTGTAGTCGCCGCCGTTGTGCCACGGGTAAAACGAATGGAAGCGTATAATGTTGCATGCCACATCGGGCAACTTGGTCTTGTTGTGCTTGAGCACCGAGTACATGTACTCATCGTGGCCCCACGACATCAGCAGGTTGTCAACGCCGCAATTAGGCTTGTACATGCCGTACTCGGTATTGTAGTTGGGATTGTCACCGTCGGGATTACCCACAAAGCTCTCATCGCGATAAACAATGCTATCGCCCCAGCGGCAGCCCACGGCAAAGGTGTCGCCCACAACGGCCCATTGTGGCTCCTCGTAGAAGGCCATAATCTTTCCCAGATCGTGTATCAGGGCCGTCAAGTGCAGCCAATCGTACTGTGGGAATTCGCTGCGTGCCCGCTCGGCTGCCTGGAAGGCATGTATAATGTTGGGCAAATCCAAATCGGGATCAGACTCGTCAACCAAGTCGTTCAGCTTCTCCAGCGCTTCGCGCACTGTCATCTTAATGGTGTTGAACTGCAGCCAGCGAGCGCGACGTCCTGTGAAGGACAGCATTTATCAAATATATTTGTATATGTATATTTGAATAAACAAAGCATACCCTTGACAAAATCCACAGTCTGGTTTAAATGCATCTGACGATAGGTGCGGCGGACGCGTTCCTTAAGCGGATCCTCGGTGTCCACGGTATAGTCCCGGAACTTAGATGGATTCTTATCGGCAAATGTGGGCTCGGGACGCAACAGCTCCGAAGGGTCCAGCAACTGGATTTGATGCTGCACACGAATACACAGAAACATTTTTATATTAAGTCACCAACGTTTTTTTTTTTACAATTCATTCATTTGAGTTTTTACCTCCTGCAAAATTCTCATGTTGCGCGTTTTTAAGGAAAAGCAATAAATTGAATATATAAATTAATTGAAATTCGAGTTGTTGGCTTCAAGTACCGCACGGTTGGCTGAACGAGATGCTATTGAATCGCTGGCATGTCCGGGCACACATTTTTATAGATCGCAGTGCTCACATCTAGAATATATATATATAAAATATATGATTTATAGCACTTTTGTTGTTTTTTAAGACTCACACACGCACTCAATCTCAGACAGCAGAGCCACCTAATCAGTTATCAATGTGGGACCCCAGTCAAGTCATCGCCCATGTACATAGATGTAGAAAATGGGTCCGATCCGGGCCCACATAACGGTTCGGCTATATAGTATGTAAGTCTTCTTAGTGTTTACTAGCCTTTTATCTAAAACTCTGAGCCACATCCGCGGCCCCAGCGTTAAGGCGTTGCCTTGTCGCACGTGCCGGCCCAGGCTTATCTCTGTGCCATAAACACATTTATCACTGTAAATGTATATATTTATTTATATATGTATGTAATCTATTTTCAAATGCAACTAAAGGCTGCACTTGACCGATAAGCCCAGAGCATTATGCTATAACTGGAGCAAGTGCAAGTCCATGGGTTGCATCATATGACCGCAAAGCAAAGTAGTAGATGCATTCTCAAATTGTCTTGAAACGAATCGATTTGAGTGTTATAAGGTTTGTAACGATATCATAATTAGATTAGTCGTAACACTTTTAAAATCTGTGTGGTAAGACTGACGTAAATATATTAAATTGCGCTAGATTGTTTTTATTTGCTTGTTGTTTTGTATATTATACAAAAATTACGTCGAAATCTTGAGACGTGATTCGAGATTCATATGATTGGAAATTGTTATAACCAGAGATGACAATTTTATGGGGAAATAAGAATGAAGCCAATCTTTTCTTCTTCTAATTGCACATTTTTATGTCGTAAATATATATATAATATTATTCAATTGGTTTTAAGTTTGTGTCTGTATTTTTATCACGACGTTAGATAACATAGCTAGATAAATCTCTAAAAAAAAGTAAGACATTTTCGTTAACCAAAAAACAATATTTATATACAATATTTCTTCATAGAGAATAATTATATGAGCAAACTACTTTCAGCTGAGCATTTGTTTGCTGGTAGAACCACGAAAGAGGAAATTTATTGGAGTTTGAAGTTTGAAGTCAAATTTGAGAAAGAATCAAGAAAGATGGCAAACCATAATCAAAATGGTATTAAGCCTGAAAATCGATTAAGATTTAGAAAAGCATTTATTATTGCTATTTAAATTGGCATTTTTTTTTATTATTCATATAAAATATTAAAGAATTTCCAATATATTCTTGCTAGTCAGTTAATATAAAAGCAAACTCTTTAAGTTATCGTACTTTTGATTTAAAGAAAAATTATTTATTTGCTGCTATTTGGCATATACTTGGATCTGCTTTGTTTATGTGCTTTTTATAAAAAAAAAATACAGCCAGGGTATTCGATAGCTTTTGGCGTCACCTTGAACAAATCTCAGGCAAGGGCAAGCGCTCCACATTCTAGCGTACTGGCGAACCTCAAAAATCGCAATAAATCCGTCTAATCTAGGTACATCGTCATCGAGCACAGAAATAATGTGCCATCAAGGGGGGGATTGCCTAGAGAAAAGTTATCAGCCGGTGCGCCAGCATCGACACATACATGACGTCGGTTCCGTCTCGGTCTCCGTCTCCGTCTCCGTCTCCGGATTGTGATTCTGACGCTTTGGAGCCGCACACGCTTCCACCGGGCAAGGCCCGTACAATTGCTCACGAATGGGCGGGCTGATCGAGGGAACTGATCGAGGGGACTGATCGACGGCAGGCGGTCGATAGTTGGTTCGAGGGGCTCGTTTCTCTGCGACGCAGTTACGGCACTTCCCCACGTTGACATACTCATAAAAAAAGGTCAACTTGCAACGCGCAAGAGTAGGGTGTCAATAAATCTTATCAACAATAACACTGTACATGCAAAACTTTCGAACTAAATTGTAAATGTTTTCCCGGAAGAGTTAACTAAGTTCTTAAAATATATACATATATTAGCTCGATATATAGTATATGAAATATATTTGTATAAATATAGAAAATGATAAAGCAAATAATGGGATTCCAGAAAGTCATACGTCCAGATTGGGGCAATCATAGATTTAAATAAAAGCACATCATTGAATAAATATATACTTATGAATACATAAAGCATTATATTCCAGCACTTGGTAAACAATTTGAATATCATAATCAATATAATATAATTTATAATTAAATATTTTGCTGGATAGTGTTTCGGCAAGCGCACTTTAGGGTGCTAAAGTCAATGGAAATGTTTCATAATATTTGTGTATAATGTTGTCAATTAATGGGATGAAAGCAAGGGCAATAAACACAATCGTTTAGCTGCATAATAGTAAATAGTAAATGTAATTGTTTGCTATTTTTTTTATTTTATTTTTTTTTATTTACAAACTGAGCAATATACATATGTTCTTTCCATAACAATTGCAAAAGGCAACAAATAGACAATGGCAATGAAGTGCACACAAATGTGTTTTATTTTTAAAAAGTTTTGAATAACAGTTGTGATTTGCTTTGGCAAGTTTTTTTCGCTTGCCCTTCGGTCCCATAGTCATATTAATCAATTTAATGAACACGGCCCGCTAATTAAATGGTCATAAATAAAAAAGTGCCGCTATAAACGAGGGATCTCGTATACTTAAGTAGAGTGGTCGCAAAAGTTTAAAAAAAAAAACCAGGCGATAAATAAACCACAATCATGATGCTGATGCAGTTCGAATCTTCAATCGGTTTGCCAGCAGCTCGGTAAAGGAAAGCAGACGAGCACAGTGTGGTCAGGCTAAGAAGACTCGACACAAGATTTAAATGTAATAATCAGAACAAATCAAAATGGATTTAAAGCAATGTTTTTTTTTTTTTTTTTTTTTTATAAAGTGCTGACTCTTCGGTTTGGCGGAAGGTCGCCCCACTGTGCTAACCAAGGCTCAATTATTTAATTATCAATAAATCATACTTGTCTGCTGGCATTTCGCTGGATGCTCGTCGAACTCTTCGACTTTGTCGTATTTGTGTATAATGTATTTATATTTTTTTGATATTTTCGTGATAGATTTTTGCACATGTTTGCAATAATTCATGCCATGGTCAAGTCTGACAGCCGGGGTCGACGGCTGGTCGCTGATAGTTGAATGCGATTGAATGTTAGATCACATTTTTGGCTTTGCAGCGTGTGCGCTAAATGTTTGTTATATTTCCGATGTATAACAGTTACTTGCTGGTTTTGTGTAACATTCCATTTTACCTCTACTACTACAATAGTATAACTGTTGTATAACACCTGCAGTGTAGCTTCAAATTCATTCAAGTCACATAAGTTATAACACTTTATATTTGTGGCGATTTCGAAATGTTATCTTTAAATATTTTACAAATAGACTTAGGAAAGGGGATTCACATAAATGCATACAATTTAATCAGTGGCTTCGTTTAAACATTATAAATTATGCGTGTAAGCTTATCTAAACTAAAGTCCATGCAATAATAATAATCATACATATTTAGGTGTATAAATAAATAAATAAAATGCAAATATCTAAGGCTAGGATGATCAGTACAGGGTCTCTACGAATAATGGCTACAACGTTAAGCTTAAGCTAAAAATGCTAATATCAATATTTCCATCAAACTAGGCGGGCGGCCGAGCAAGTCGCTCCGGATGTGGCACTCTGCGACTCCGCCTCGCCAGCGCCAATGCCGACCACCAGGCTGACGGCGCCGGCTGTGGCCAGGACGCGTTTGTAGTTGCTGCTGCACTGCGAATCGGCGACGGAGCGTCCGTCGCCCTCGTCGCGGCGGCACAGCTCGGCGGCAAAGGGAGCGCTGGGCACGACGGTCTCGAGGCGGCGCTCCAGAATGTCGGCGGTGGTCAGCTCGCTGGCCTGCACCAGGCTGCTGGCGGGCACATTGCTCAGCCAGGGCTTCTTCAGTGTGGCCTTCTTCTGCATGGTGGCCGCCTTGCAGCGGCAGACGACATCAGCGTGCTCGCCGCAAATCGAGCAGCTAGCGGAGCTGCTGTCGCCACCGCCGCCGGAGACGGCGCCGGACTCGGACTCGCCGCCAACGACCGTTGGTATGGTGGCGCCTGAGGAGCTGCCGCTCAGCTCCAGCTCGTTGACTGCATCGACCAGCGTCTTGATGGCCGCCGCATTGCCGGCGGCTGGCGCGTTGCCCTCGCCCAGGGCGGCCACTTCCTGCTCCTCGTAGTTGGGGCTGAGCAGCAGTTTTGAGAGCGGCGGCGCCAGACCCAGGCCCAAATTGCGCTCGTGGTACAGCTCCGAGATGCTGGGCGTCAGTTCGCGGTTCATGTGCCGCATGATGCTGTCCTGTATGCACTTGGCGCTCGGCTTGACCGGCGTCTCCTCCAGCGGCTGCTTGGGCTCGCCCAGCAGCTCGCTGTCCGCCGGCGAGAAGTACAAACTGCCCGCACTGAAGGCCACACTGGCGCTCTCCTCCTCAGCCAGCGAAAGCGGCTTGCGCTGTCCCCCGCTCGACGCGCCGCCCGCTCCGCCAGCACCAGCTGTGTTGCTGCTCGTCGCCGGCGCATTCAGTTCCGTGCGCACGCTCAGCCTGTCCATGAAGAGCGCATGCTCCTTGTTGACCCGCGCCGCCAGCGAGCTCTGTGCGCTGCCCAGCTTGATTTTCGGCTTGCTGCGTCCACCTGCGCCCAAGTTGTGATAGACAGGCGGACGCGGCGGCGGCAGTGGCGGCTGCTGCTGTTGTTGTTGCTGCTGCTGCTGCTGCTGTTGGGCGCCTGCAGCAGCGCCACGTCGCAGCACCGTCGCATGACCGGAGCCCTCCCAGTCGGTGGTGGTGCTGCTGGCCGAACTTGAGCTGTCGGGCCGCCGGCTGGCGCTCGTCGCGGGCACAGCGGCTGCCGCCGCCGACGTGGCCGCGCCCGGCTGGGCGTAGAGGCAGCGTATGCGCGTCTGATGGGCCAAGGCCAGCGACAGGCTGGGATCGGTTACAGGCGGACTGGGCGTAAACGCCGCGTCGCTTTCGCCGCCGCCGCCGGGCCGCGAGACGCGCACCGGGCCGCGCAGACTGGCGTAGCCCAGACGCGGCGCCTGCTGGCCGCTGCCCGCCTGCGTCGCATAGCCGTCGGACAGCGAGTGCTCGCTGTCGGTGGTGTTGGCCAGGCTGGAGTCGAGACCGCCGCCGCCGTCGGGCTCACCGCGCCGCCGCACGTACGAGATGAAAGCGCTGCGCGGATGCAGCGGCAGCGGCGACTGTGCGGGATTGCCAGCAGCTGGTGTGCCGGCGGCGCCAGCGGACGACGCCGGTCCGTTGATAACGGGCTGGGGCAGGGGCGCAGCGGCGTCCAGTTCTGGCTCGGCGAGCGACTCGCAGCTGCTGCTGCTGTGCGCCGCGGCGTCCAGGCTGAGACTCTTGGGCGCCTCGTGAGTGTCTGCAAGAGATCGGTGGGCATTAGATGGGAACTTGTGGGTGGAGTTAAAGGACTTACCGAAGAGGGCGAGCAGAGCCTGCAGCACGAACTGGCAGTGACGTCGATTGGCCTGCTTGCCGGTGCGCAGGGTGACCTGATCGGCGCCCACCTCAGTCAGATCGAAGCCGACGGAGGCGAGCAGCTCGTGGCAGCCGGCGACGCGCCACAGGCGCACACTTAGCGGCATCTCGATGCAGGCCTCGGCCTCGGGCTTGGCCGGGAACTGGGCCAGTATGTTGCGCACCACGGCAATGATATCGTCCGCATGCTCCGCACTGTTCACCAGCTTGGCCAGCGCCTGGAGCGTGGCGGGCGTCAGCGCCAGCAGCGCCTGCAGGCTGGCCGAGCACTGTGATAGCCGCTCCTCGGGATCCGTTTGCGGGAAGAATACGCTCGAGGGTATGCCATTGGCGGCCGGCTCGAACCGAAAGCCCACGGCCATCAGCAGATCCTTCCAGCCAGCTACGGGCCCCGCCTTGTTCTCAATGCTCTGCTGGGTGGTGTACATGGCGTTCTTCTGGCCGCGATGAATGCGCTGCAGGCTCTTCTCGACCAGATGCAGGCACACGCGCAACGCGTCCCGGCAGCGCTCCGGCGTCCGCAACAGCTCGCACAGCGCATGGCCCAGCAGCGCCACCTTGTTCGACAGCCGCACATTGGCGCCCACCAGCAGGAACCCGGCCCAGTTAGCCGGATGGGCGAAGTGCTTCGTGTGCTGCACCGTTTGCATGGCCTCCGCCAAAGCGCTGCGACAACAATTCGATGGGTTATTATAGATATACACATAGACATATATATATATATATATAACACATATGATCATATTATTAGGAACACTTAGAAACTTTTTAATTAGTAATGGTTTTTTTCGTACTTGAAGTGTTTAAGGGATGCTTTATATTTGGCACAGAAAAAAACAAGTTGAAAGAGGGGAACGGGAAACCTTCGTATTTATATAAAAAGATATAGAACTTTTAATGTTATTCTTACTAACACATGAAGTGAATCGTAAGTGAGACATAAATTGATTATGATTCAATGTTACATTTGAGTTTATTTTATTGAAAACAAATAGTTAAAGAACCAATGAGACCTAGTTTTGAGTTCAAATTAATGAATAAAACTTTTATAAATTTTTTCTACATCCGAGTTGTGGTGTGTGTGTGTGTGTGTGTATCTATTAATATGAGCATGTGTGTAGTATATGGAAAGTGACAAACTTACCGTGCTGCACGTGCGCCTTGAAGCAGGGCCGAGTAGAAAGCGCGCAACAGGATCTTGGCGGCCGTCTCGGGAACCGGCCATAGTGAGATGAGCACAGCGCCAGCGCCGGCCAGCAGCCAGCCGCCGGCCAGCTGGGCGACGCCGGTGCCAGTTATCGGTTCCACGGAGTGATAAGAGCTGAGCACCACCAGACGGGCGCCGAGCCGCAGCTGACGCAGCTCGGCTGCGGCCAGCGTGAAGTCAGCGAGCTGCGGTTCGTGCGGCTCCTTTTGCTGCTGTTGCTCGGCGGTGACGACGTCGCCGGGACTGAGCACGACGGCGCCCAGCTTCCAGCTGAGGTTCGCTGCGAAATGGACGCACTCGGCGCCTGGCAGCTCGGCCAGCACCGATTCCTTGGTGGCATTGCAGCCGGCCAGGGCATTGGCCTGCAGCATGTCCGCCACCATGGCGGCTTCCTGCAGCGCCGCCGGCGACTCAGCGGCCGCCCAGCCCCAGCGTTCGGCCAGAGCGGCAGGCACACGCGGTCCGCCCACGACCAGTGCGGTTGGCGGCCTGCCGCGATCACGGCGACTGCGCGAGCGGCCACGCAGCGCCTGCAGCGAGGGCGACGTCAGCAGCGCACAGCGCTCCGACAGATACTCGCCGTCGTCGCCGGCGGCGCGCAGAATGGCGAACGGCACCAGGTAGAGGGCGCTGTCCAGCACCAGGATTAGCTCGCGTCGTCCCTGGCGGCAAACGCTGGCGCCGCTGGGCAGCAGATCGTCGAATGGCGCCAGCAGCAGATTGTAGAGCGTATGCAGGCAGGCGGGTCCGCGCCAGGCGGGCGCAGCGGGCGCCCGGCGTGAGCTGCGGCTGCCCATGGAGCGCGTGGAGCCCTGCAGGCTGGCCACCGAGCCCAGCGAAAAGAGCGAGCTGAGCGAGTAGTTGGACGAGTTGAGCAACTGATTGCGGCTAACCATGCGCAGAAAGCCGCCGCCGCCGGCCCCAGCGCCGGGCAGATCCTCCAGCAGCTGTTCGCTGCTGGCGCGCCAGCCGCTGCCGTCGCCCTCGTGCAGCAGATTCTGTGAGTTGACGCCCAGATTGTCCCGCACCATGTTCACGTAGCGCTCCAAGAGCACCTGTCCAGCTGGCTCGGATTCGCTATGGATTTGATGTGGCTGCTGTTCATCCTCGTCCTCCTCGTGGCATTCGCTAAGCGACAGCGGCAGCTGCAGCGTCTGCGGATCGATGCGAGCCGCATGGAAGCGCACAATGCCCGCCTGGGGCTGCAGCAGCCAGGCGTAGAGCTGCTCGCCGGCCAGGCTGTAGTAGAGCACGGGCATCCGGCCGCGATTCACCGCCTCCAGTATGGCCTCGATGTCCGCCAGTGCAGCGGTTCCATTTCCGTTGGCCGTCGCTGCTGCGGCTGTGCTTGTTGTTGTTGTTGCCGCCTTGGCATTGTTGTCGTTGTCGGCGACGCTGCGCGCCTTGCAACGCTCGGCGGCAACGAGCGCATCTTCGTTGCGCTGGAGCGCGACTAAAAGCTGCTGGAGCAGATGATAGCAGCTGGTCTGCAGCTCGTAGAGCGCCAGGCGAGCCTCGGGACTGCGCTGCTCCTGGCGCACCGATTCCAGCAGCTGGGCGGCCGTCTCCAGTTGGATGCGAGCGCCCTCAGCGTCGCCAGAGGAGCGCAAAGCAAGACCTGAACAAGATTTGTAGATTTTCGGTTAAGTCAGCAGGATTAGAAGGATCCTTTTAGTTACTTACCCAATTGATGTCTTATTTTGGCCTCCTCCTCCGACTTGCCAATAGATTGGGCGCTGGCCAGACCCTGGCGCAGATACTCCACCGCCTGGACGTGCTGCTCCAGCTGATGATGGACGCGACCCAAAGCACCGCAGGCCAGCGCCTTGCCCAGCCGATCCGAGCTGAGCGCCAGCTGGCGCTCGTAGCACTTGAGCGCCTCCTGCTGCTGGCCGAGAGCCTCGTGCACGGCGCCCAGATTGCCAACGGCGCGCGCCTGCAGCGCCGGCGCCGCCAGCTCGGTGCACAGCTGCAGGTCCTGTTCGTGCAGCTGCAGCGCCTCCGCATGCTGCCCCATGCGCTGCTGCACCTGGCCCAGCGCGCACATGGCGTCCGACTCGAGCGCGCGATCCTGCAGGCCGCGCGCCAGCTCACGCTGGTGTTCCAGGCAGTTAAGCGCCTGGGCATGGTTGCCCAGCGCGGCATGAACGTGACCCAGATCGCCATAGGCCAGCGCCTTCACCTCGGCGCTGTGCAGCTCGTGCGCCACCACTAGCCGCTTCTCCAGGCAGACCAGCGCAGTGGCCAGCTGGCCGAGAGCACGACGCGCCTGGCCGAGGCCGCGATAGGCGCGCTCCTGATCGCGATGGCTGGCTAGGCCCAGGGCTAGCTGGAGCTGCTGCTCGTGGCACTTGAGCGCCTCCTCGTAGTCGCCGAGGGCGGCATAGCAGTCGCCTAGGTGGCCCAGGGCGCGGGCACGATCCGCCTGCGTGGAGGGCAGCGAGACGCGCTCCAAGGTGCCCAGCTGAGCCTCCAGGCAGCCGATGGCCGCCTCATAGTGAGCCATGTTGAGCCGGGCAATGCCGAGATTACCGTGCGCCTGCGCCTCAACGGCCGCGTCCCGCTGCTCCTGGGCGCGTTCCAGCTGCTCCTGGTAGCACTTGACCGCATGCGTCCAGCTGCACAGCGCCATGTGCACGGCGCCCAGATGGCCGTGGGCGCGACACTCGCCGGCCAGATCGGCCAGCTCCTGGCGCAGTGTCAGCTCCTGCGTATGATGTCCCAGCGCCTTGTCCCAGCGTCGCAGCAGGCGATGCGCCAGGCCCAGGGCACCGCAGGCAGCGGCCTCCATGGCGCGTTCACCAGCGGCGCGGGCCAGCGCCAGCTGGCGCTGGTACAGCTTAATGGCCTCCTCGTGGGCGCCCGTGCGTATGAGTATGTCGCCGATATTGCCCAGCGCCCGAAACTTGGCGGGCAGCTGGCCAGTGGCATGGGCGACAGCCAGGAAAAGCTGCTGGCACTCGAGCGCGGCGGCCGAGTGGCCCAGCGCTAGATGGGCCAGGCCCAGATTGCAGTAGGCGCGTCCCATGTGCGGCCGATGCTGGGCGTCCTTGGCCAGCGCCAGATCCTGGTCGTAGTAGCGCACGGCGGCCCGATAGTTGCCCAGACAATAGTGGGCATAGCCCAGCAGATGGCACGCCTTGCCCTCGGCGGCGACGTCGCCCAGCTCTTGGGCGAGCATCAGATAGCTCTCGTAATGGGGCACCGCCTCGCCGTACAGCTGGCGGGCGCTCAAGCAGTTGCCCAGATTGAGCAGGGCGCACGCCTCGCCGGCGGCATCCTTTAGCGACCGTGCGGTGGCCAGATGGGCGCGATAGTGCGCCAGGGCGGCATCGTGGGCGCCCAGGGCCTGGTAGGCCACCGCCAGGTTGCCGTGCGTGGCCGCCTCGGCGCTGCGATCGTTAACCGCCTGGCTGATGGCCAGCTCCTGTTTGTGGTACTTGACGGCCGCCTCGTAGGCGCCCGCCGCGGCATGCGCATTGCCCATGTTGCCATAGGCGCGGCCCATGCCCGCTCTGTCGCCCAGCGAGCGCGCAATGCCCAGATGCGCCTGGTGCAGCTTCAGGGCGGCGTCGTGGGCGCCCAGCAGCTGATAGACAATGCCCAGATTGGAGCAGGCGCGTCCCTCGCCCAGCTTGTCGCGCGCGGCCAGCGCCATGGCCAGCTGCCGTTCATGCCAGCGCTTCGAGGCGGCCGCGTCGCCAGCGCAGCGTGAGGCGTGTCCCAATCCTGCGTAGGCGCGCGCCTCGATGCTGCGATCGCCCAGGGTCTGGGCGATGCGCAGGACCTGCTCGTGGCAGGCGGCCGCCTGGCCGAATTGCCGCCGCTGATGATGGGCGGAGCCGAGATTGGAATAGGCGCGCGCCTCCTCCACCTGGTCGTGCAGTTTGCGCGCCAGCCGCAGATGCTGCGTATGGCAGTCCAGAGCCGCCTCGCACTCGCCCAGCGCCAGATAGACGGCGCCGACGTTGCCGATCTCGCGTGCCTCCTGGAGTCGATCGCCGAGCTGCTTGAACAGCTGCACGCACTGTTTGTGCGAGGCCAGAGCGTTGGGGTAGTCGCCGCTGGCGGTGTACACGTGTCCGAGCGAGGTGAGCGCTGAGGCGGCCGCCTGCGTGTCCTTGCACTTCATGGCCAGCACCAGCTGGTAGCGATGGGCGGTCAGTGCCTCCTTGTAGGCGCCCTGGCTGAAGTAGGCGGAGCCCAGGTTGCCGTGGGCGCGGCACTCGCCGGCCGTGTCGCCCAGCGACTTGGCCACCGCCAGATCCTGCTGCATAAAACCAATGGCCTGGTCCAGCTGATTGAGCGCCCAGTGCGCCGAGCTGAGCGCACTAAAAACAGAGCCGCGCAATTTGAGCGAACAGCTGCCGATGCGCAGCGCCGCCTCGAGCACAGCCACCGCCGCCTGATACTGTGAGGCCTGGAGCAGCTCCTGGCCCACCACCGAGCTGACCACGAACGGCGACTCGTGCAGCTGCATGGCGCGCAGCTGCTGCAGCGTCGGCTCGAGCGCCGCGCGTAGCGGACTCTTTAGGGAGGCCTCGACGAGACCGGCCAGCAGCTGCTTGTGGGCGGGCTCCTGGGCCAGGCCGGCGGCGAAGGAGGCCAGCGCCTCGCCATATCTGCCCAGGCACTGGAGGGCGACGCCCTGGCGAAAGTACGCCTTGGGCCACTGCGGGCATAGTTCACGCGCCTGCGTCGCATCCTGCAGGGCCGCCGCGAACTGGCCCTGCTTGAGCCGGGCCGCCGAGCGATTGCTGTACAGTATGTGATTGCCTGGATCCAGCTGCAGTGCGTCCGTGTAGAGCAGCACGGCGGTCGCAAAGTCGCCGCTCTGGCAGGCGGCATTCGATTGACGCACCTTCTCCAAGAAGAGCGCGCGATTCGCGGCGGGCAGCTCCGGGGTGCATTCCGGTTCGTTCTGCAAGGAATGGACTTTCATTAAAGTACGCTAAAAAGTGAACGCTTGTCAAACAGTGGACGAAACTAAACTAAACTAAAGCAATAGTTGGCTGGTTTAAGAAGCATTGGAAAAGAATTTCAAACGCTGGCCTAACACAACTTTTATATTAAAATGCATTCTTTGAATGTTTTTCTTTTTGTTCAATATATTTGAAATAATTAGTCTTTTGGCCATATTCTTTAAATTGGTATTTCCTTTAAGCTTATGCCCCACTGTGCAGCCTCAACTGTGCGCTGTAATTATGTTAAATTGCCGCCGCGCTCAACGCTACAACTGCAATCGCAATCGCCGTCGTTGCCGTCCCAGTTCAAGTCCAGGCTACAGGTATGTGGCCACTGAGTCACGTTTCCCGGCCAACTGCCAACTGCCAACTGGCAAACAGGCAAACAGGCAAGCAGGCAACAGGCAACAGGCAACAGGCAACTGCCAACTGGCGACTGGCGATTGGCAACTGCTGAGCAGGCAGCCTCCAATTGCTGTTCCGTCAAATGCGGAAGCAATTCCACGAATTCGTGGCCCAAGAACTGAGCCACGACGAACGGCGGCAACCGGTGGCCAACTGAAGTGTTGTAGCCTGAGCCCCTTTTTTGGCATAGGCCACGCCATGGATAACACGAGAGCGAGAGAGAAAAAAATACAGAGAAAAGAACGTGAACGTGAACGTGAACGAGGATCAGGTTGAGGACGAGACCATGACAAGAGTGTAGAATTTTTACATATTTTTGAAGCAATTAAATGGAATGAGTATGCAAATGCATTAGCCCAGCGAAAGCCAAAGCCAAAGCCAAAACCAAAGCCAAAACCAAAAGCAAGACCAAGACCAAGACCAGAGCCGCGACCAACGTGATGTGATGTTTCCTAGAAAACGTGCACAGCAAGTGCCAAATGCCAAGTGCCAAGTGCCGTTGTCGAACAGTGAACGGGGTTGGCCCGAGGGGAGCAGGCAGGAGGGTGGTAGTTTTTGGCGTGGGTTACGGATAACGTGCTTAGATTAGCCTTCTGGCTTTTGAAGGCAATGCGAATAAATCAACCCGTCGATACATGCGGCACCACATAGTACATATGCACATACATAGATACTCGATACTCAAGTGGCAGCCACCAAATGTATCTGACAGATGCAGAACGAAATTTATGTTTTATGCAACCATTAAAGCGCGTCCGAGCTGCGTCCACTCGCCAGATAATCCAAATGAAGTGGGCGTTTCAATGAAGATGAAGAAACGGAATATAACAAAACAATCAAAAATTAAAACAAAAGCAAATACACAAACCTGAAGAACGTCGAACAACTTTGAAAACCACTCGCATAACTTAGCAAAATGAAATTTTTGCACAGCGTTGGCGTTGCTAGCGCAGATCTCTGCAAGCAGATTGGCTCAAGACAGCCGGACAGCCAGACAGCCAGACAGGCGGTCAGCCAGTGGTCAAAGTCAAATAAACACGCACAAAACATGCCCAGGCTAAACCAAAGAGAGAGAGAGAATGAGAGAGAGAGAGAGAGAGAGAGAGAGACAATCGGACGGACGGCGCGACAAATCGCCCGTCGAAGGCCAAGCCGAGCGGAAGGGAGTGCCGTTTCATATTAGCAGATATTATCGTTCCGACTTCAAAAATAATAACTGAGCGCAGACTGCGAGAGCAGCCGAGGATAAGCTGCCAACGATTTAGTTTGTCTTAAAGGACCTTTGCTTGCTCTTAAAACATTTAAACGCGTCCTGTGTGTAGTTTGTTAACATTTACTGGACACGGATAACTAAGGATAAGCTTTTTGTTGCTAGTGCAATCAGTCAAATAGTAAATCTATAATTTGGAAGCTCCATAATTTAAAGCTTGTTCTTGAAACAATTAATTCTGCTCTGTATGTAGTTTGTTAACGTATTAAGTTTGAATAAGCTACGGAATTGCGCACGGATAAATACGGATAAGTTGCAAGTTGCAATCAAATAGTAAATCCTAAACTTACTGTAGACTTGTTGTTAAAACCATGGCCGTAAGAAAATAATAAGCTAAGAATAGGAAGAGTATCCGGATAACAGCGGATAAGTGCAGATAAATTCATTCTATACACATTTTCGCTATTTAAATGCCAAATTGCCAATGGTTTAGTTAATCAGCGAACCGTCAACTGGCTAGGTAATTTTCGGTCCAAACGGTTTACCGCTCTTGAAGCGATCCTTGAAGGCATCGCGTTGCATGCGTCGTGCTGTGTATCAATTTAGGGCTTGGCGCCCAAATGCCACATAGAGAAGTCATGTAAGCTGATACGTCAGCTATCTCGCTCCAACAATTCCAACTGGCAACAAAAGCAACAGCAACAGCAACAGCAACCACAACACCAAAGCAAAAGAACCACTATTTAGAAAATAGTCAAAGACGCGCAAGAATTTTGTAGCGCGCCGCTGCGAGAGATATCGAGACAGGAGAGACAGAAAGTGAGCGCAGAGATTGGGGCGGCCAGGAATGTTTAAGAAAAGTAAGAAAAAAGAAGTTAAAAAAAAAAAAAGCCAATTCAAGAACTGGTCGCGCTTTGGTTGCCTAGCAGCCAGCCTGCGCCTGGGCGGACAACAGTGCAAAAGCGCAGAAAAAAAAGTGGCACCCAAAGATGCAACCAGGCAGCAGCAGCAGCAGCAGCAGCAACCGCAGCAGAAGATGGCTGCAAGTTGTTGCCTGCCATGCTTAAGTTGGTGTGTGTGTGTGATGTGGCTGGGCGGAGTGAGGTGTGCGATGCTTAACGGACAAGTGGCCAGAGCCATATGTGAGCCGGAGGCACCGCATTCGTCCCGACGGCCCATCGATAAAGTCGCCGCATCGGAATGCCAACAATTTCACGATTGCTTGTGGCGCACATTGGCATGTTTTGCGCTTGAGTCAAGAATTTTGTTGCAATTTAACGCGTAATAAAATAATTAGCTGTTGCTTTTCGATCACGACCCCTTTTCGTTTCTTTCCTGCTCTTTGGCACAGCGCTTATTGTCTTATCCGTCTATCCGGCAGCTGCTGAATGAGTTGAGCGCAACGGATAACAGGCTCTGGGCATAATCCGTAAGCCGAACTGAGCTGCCCAAAAAAGGTAACAAAACCAATATTCTGTCATCTAGTTGCTCTGTTAAGGCCCAGAGGAATCATTCAGTCAGACGAACAGACGGACACCTAGAGAGACAGCAGAAACTTATCCAACATCGTTGACGTTGTCGTTCCCAGTCTTGATTTCAGTCCCAATCCCAGTCACAGTCTCAGCTTCGACGTTGTCGTTGTTGTCGTCGTTGTTGTCCATGACATGACAGCGCGGAATATGATGAAAGGGCCTAGGGTGTAGTCGGAGCTGGAAATGGTTTTGTGTGTTTGGCGTTTTTTATCTCTGCGCTTTGTTTAATTTGGCGTGTGTTTCATTGTTGTTGTTGTTGTCGTTGCTGTTGTTGTTGTTGTTAGTGTTGCTGTTGCTTAGCCCTTTTGTAGTCCCGCCGCTCAGTTAATCAACATTGAAATCATTTTGCCATCTTTTTGATTATTAGCGCTGGCTTCGTTGATTGTTTTTTTTTTTGTTTTTATTTTTGTATATTTATTTCGTTTTCTGCTTCTTTCCTTTGTCTTGAACATTTTTGCTGTTGTAGCTGTTATCCGTCTTAATTTTTAAGCGCACTCGATGATTAAGTTTCTGTGAAGGCCATAAATAATTGTCATGCTGCATAAATTGGGAACTTGAAATGCATGCATGATCAACAGCAGACATGATCAACATGCTGTCAGTAGATAGAGATAAGTCGAGCCGACATTCACTTGATTTCAAATTGTATCCGCTTGCGATAGCATTGTTGGCCCAAGCAACTATGAGAATTGAGGTCATCGAGCTTTAACTAGTAAAATATGTTAGTTTTTGCACTCATCGAAACAACAACAACAAATGTATAAAAATGGGCAAAAGGATTAAAAACAAACAACATGTCATTCTAAAATGCATAAATTGTTAAATTTTACTCATCCAAAGCTATGCACACACACAGATTGTGAACCATTTAGCTATAATTGTTTATCGCCCTGTAACCGGTCGTTTTTCATACTTCATTTTCATTCACACACCATTCCGATCCCATTACGATGCCCATTCCCACTCCCATTCTCATTCCCACACCCATTCCTCTACTTACCTCAGAGAAATCCCGCTGCGACATCTTATTCAATAGCTGCTCGCCGACAGCAATTTTGCCATTGTTCTCATTATTATTTGCATGATTATTTGCATTAAAATTTAATGGCAAATTTATAAGATTCTCATAATTCGTCATTTGTATGCAAAAACCATAAAATCGCCTTCAGCATGCCTCTGGTCTGTAAGAAAACAAAGAGTCACAGTATTAGACAGAGATGAAACAAAGATTTTGAGAGAATGTGCCGATGCGTATTGAGCGGCCAAAAAATATGTTGCAGCCAGTCTGGCATGGGACAATGATACAAAACTTTCAAATGCCTCAGCTCAGAGAATTCTAGAGAAGTCAGACCGCTGCTGCTGACCAACGTCAACGGCGAACGGCTCTTATGCAAATTCAGGCCTGGCCGCAGTCACATAAACTTGACAATTGAATGTGGCCATAAATTTCTCGGCACACAGACGTGTCGTCCGCGCCAGCGGCACAGTGGCCACAACTGTGTGCGAATTCTGCCGCTGACTCGCCAGCGGCGCCTCAGGCGTATCATGACCATCGGGCCAGCCCCAGTCTTCGACTCGATCGCAGTGTCAGTCCCTCATTCATTCTTGATGCCAGCCGTTGGGCTCGCTGAGCAGCTTCTTGTGAAAACACATTGTATATTGAATTTGTTATCATTTAATTGAGTCTGGCGGTAGCTGTCGACGTTTTTAGAGAAAGTTTACATTAACCAATTTAATTAAAAGCCAATGTAAAATTGGCTAAATCAATTCAATCTCCTTTTCATAAGCAGCGGAAATTGTAACGCCTGAGAAATTATAAATATGACAGTGACTCTAAGAAGTGTTAATACTGTTTGTCTTCTCATGCACATCACATGGGTGTTGCTGCGGTTTGTTTGTTAGAAGCCATAGCCATGTGCATGCCATCAACATTAATTGAAATGTTGGGCACAATGACAACAGACGTAAGCGACAAACCTGAAATGCCGCACACTTAACAGATGACTTAGGACACGAACTGGTTGCGGTTTCTTAATGTTTTGCAACGCTTAATATATAAAAGGGCTTAGCCAGCATTATTTCTTGCCCTATCAATATTATAATACAGTATTATATCATAAAAGCCTTCATTTACATATACATTCACATATGTATATGTGTTGAATTGTGAATGCTTCTCAGTATCCATTTCTTTTAATATTATCATATCGCTTTTTTTTTGCGTTTTGACTATTTCCGCTTCAAAATCGCCACCATTAATGATCGCATAAAGTGATCTTCGGCTTTTTGTTTACTCAACCTTTATGGGATTGGCGTAAAATGCTTATCAATTGCACCGCCGTCTGCTTTTATTAGTGCGATTGTTTTTCGTGTTTTGTTTTTTGCTGTGTCTTATATATTTTTCGTATTCTTTTTGTTAACGATTATGAAACCCGGTTTCATTACAAATGAGCTAATTTAGCCGCATTAATGGTTTTATAATTGTACTTTGCCCGCTTGTTTTTTTTTATGGTCGCTTTGATATTAAAGACTTGAGCGGAAAAAGCGGAAAGAGCGCCGAGCAGCTAAACTTATGGTTGAGTGCTTTGAGCATGTTGTTCGAGTTTGTTTTTTGCTCTGCAACTACGTTTGCCTGTTCGTGCCCTCAGTCGTTGACTCTTTTCGTTTGCGTACAGCGAACAAATGAAGTCATACGGGAAATGATTTCCAACGATGCAATAAATCGCACTTTAAATACTTAATTTATTATCATTTTCTTGATACTGCATTGGCAAAATCTCAATCCCAGAGTATCGCAATAATTCTTGAGTTGAAGAACAAAAAATTGTAATTAAAGAGTTTATGACTGACTGTCGCTAAGATCTAAGCATAACTTTTTGTTGGGTACTGAAAACATTGGCGAAAAGAAAAATTACAAAACTCTTGTTTAAATATATTATGTGGGTATATTTATATTGTACTGTTGAAAAACGAAAGGCAAGTTTCCACGATCAGATTTACCGATCTGCGTGTAATTTCTGGCTCAACAAATACCACAAATGGGTTTTTGGGTCTCCGCCATTTTTGATGCTGTCCACCCTCATATCTTTTTACCTGCATCTGGGTCCAAAGTGTGGCAACATTGTTGCGCATTGGCAACTTCGTTGGCGGTCGTTCAACGAATATAAAACACAGCCCTCGGCCATATCAGCAACAACGGCAAAGCAGCAGTAACAAATAACAGGCAACTTCGGAGAAGAGCATGAACAGCCCCAAAACATGGAATTGGTTGGAAGGAGCAGAAGAACCAACGAGCTGAGTCTTTATTACAACATCTATAAATGATTTCCGCTATTAAAATAAAACACTTTTGCATAATTTTTCACTTAGAAGGACAGCAACAGCAACAGTAAGAACAACAAGAACAAGAGCAACAAAAGTCACTCTGCGATTGGGGCAGGGGCAACAGAAGACGACAAAAAGAAATTCCTCACGCTTCATAACGCCCGCAAGGCATGCCCGAAAATTCCGCAAGACAACGCCTACCCCGACCCAGACTAAGAGCCATCCAGAATCAGTGCCTACGTCCAAGCCGGAGCTAAGTCTCATTCACAGGCCTGGGCCGGGCCGCCAGTTGAGGAGGCACGTTGATCGTCGTCATCAGCATCCGCATCAGCATCAGCAACAGCCTCAACCTTAGCTTCAGCCTTAGCCTCATCGTCGTTCTCAACGTTGCGACGCGTCGTCGTTCGCTTTTTGATGATGCCTGCTTGCAACCTGTTGAAATGTGTGACAAATTGGGCGTAAACAGCCGATGTGAAAAGGGTGCCCCTTCTGCCCAACCCCCTTTGGCCCAGCCCCGCCGCATTCAGTCAGAAACGTGGGCGTGACGTGCAGCGGTTTTGTTACGTCGTTTTTTCCTTTGATTTTTCGGGGCAAAAATTTGCTCAAGCACAGCCAAAAATTGAGCCATAAATTTTAAGTTGATTAACATGCAGCCCACTTTTTAGGCACCGAGAGGGGTGACGATAGCGATCAAATTATTTCTGCTGCTCAAAGTCTTTTGCATCCAGGTACTTAAATATTTGGTGATAATTTTCAAGCACTTTATTTGAGAAGCAATTGAATAACGAAACTCTGAAAAAAAAAACAACAGCAATCAATTTGTCGAGCATCACGCGAAGTGCGTGCGAGTGTGCTGGCCAAGGCAACAGAAATTGTTGCGCACTTGATTCTGCTTGTTAAATACGAACAAATTTGTTCAAGTTCGTTGCCTAAGTCTTTTGTTTTTGCGACCAGCGTGAACCAAAAGTTTAATGAAATGTGTGTTGCGGTTATTGCTGTGATTGGTTTTCGTGGCCTTTACTTGGTAGCTTGTCTACGACCGACTCGTACAATTTCATTAAAACTCATTAAAATTTGTTGGCCATTTTGTTAGTGTTGCTGCGGCTGCCATGAAAAGCCAACAAACCATGCACGAAACGCCAAAACGAAAACGTTAGAAAGACATGGACCAAAATGAAAAGCAATTTTAATGAAGCCAAAGTCGAAGTTGTAGCCGAGTCGAAGACACTTGTTGTTAGCTGTTGCTGCTGCCACTGCAACCAATGCTGCCACTGCTGCTGCGGCTGGTGCTGCTGCGGCTGCTGCAAGCCACATTGTTGGTGCCTTATAAGCTGGCATGCATTTGTTGTTGCTCACAATGCGAGTGGCACGATGTAATTGACATCATTAGACTAAAGCGCGAGCAGCAAACAGCGACTAGCAGCCAACTCGACCAAAAGGAGCACTAGAAAGTGGCCTGCCACAGACCCGTTATCAAAGCTAACCGTTCTCGTATCCCATGCAATGGCAATGACCCACCGCATCGAGCCGATTAGCAATAGCGTCTCTGCCCGCAGCCGAGCGCAACCCAAATTCTCAATTCTAAATACCCAGAGCCTTTAATCTATGCAAATTGCCTGGAAAACAAAAGAAAATGCATTATGATAATACACAGTTGTGTGTATATATTATTATTATTGATGCTGTGTCTCTGGTTTCTCTCATTTGATTTATGCACCGTATGCATACGAGCATGCATTAAAGTTTTTAATTTCTTTGGCTTTGTCTAATAAATTTCATGTTTAAGCATTTTCGGGCTAAAATTTTCACTGAGAATTTATGGCCGCCACTTACCATGGAATGTGGCGACAGCGTTCGAATTGGAGTCGCCGACGCCTCGCAGTCGTCGTAAATTTTGTGTGCTGCGTTGTGCGCCTTTCAGTTGTTCATATATATACGTACATGTGTGTGTACATATGTCTGTGTATGTATTTGTATTTAATTTTGTATTTGCTTAGATTTTTTGGACAGCAATCAGCTTTTGTTAACACGTGAGAATTTACTTTTGGTTATTGAATATTTAAGTTATTCTTTTTTTAAAGGGGGTATGAAAATGTTTATATTATAGATGAAAGAAGAAGAGCTGAAGGTAACGTCGGCTTTTGAAGCGCGGAGCATGGCTTGCAGTTTTTTGTTGCTGTTTTGCTCTACACACTTGTCGTTTAACATATCATTCACAACTGATGGCTTTTTAATGTCTCTCAGCTATTTCTGTTCTCTAGCTCTGAGCATTGTCTACTGTACATAAAACTGCGTGGGGACTCGGTTTGATAAACTGCAATCATTGCTGCGCTGCTGCTGCTGATGGTGCTTGGCTTATTATCATACAAATGACTCGGGCAACGAACTTGTTGTATACACACACGCACACTCACAAAGAGACGCTCTTAATGGCCGCATTAATTTCACTAATTTCTAGTTTTTGATTGGCTTTTAAAATGTTGCACAATAAAAATTGCTTGAAATTGTTATTGCCTGTTTGTTGCTGCTGCTGCAGTCGTTGCTGCTTGTTGCCTGTTGTATTTGAATATTTTATTGCTGATATTTATTAAAATTGATGTGTGCCGCTCAAGCTGCTGATTTACTTTTGTAGCGCTAAGCGCTGCCCGCTGCAACAGCCTTTAAGTTGGCCAGAAAGGCATTTGGGCATGCCCAGAGTCGGCCGCCTTAAACCAATGCACACACACACACACTCAGACACACACTACCCAGGCGCACACAAACGCACTTACTCTCTCGCACATACACGTCACACACACTAATGTGGCTTAAACAAGTCAGGCAACTTTTTTATTTTTTCACATTTTATTGGAAGCGGCCGCCGCTTCGAATTGCCTTCCTTTTTCTCTTTACTACGACTACTACCACTATATATTGTTTTTGTTGTTGTTGCCTTTTTGTTATTAGTACCATTTACTTTGGAATGCAACAAAGCGAGAACGTTTCGAAAAATGACGACCAAGACGACAACGACGACGGCGGCGACGGCGACGGCGTCGGCGATGTTGGCAGCGCCTTTGGCCATTGACGTCTTGTTGCGAAAACAGAAAAATGCATGGCCTGGTTAGCACTCCACAGAATGACAGAGAGGGAGTTAAAGAGTAAAAATGGAAGACAGAGAGAAAGATCGAGTGAGCGAGCGAGAGAGCGCAGCGTGTGAATGAGCAGAATTAAAGAAGTGCGAGTCGCGGAGAGTGGGCGACCAAAGCTCCGAACAGATGTCAAAAGCTGTCAGAGTTCAAAGGCCACGGCCCGTTGATCGTTGCTTTAACACTATTTGCCACCTTACATGGCCACAGCCAAAACAGAACTTAACACAAAAAACAACTCACGTATTGGCACAAAACACAACACAAAAACAAAAATTAGAACGGTAAGCACTTTTTTCGCCGTTGTTGTTGAGGGCTCGATTTGGCCCAGAGCCAGTTGAATAACAAAGTGAAAAAAAATTTTTTTTTTAAAAAAAAAAACCGAATCGCGTTGCGTTTTTTGTTTCGCTGTTGAACGCGCCGCATGCAAAACTCAACTAAGGCAAACACGAAGAACGAGACGGAGACGGCGACGGCGACAGCGACTGCGAACCGCAAACAGAGTGAGAGCGCGGCTCGAACTCAAGCGTAGAGCGCGACCGAAAATGAAAAACAGGTACACAACTATAACAAGTATTGCGACCCGTTTACCTGTTTGCGCCGTTTGCCTGGTGCTGCCAGATGGGCGCAATATGCCACTGATCTGGCAGCCTGCCAAATGGCCAGACAGCTGAATGCGATCGATAACAATTGAATTTCGTTGTGAGTGTCAAAAACCAAATTTCAAAACGCAAAGAATTAAACCACATATGACTAAGGAATTTTCAACTGAAATTCAATTAGAATATGATTAAAATATTTGCTAAAAGTGTTAACAATTACTTATATACTTCTTCATAATCTTAAAGGTAAATTTCTCTTCAGGTACATAAACATATACAATTTTTGTTAACCTTTGATTTCACTAGCATACTTTGGGGCTCCACGCCCATATATGTATGTATATTGTTCTGTGTGCAGGTGCTTCCCCAGCGACTGATAAATTCAATCTCTTCGGGCACACATAAAAGCACGCCGGATTCGTGCTAATCAATTCAGTAGTCGACCCGTTCTACAACTGGAACCATAACCGAATATCAAGAAGCCTAAGATGTTTGCCTGCAAATTGTTGAATGTGTGCCTGCTGCTCTGCTGTCTCCTGGCTTTGGCAGTAGCGCAGGTGCCTATAAGTAAGTTTTGATTGGCCATTTTATGTGTGCTTACTGGCAATTGTAATACTCCCGAAAATCCTTTGCAGCGCCTCGCAACTGCCCCAAAAACGAATCGTATCTGGCTTGCGGACCCAGCTGCCAAACAGAGTGCGCCACTTTGGGTCAGCCCTGTCTAATCAGGCACATCCGCTGCCCCGATGGCTGCTACTGCAACAAGAACTTCGCCCGCGACGCCACTGGCAAATGCATTCCCCAGTCCAGGTGCAGTAAACGTGGCCCGTACTCCAATTAAAATGATGACAATGGATTGAATACCGAACACACTAGATTGAACACTGATAAACAGCTGCTTGCTATTGTTTACTTGAGCGCTTTTTAATTAAGCACATGACGAGTTTTAATTGTTAACTCACCCAGCAATAAAATCGGGCGTTTTGTTGGTCAACATATTTAAATATGTGACTAATATTTAATTAAGCGTACGTAAGTTAATAAATTGATTTAATTAAAAATATATACATATGCATGTGTGCGTATATGAAGCTATAAAACTCTGGCTTCATGATATTTTGCTGAGATGGCAGTTGGCTTGAAGGTCTAGAGCTACGCAAACTGTACTGATCTGAGATAAGTAAACAATTTAGAATAGCAAGCAAAGCCAACTAAAAGATGAGTCTCACATAAAAACAAAAGCTAAACAGCACAGTTCAAGATGCTCTGCGCTGAGGTTTGATTAGCATTTGTTTTAGTTGAGCTTTGATCGGCGGCTCGTGTCTTGGCTTAGCCAGCGTTCGACAGTTTGAATTGCATGGTTGACGTATTGGCTGAAGGTCTAAGACATACATAGATATTCGCCTTGGAGTTGTATTTAAGTTAAGATAGGGCTAAGAGGCCACCTGAAAACAAATTGGCCGGATTAAAAGCAATAGCAGCTTAGTGACAAAAACATATGCAAAATATCTTAGCAATCGACGGGCCGCCCACAAGAAAGTGCGTAACAATGGAATGTGTTGCCAAGCAAATCTAAATCCACAGCCCTAAAGCTACACAAGCGAAAGGCATGGCCGGTGGGGAAGGGTAAGAGAAGGAGGAATCGAGCGCTGACAACATGCAAAATGTAAATGTTTGCTGTCATTGAGTCGAAAATGTTGGCTGGAGCCCAAACCAAACGTTAATAAACTCACGTCAGCTGCCCAAGGAGAGGGGTGCTCAATTTACAGGAGCAAACACATCGAAAAACAGACAGTCAGTCAGTCAGTCCATCTATCTTTCTCTCTTTCTCTGTGGAGTGCGTTTCTCTTCGCCTCTTTTTTTATGTGTGTGGATATGTGTGTGTGTGTGTGTGTGTATCCGTATGTGGCATGCAATTCCATTCGCAGGCCATGGATAGAATGAAAAGAACTGGCGCGCTTGAATTTGAAATGCAAACATGCTCGTACGAGCAGGGGTTGCCTACATACAATATATGTATGTATGTATACCATATACCATGCACCATATTCCCAATATCTGTATATCTGTATATAGTAGCTGTCTATCACCTGGCTGCTCTTGGTCGAGCTCCACTTCGCTTCGGCTGCTTGTATATACTATAATGCTCGACTGTATCAAAGACGCAGCTCGGCTTTGCCTTTCAGATTTGTATATTGCTCAAATTCATTGAATTTCGAGAAAAAAGCGCCGATGAATGGCGAGTCAGCGGGTTACATGTTCATGGCTCACAGCCATCTTTGGACCACCTGCGGAAATTTAAACGCAATCAATATGAAAAACTCAAGGGAGTTGCAAAAACACGATACGCAAAAAAACATAAAAGAACTCAAAAACAGCGAACCGGAAAGAATGCACTATTGTCAAGTGGTTTCACTATAAAATACGCTACCACGTTCACGTTATCCCATTGTTGTTGCCTTTTTTTTTTGCCAATTTTTGTTTTTCTTTTCAGTTTCGGCCTAACGTGCAGCAGTTTTGATTCCCAGCATCCTGTTTAAGTACTTGAAGAGTTGGGACATTGAGCTTATTTTATTATATAATATAAAAAGATATAAAAGTATGTACAAAATAATATTTTTAAATAGAAAAAAAATATATATAATGTGGAAAAATCCCTTTAAATCGCATTAAGTTATTTTTTTTTTAAAACAATTCCAAGGGAATCTGATCATTTCAGTAGCTATAAATGACCTGTAAAGCATTATGTAAATTAAGTTTTTATGCCCGTTCATTTCAGATATGTTCGTTGTTCAAATGCATAAGATTTATTCAAGTTTTTAATATTGCATTCGAATTGAACTAGGCACAAACAAAATTTGGTTTAAAAAAAAAACGTTGGTCTAATAAAGTATAAAAAGGACCATATTGAATACCGTGAATACCGAGCTGAATTTCAAGTGGGTGCCTATGTAAAATATACAAACTCATTCGCACATGCTGCGAGTTTTCTTTGACGTCTAACCAAACACACAGTTTACACAGACAAAGCACATACCGTGTGCACACACACAAAACAAACACACACACGCACACACACAAACACACACACACGCACACACATACACACACTAAAACGTCCGCATCAAACGTATCATATCGGAATCATTGACAGGCAGTCCTTGAGCTCGTGCGATTGCTGTGCGGCATAAAAGCCAACCTGTTCCTGTGTGAACTGATAGCTCCTTCGGAGTCCGTTGGACGTTTCAATTCACAACTGACTGATTTTTGGGGCCACAGCTATAAAATGCACATATAATTTGACTTTATCTGTGCGGCCGGCAGTCAAACGATTGGCATTGAAATGGGTACAAAATGTGTTTAATGCTAAGTTTTTAATACAATGCGAAAGTTGATTTATGGCCAAACACACACACACAACACGCAGGCAGGCAAGAAAACATATTTGGCTCACATTGTTCTGCAGCGATATCTGTTGATAATAATACATTGTATTGGTTAATGTTCGCAAGCCCGGAATTTGATTGCCCAGTTTGCAGAGTTTGCTTCAAGGCACACTTAAATATTTTAAATACTTTCCACATTTGACTTAGTTACCCATCTAGGCCTGTTTCTACAAACGTCATAAGTGCTTTACATGGTTGGATGCGTTTGCTATATATGACAGCCTTATAATTCCCTATGTGAGAATATAAAAAATCGAATTAACCTTAATATTGAGATAGGCTCAAAAACTTGAAAATAAATGTATTTCAACATTTAATTCTCACTAGTCAGTCATATTGAGTGTTTATTTGTTCGCCCTAGCTTAAAATGTCTTCTTCAGCTTTCGGTTGGAAATCCTTATAGTATGTTAATGGGGATCAGATGCAAGGGTATTTGCCAGTCCAGCCCAAAATCGTTTAACATCCGCTTGGCTACTTTAGTTAGTGTCAGGTGTAGTGGGACAAACAATAGCATATTGTTCGGCACTGCATATTTTTGGGCTGTTGGACTGTTGTTGGACGCAGGCATCCCAAGCTGTTGCAACAACACGACAGTGGCAGTGCTGCCTACTGTTTGTGTTGCCACACAACACAGTTATTCCAGTGGTTGGCAGGAATATCATAATCGTTGATGGACACCTGTCGAGCTATTAGTGAATTAAAACAAAAATATGTTGGCTGTGATGATCAGCCCAATGCCCAAATGCTTGGTAACAGTGGCTGCAAAGTGACTATGGCATCATTATTAGGATTGCCATCTTCAGGAGCTGCTGTGTCTCGTTGTTCGGGCATCAGCTAAAAATCCTTGCAATTTGACAGATACACAGTTGTATGGCATTTGACACACGCGCTGTCAGAGCTGCCTTTGTCGCAAGCTGCATGCACAAAGACACGCACATGCGAGCATGGCCAGATAGATTGGCAAATTGGAAGCTGTGGGCTGATGGGTTGGGGGGTTGAGGGGTTTGAGGGGTTGAGGGGTCGCATCACATTGATGCTGTCGTGTTGCGAGCGATTTTCAAGTTGCTTGCCTGGCTGCCAGTAAAATGCAATTGGTTTCAACAGTTGCGGCACTCAGTCGTTTGACACAATGTTCGGCAGTTTATTGATTTTGATTTTGATTCCTTTTCGTGCCACGCGCATTCAACAATCGCCTCTTCAGCCCGACCTGCGTTGCCCACAATAGCCTTGCTGTGTGTTATGAATTACATTTTGTTTTTTACACACCCTGAAGTACTGGCTGGATGGCGTGATTTGACCACGTTGACCACCAATTTCAATAATGTCTCTCTCTCTAAAAGTTATCGAGTGCAATTTTTGTTTGTTAGTCAGCAGAGAGCAAAGGGGGCTCTTAAGCCCCAGACTAAGTTTGTTCGCTTAGCATATGTTCGATTGTCATAGATTTCTGCTCGTTCTGTTTGTGGTTTAAGAGTTTGTTGTGGTTTGGTTTTAGCTACTGCAATTCGTACCGCAATGTTTTTATTTCTGCTGCAAGTACTCGACGCGATGCTGCCACAAGTCCAACCCTTGCATTTTCATGCGACAATTGGTTTCGGGAGCCCAGCAAGTTTTCAATCCATTTGCCGCATTTACCATTTACCATTTACCATTTGCCATTTGCCATTTACCATTTGAAATTTGGGTTTTACATTTGTGGTTTGCATTCAATTAAATTGCTATGCGCTTTTAATGGATTTCAGCTGTACCCGTTAATATCAAAAAATAACCTCAAGGGCTGTCACGTTCAGGAGTTAGCTGGAAATTGCCTTCAAAAGGTTTTCAAAACTTTGCACACAACTTCGAAAGTTGCGTATTTAAATTGCGTTTATCATTTACTATAAAAAATGACTTTTCACCGCATCGCAGAACTTCATTTTGCACTAAGCAAAGGATTCTTCATACATTTATTTAAATATACATACATATACATTTGTCTAATTAGTGCTTTATTGTTTTCAAGTTGCATTAATTAACTGTGCACAAGTTTGTGCTTTTGTTATTAAGCTGTGGACCTTTAGAATCAATGTTTAAGTCAACCAATAATATACATGTGTGTGCGCGCGCGTGTGTGTGTGTGTGTGTGTGCTTATGTATGATGGAATTTGTGCATGCGCTTCAAATTGTCGCTTATGCAGCGTTTGATTATGAAAATGAAATATTTGCATTGCAGTGCACACAGCTACAAATACTAATACGGGTGCCATTTACATGAAACACTAACACACACACACACACACACACACACACACACTCACTGGCAGCTGTTGCAAGTGTGCGCGTGCGTGTGTGTGTGTGTAACAATAAAACAAATTAATTTGCCAAAGGATCATTATCATTATCAGCATCATAATCATCTTAATGGTATTGCACGCACTCCAAAAGCGGAAACGGAAACGGAAACGTTGAAAAAGCAATTGGCAAATGGCGAAGCCGACGCCAGTTAAACAGTTGCAATTTATTGGCAGCTGCAATTAGTTGGCCGTGCATCCGAATTTTGGGCAGGCCTGGTGATTTTGCGAAACTTGCTTCATGCCAATTATGCAAGTTGCCAGTTGCAAGTTGCAAGTTGCAACTTGGCCATTAAATTTATGACATAGCTGCAAAAGCAAAGTTGCGTTTTGCATAGCGCGTTGGGCGCCAGCAAATTAAGCTAACAGCCAAAAAGTGCTGCCACAAATCACGGAATTCGGTAAGCTTAAAGCTGATTATGAACTTAGCTTTTTTTTGCAATTGGCCAGTGGATCAAACTACTTAAGCCGCATCAAAACTGCAGCCACGCGCCAAATCCACGCCGACAGCTGCCCGAAATGGCTGAGCGTCCATTGGATGGCGGCGCTTCAACATTGATAAATGCAAATTCGCGCTCTCTGTGAAATGTAAGCGCACTAATTGCTTGCAACTAGCTAAAGCTCGGCCACCCAATCCGCCGGCGCCCGCATCTGTCATGCGGCACACACACACACACACACATCCAGTGGCCGACTGCCTGCTGCCAGCTGGCTAAAGCCAATAGTTTGAGCGCTGCGCCACGCCCACAGCAACATCAGCAGCAGAAACAGCAGCAACAATTAATTGCCACAATTTTTTAGAATCCTTTCATGCGCTTCATTTCAGCTAGCTCGCCATTGGCCCTTTAGTCCTTGTTCATTCGTCTCGAGGCGCAGTTAGCTGTAATTTTCTATATTATTTCTAGCCAAAATTCTTTGTATAATGCACCCTATGTTTCCTGGCCCATTCTCGTGGCACGCCCCTCGTTGTACGCCTCCCGTTGCCGTGTTGTTTATTGCGTTGCAACTTCCGTTACAAACGAAGATAAATTGTTAGCTTTTTGTTTTTGTTTTTGTTTTGGTTTTTGTTTTGCTTGTTGCTGCTGCTGTTGTTGTTAGTTGCCTTGCGTTTTTCTATTTGAGTTTTGCCAGCAGCTGTTGTTGGTTGCTGCTAAAATTTCACCTCCATTGCGGGGCCCGCACAGTGGTAGGCGCCACCAAAAGAGCGTATCAAAAAAAAAAATACCATTTGCGATTGGTAAACAATTCGAGCAGCTGGCCACTGATAACCATTCGAGTATTTAGTGAAGTACACAATTTGCTCTGGCTAAGCCGGACGGCTATCAGCACTCGGCTGAAATTGAACTATGGATCAAGTTCGATCCATAACAATGCAGGCTAATAAATGCTGTGTAATCGTGACTGATTGTTATCTCTGTGCACAGACAAGTCGAGGTCAGAGTCTGACGATATTCGTTCATTCACTTGGCGCCTGCCAGAACCTGTTTTCATTTTCTGTAATAATCCACGGTGACCCCTCCGATCATTAAGATTTTCCGAGCAACTTGCGTATTTAGTAAAGTGGCTGACTGAACTAATTAAAAAAAAAAATTAAATATGCTTACTTGTGTAAAACTTATTTAAACTGCATTAATTTTTTACATTATTTAACTTGATTTATAATTGT
Source organism: Drosophila lacertosa (assembly GCA_004143845.1). NCBI lineage: Eukaryota > Metazoa > Arthropoda > Insecta > Diptera > Drosophilidae > Drosophila > Drosophila lacertosa. The sequence goes on along the minus strand of SCDZ01000161.1, from coordinate 237,966 downwards.
ACAATTAAATAAGAAAGCCATTTCCTAAAAGTTATACAAAATTTGTGAAGAAATTGAATTATCATATTGACATTTTGTGTCAGATGAGGCGCTACGAAGCCATCTGTAGTTGCTGCAACTAAAAATCTTACGAAAGTTGCAACTATTTCCGCTCTGACAATTTATGCGAGCACTCCTTTTCCCTCCCTCTCCCTCCCTCACTCGTACAGTCTCCCTGTCTCTGTCTAAGAATTTGCTTTCAGCTGCGTCGTTTCAAAATTTTGGCTTTGCTGTGCCGCATGCTTTGATTAATTGTCTACACACACACACACACACACGCAAATACAAATTACATATACATATATATTTATATGTATATATGTGTATTTGTGCACTCGTTGGGGAAGTGTTTTTGGAGTCTCGACTATCTCGTACATTGACCGCAACGAGTAGCTGAGCATTGAGTTGATCGCCAGACGCAGTCGCATCGGAGCAAAGATTATAAACTGTGTCGCTGACAGCAGTGCCCCGCTGGCGTCTGATAAGATAAGCCTATGTGCCTAGCCTGGCCAGCGACAGCCGCAGCGCGGCCAGCCCTCAGTCATGGATACACCACCGAACGGGTCGCGTCAACTGCTCGCATTCTGTGTGGCGCTAATCGGCTGCTGCTGCTGCTGGTCGCTGGGCGAGGCGCAGCTGGCGCTGCCGCTGCCGCAGGGTGCGGCCGGCGAGAAGTTTCTGGACGAGCTGAGCGCCCACTATTTGCCCGCTGGCTATGTGCAGCCCAATGTCAGCATGGTGGACGTGGAGCGCCTGCTGCAGCAGAAATGCCAGCGGGCCAACGCGGCGCTGCCCGCCGGCGAGATTAACGCGACGCAGCTGAGCGCCGATATTCAGGCGGGCGCTGTCCGGCTGGTGCAGTGCCTCAGCGGCCTGGCGAACATCTCCGTGGTGCTGGAGGAGGTGGAGCGTGCGCGACCCAATGGCGATCTCGATCTGGTCTTCGAGAAGTACTGCCGCCGCATGCCGCAGGCTCGCCAGTGCCTCACGGACTTCAATGCGGCGCTGCTGCCGTGCCTGACGCGCGAGGAGCGCCAGCACAACGCGATGATGCAGCGCATCATGGGCAAGCTGCTGGAGTTCGTGTGCTATAAGGATGGCGACCAGATAGCGCTGTTCATTGCCGAGGAGGGGCCCGAGTGCCTGGAGCAGCACAGGGACAATATTGCCGCCTGCATGCAGACCCACTTTGGACACTATGTGCCCAGCCAGATGAACATGTCGCTGGCGGAGCTGCCCGAGCTGGTGCTTGGGCCGCGCCAGTGCACCGAGCTGCACGAGTTCGAGGGCTGCGTCGTCCGCCACTTGGAGACCTGCGGCAACATCACGCCCAGCAACATTGTCGAGTCCATGTTCCGCTACGTGCGCAAGGAGTCCAACTGCCAGGAGGTCATCGTGCGACTGGCCAGGGAACGCAGCGAGCAGCTTGTCCAGCGCTCAGGTGTTGCCAGCAGCTGGAACGGTGCTCTGGCCACGCTTGCCTTCACGCTGGCCACAACTATAATTACGGTTTAGCTCATATTTTAGCCATATTGCCTCAAACACACAGCTGTATAAGGTATATATAAACATATATTCTTCTGAATATATGTAAAAAAAAATCTGAAAGTGTGTTCGTTGTTCTCGTCTTTCTCCTGTTTTTTTTTTTTCTCTTTAGTTTTGTGTGTTTCTTTTATAATTATGTTTAATAAAGTCCACGCTGCGTATGCGCAATGTGCCCATAAGCCGCTTAACGGCTTCGTTTTTAATGCCCGCCCGCAGAAAGCTGAAAGCTGAAAGTCCCAAAGTGTTAAGTTCCAAGCTGCATAAACACAAATCTGTAAAATGACCAGCAGCAACCAGCAGCAACAAGCAGCAGCAGCCGCATTGCATCGCTTATCGGCCAGTTAGCAGACGGGTCAGCCGTCTGTCCGTTGAGCTGTGTCGCTGGTTGCCCGTTGGGTTCGCTGTCTGGGCGGGTGTCTTATCAGCGAACAGCTGGAAAAACAATGGGAATGGGAATGGGAATGGGAATGGGAATGGGTATAAAAGAGCAGCAGCTGCAGCAGCTTGGGCAAATTTGAAATGGTTTAGCCAAGTGAGGCGCATTGTGAACTTGGGCTGCGGCCAGTGCTGTCCGGTGAGCTCATCACTCTGGCAAGCAAATTGATTTGGCAGCCAAGCCAAGCCAACTAACCGGCCCAAAGATTACCTCAAATTACGTCGTTTGGCTCTCCACCTCGTAAATCATAAAAAAATGCGTATAAATCTACGCGAGAGCGGCGAGAAAAAACGCAACTGTCATCGTTTCTCTGGCGACGGCGACGGCGACAACTGCGGTATAAAAAAGTTCAATTCTTTGGACTGGACTGGATGGGGATGAGTATAAGAATGAGGATGAGGATGACGCCGACATGTTTGGGGCGCGCATTTGGGAACTGAAGCGTGAAATGAATGGAGTCTTACTTGGCTTAGTTGAGTTTATGGACGCACTTTTTCCCATTTGACTGGAACTAGAATTAAATAGATTGGTATGGCATGAAATGAAATGAAATGGAATGGAATGGAATGGAATAGAATAGAATAGAATAGAATAGAATAGAATAGAATAGAATAGAATAGAATAGAATAGAATAGAAAAGAATAGAATAGAATATAAGAGAATAGAATAGTATGGGACGGTATTGATGAGAAATTTTTGGGTTGGGTTTTGATAGGCGCAACTTTTGAGCTTTCAGTTCAAATGAGCGAGAGAGAAATAACATATATACTGATTAATGATTTTAACTCTTAAATTGCAATCGAATGGAATTAAATAGAACGCAATGAAAAATCATTTTTAAAAGCCACTGAAGTCGTGTGATTTCTGGCTGGTTAAGATGACCTATTTAAATTGTATATACATATTTTAAAGATAATTAATGCTAGAATAAGTTAAGTGACTGTATTTATAGAATTTTATTTTTCAGATTTAAGTAGTCAATACTGTTTATTTAGCTATGTTCATCATTTAATTACCCATTAAGTCGAGAGCTTTAAGTGGCACCATCGACAATCGCAATCAGAACCAAGCTGCAACTTTTTTCCCAGTTGGTTGGCTAGTTAGTCAACTGTTTAGAGCACAGCTAGCAAGTCATAAATGTTACAAACTTAATTAGGCCCGTCCGACTGCAGTATGCTTAGTTGAAGGGGTTGCAATTGGTCATTCATTTCATTCCCAATGGCCAATTGGCAGCGGGCAGTGGGCAAATGTTACTGTAACTGTAACTGTAACTGTAACGGCAACGGCAACGGCAACGGGTGCCGGCACTTTATTATTGATGTGAAAAATGCGGAAAATGAATGCGTTTCCGGTATTTTTCGCGAGTTGGCAGCTAAATTGCAGTGGCCATGAATCATTCGACTTTGACTTCAACTTCGACTGCGACTGCGACTGCGACTGCGAAAGCGGCTTCAACTTCAACTTTAGGATCGCATTCGCACCGAGCAGACAAACTTTGTACGTGCCAGCCAAACTGTTCGGAAGCTGGGCCAAAACTGAGTAAACTGTTGGCCAGGACCGGGACCGGGCCGGGGTCAGAGGCGAAGTTGTCTCAAAAACTTGGCTGGGCGAATAATTGCACGTCATTGGCCAAATTATTGGCTCCGCATGAGGCTTGGGCAGAAGGCGAGCAAACGAAGTTTAGATTTAAACAGCGACTAAAGTGCAACTACTTATGAATACAATAATTATGAATGTTGCAGGAATTCGTTGTGCAGACAAAATTTAATAAAACATAAAAAGTTGTCTGCAAAAGCAGCTGCAACCAACTCAGATGGCGAGAGGAAAGTCGATATAAAGCGCGTGAGTGAGGAAGGGAGAGGGGGAGGGGGGGGGCAGCTGGTAATGGTAATGGAGGTGGCAATGGGACAGGTACTCCAACTGGGACTAAGCTGATGGCACCTGAGGCGTCTGCGGCGTCTGATGTTCCACACTTCAACGCTCATTTGCAATTGTTTGTCTACGTATGTATGTATGTGGTGTGAAGCGTGCTTTGCGCTTTGTTTGTTTTTCAGTGTATGCGTGTGTGCGTGTGAGGGTGTCTGCATGCCTGTGTGTGTGTGTGTGGTTGCCACGCAAACTTGATGGCAGAAAGGGGCAATTGTCAAATTGACAGGTTTTTTTATCTACGCAACATCTATTGGAGAAATTAACTTACCCATTTGGCAGCTTATGTGATAAAATATTCTCGATCTCCCAGATAGATTATAAGCCAACATATAAATAAAGTGAAATTGATTAGTATCTATTCCTGTTAAATTACATATGTCCTGTTTTGATTCAAAGAATGTATCCTTGTGAGTAGAACTTATTTAAACAAATAATTTTTGTTTTTTGTCTATTTAAGACTACTCCGTTAAGTCATCGCTTTAAAATTATTGCTAATTATTTAGAAATTAATGCTCTTAGGTCAAAACAAGCGTTTGAGTCCCACAACAAAGCTTTTAATAATCAGTAGTTCAATTTCAATTTGCGCACTTAAACTGTCGTATTTGGTTTTGTAGTCTGTGTGCTGCTTGTTCCCTTCCTCCGACTTCCTTGGCTCACACTTCAACATTGTTACACATTGAAGACATGTGTGTGTGTGTGTGTGTGTGTCAGCGCCTTTGTCTGTGTGTGTGCCTGTAAACCGACATGCGTGTGCATGTTGGTTTCACGCATGAGTGTGTGTACATTGTGTGTGTCGGTCTTGCCAAAGTGTTTGTGTGCAAGCTTATGCTTGTGTGTGTGTGTGTGCATGTGTGTGTATGTGGCCATATTTGGCATCCACAAAATGCGCATACTTTGGGGTCTAATTTGCGGTTGCTGGCGCAGCTCAATTTACAAGTAAGAAATTAAGATGTCGACAAAACTTTCGCCCAAACACCTCAGCAGCCACCGGCAAACTCTTAAACACACACTCGCACACACACACACACACACACACAGATAAACGCAGGATAGCGCCTTTTAGTGTAGCATAAAAACCGCAAAGTCTCAGCTACCACAATGTCTGAGTGTTATTGCCACAGTAACCAATGCACTTTGCAACTTCTGCTGTTCCTCTTACGAGTTGTCGAACTGTGCTGAGAAAAAAATTGCAGACTTAGCGACTGGTCGCAGCAGCGGTCAGTTGGCTTTCCTCGACAAACGTGTTTGTACACAGCAACAGATCTGAGCTGTCCAAAGCTTTAAAGTGCGTTTAATTGCGTAAAGTTTTTAAAAAAAGTTGCGCACAACAAAGTTGTCTTGAACCCAACTGGCGCCCATACACTGTCCCTACATTCTACAGGGTATGAGCAAAGCTATGGAATCATTAACTCAGTGTAATCCATTACGGCGTTGTTAACAGCTCTTTAACTATTCACCACATGGACCAGCAATAAAAAATTAGCAGCAATTTTTCCAGCTCTAATTGAACATTTATACTCATAGGGATATGCATGTGCACATAATACTAACTTTCCCAATTATAATTATCATTAAAGGACATGCATAGACTGGGAGGAAAACACGTTTTGTTGGCCATATAGTTGCCAGGTAAGTACATTTACCTGTTACCTGAGCAAAATACGCATATTTAAATGTTTAAATGCGCTTTTTATTTAGATCGGAATAGTTTATACATATTTTTGGTTAACATTTCAAACATAAAAAACTCAACTGGTAAGCGAATTTTTATTTTCATTTGAATTTTTTACAATCTATCTAGACAACAATAGGTAAATTTTTTATGGTAAGCGAATTACATTGAAATATTTGAAAGACGAGCGGTAGAAATATGTTTATTTGTTTATATAAAGCTAGCTTAAAATTTAAATACGTATTAAGTTCGCAAGCTGGGAATTTGTTGCAATTTTTTATTTGTTTGTGTATAGCATATTATATTATATATATACATTTGTTTGAATTCCTGTTTTATGTTTTAATTGAATTTTAATACGCTTTGAATAAATGAGCTGTGTATTGCCAACACCTTTTAAATAAATGCCTGTCACTTACAGCATGCCTCATTGAATCTTAACCAACTGTTGCCAAGTTGATTAAAGCCTATTAGAAATGTGTTGATAATATCATAAAATATTTATTGACAGCATTCAGATGTTGATTTTGTGGTGGTGGTGATATAAAAAAATAAGTAATAAAGTTGATGACATTAAAGTGGTAAGTGGATTGTCGAAAAATCATTATAGATATAACTAGATGACGGGTCGGCTGACGAATGGTTTGAAGATGCACACGCGGCGTATACGCAATGTCAGCCACATTTTTCGCAAAAAGTGAAAATTGTTAAACCAAATTGTGCCACTGTTGTTATTTTTTTTTTAACGCTTTTCACTCTTTTTGTTTTGTGTTTCAGTAATTCTTGTTCGACGCAAACTTTATTAATTGCGACAGTGAAGTTTGCAGCGTCCCTAATCCAATCTTGAAACTATTAAAACGCACGATGTTTAATTTTCCCGCTTATACCCTGTACACTTTGTCGTTAATTAAGGATATAATGAAGTTGAGACTTTTACTGCTGCGGAAATGAGTTTTAACAGCAATAATGTTGTCGAACTTGAGTTCATGTTCATATTAAAAGAGAAGTTCGTTGTTTCTATTATGGAAATCATTAAATGAGTCCAGGGCATTGTTTAGCTCAGCATAGTTTGTTTCAATTATTAACGGTTTTTCCTTTTTTATATGAAATTTAGTTTTGCATATTTAATTGAATTCCACTCACACATGATGCTCGCCTGTTTGTTGTTGTCCTTGTGGGGTTTTGTGGATTTTTGGTCAGCAGTCAACGAACTTTTCTAATTATTTGCGCGCTAAGCATAAAAGTTGACAGCTTTTAACCATGTGCCGGCATATTTACCCAGTGCGCAGCTCAGCGAGAGGCAGTAAAGAGAATTTGGGATGTGGGTGGATGGGGGGGGGATTTGCCGAGGAGCAGCCAAAACGGATGCTGAGGATGCTGGGCATGGAAATAGTTGTAGAAGTGCATTTTTTGTGTGTAATAAATTAATTTAAATGTATTTATTTAGTATATCGTTGCAAATGTATGAAATATTGATGTGAACATATTTGCGAATAAATAACCGAGTGTCACAAGTGCATAAGCTACGAGTTTTCCCATATTTGCATTGTTTGCAAATATCCTTTCAAATGTCAAGTGTCAATCAATGCGAATACAATTAAAATGTATGTACATTGGATAAGCCCAACTAAAATATTCACAGCACAAGAGATGTAAATTGCGGTAAAGTTGATTGCGCAACATTTTTGAAATCATTAGCAATCATTGAAAACATTGGTAATCATTCCCAATCGAAACTTCGCCCGATCAAATCCCAATTGCCGTAATTGTCGATTCAGTGACATCAGCCGTTGAATTCAACCCGTCAACTTTTCCAAACAGTCCCTGCCACCTCTTCGCCCAGCAGGGAGTGTGTGCTTGTGTGTGTGCCAAGAATGCAGCAGAAAATAATATACAAAACAAAGTTCGACTCGAGAGTGTTCGACTAACAGATACTTTGAGCCCCGCTGTCATTGACTTGGACAAGTCTAACTCATAAACCAAGCCAATCAACTCGTTGCCGCTTTGTCAACAGGGTGTGATGAACGAAAGTAAGTTTATCTGTGTGCAGCTTGTTGGTTAGTTCGATGTTTAGGGTACCGATTGCTGTAGTGGTTGCGGCTGAAGCCAATCGAGAACTAGGCCAAGACCGAGCCCCATTTCATGGTCTGCATAAATTGATAAATTCGGTTTGAGCAGTTCCATTCCGTTCGGCGAAATTGCGTTCGTTCTTTTCTCGCCCCCCCCCCCCCCCCCCCCCCCCGCTCCACCTCCTCGTGCTTTGCCCTTGTCAACGTGCTAGGAGAATTTGGCAAGAAAATAAACCAATTTGGCTTTACGGACAAGAATGCGGTCGCAATTGTTGTGGCAGGGGTAAAACTTTGAATAGTTGCAATTAAAAGCCTCCACATGCGTATCTCTCCTCAGTTTTGCCTCAAGGCTTAGTTTTTCAATTAGTTTGATGTGTGGCAGCCTTATAAATGATTGTCGAATTGTGGCTGCTTGCATTTGTCCTTGCTGGCGCTGCAAAAACCCAAATAGGCCATTAGTTTTTACAGTCAGGAACTTAAATAAGTGCTGCTGGAATTGTTGTCAGCCTTCCACAGAACTGTTATGTGCAAGAAATTAAGCCGAAATTTCATATATGTATATATATATGTCAAATTTTACATAAATTCAAAAATATAACTAAAATTAGCATCAAAATAAAATAAAAATGAAGCCGTTAAATAGAGGTAATAAACCATTCCATTGCTGATTGTTTTAACTCGATATAAATTAAAGCTTTACTGTAGTTCAATTTGGGTGGCATTTGATCAACCACACAATCCAACCGTACAAGGACAAGCAAAAGCAGCAATTACCACCTGCTCGCACCAAACTTAATCCCCCCTTTGATATCAAAAATCGAACAGTAGTCGGGTTAAGAAATTCGTCGTACTCTGTGGCTTTCTTTGAGCTACGCTGATAAACATTTTTTTTTTACGTTTTCGTTTGTTGGACTTGTCTTATATTAATTGCTTTTCATTGTAACTGCGGTCGAGTGCCTGTCACATTGTCTCCTCTCGCCTGGCCACTCCTTGCGTATTCGGATTCGTTCTTGAACTGCATTATCAGGCGAACTGATTCGTAGCACTGAAATGTCATTTCGTGCTTTCAGCTAACAGTTTTCAATTGAGTTTCAGCATGAAAAATGAAAAGTGTACTTGCCACTTGGCAGTTTCCACTTTACGCATAATGTTTAATTTAAATGAAACATATTTAAGCACACACACACACACAGACAGACAGACAGACACACGGCTTTTTAATAGGAAAAATGCATTTGTAGAGAACACTCGTCCAAAGGAGTGCAACACACTTGTGGGAAACTCAACAGCTTAACGATTCTCCAACCACCTGTCTGTCCAGCTATGCGTCCTTTAGCCTCTGTCCCCCTGTTTCCCTGTCTGCCTGCCCGTCGGTCCGTCTGTCCGTCGGTCCGTCTGTCCGTCGGTCCGTCGGTCCGTCTGTCTGCTGTGGCTTTTGGCAAAAAGCTCGAAAGGGAATAACTCAGAGAAAAACACACGTTGCTCGAGTGCAGCGTTGACACCTAAGCAGCTGGCAAAGAAACCAGGCAAATACTTTAAGGCCATTGAAAGAGACAGCAGCAAAAATGAGCGCCAAGAACGTTTTTTGCCGTATATTTTCAAGTGTGTGCTTTACCAGTGTGAATGTGTGTGTGTGTGTGTGTGTGTGTGTGTGTACTTAAGAGCCTTGCTTGTCTCGTTCTTGAGGGCGTGGCCGGGACATGGCTGCTGGCATTTAGCAGTTGTTGAAGACCGTCTACACTTGGCTTCACTTTGTGCCTCTGTTGGCGGAGCATCTTTTGAATTGCTTTTAGTTAAATTACGCGCCTGTTGGCTTAGAGAGACGCATACAGTTACAGATGACGGCAAATAATTGAAATATTTGCCAAGTTGTTGGTCGGGTGCAACAGCCACAATGGCTAACAGGCAGCAGATTTCTGCTTGCAACTGCAAATGTTGCGCATACGCCGCGTAGTGCCGAAACGCCAACACCAACATATCAACATAATCGCTGGCAGACGCAACTCGCAGACAGCACGAAAGTAACACCCCAACAACAACAACTAACAACAACCAACAACAAAGCAGCGCATAAAGTGTGTGCGGTAATTAGTTTATAGCCGGCAGTTAGGCAAACCACGAAAAATAACTCCATGACTTGACACGCAGTAGCAGCTGCAACAATGGCAGCAGCAACAGCAACAGCAGCAGCAACAGCAACAACAACAGAAGCAGGTGGGTTCACAAACAAGGCAACTTTAGCGCCCACAACAAGAGCAACTAACACAAAGAGAGGCACAACAACAAAACCGAGCATGTTACAAAATTAGCTTTTTGGCGCACAAATGTTACACTGAAAGTTGACTGAACTTGTCGCCCAAGCAAATGAAACTCATGTCTGTTAGCCCCCCCCCAGCCCTAGGCCCAGCCCCGGGCCGGGCGCCAACCGAACCAGCTAAACAATGTTGACCCACAAAAAAAGTAAGCCAAATGCTGCGGCCTGCTTTGGCCTATTGCCAAACATGTCGAATGTCGATAGCTGCAAGCTGAAAGAGGACAGTATTCCAATCAAAGGGTCAACCATGAATATTTGACTATTGTCTGTCGCATTGTTTACAAACTGCTTTTGATCTATGGTAGGGTATATGGAATGTTGGGTACCTACTTCAATCAAGCGAACACCGATAAAATATAAAAAAAAATATTTAAGTTGACAAGTTTTGGGCAACTTAATCTTGAAGCTATGAATATAATTAATGAATCAATTGTTTTTTGGTGCTTCTGTCCTTCGTAAAGTTTCGGTTTTATTTTGAATTATTCGATATCTTACTTTTTACTTTCCGTTTTCGAGGGCTTGACTAACTTTTTGCGGACCAACTCCTTGTGGAGCATGGAGCCCATGTGAGTAGGATTTAAGGCAATCAGCACGCCCGCGTCCTTGAGAGCCTTCAATTTTTCGGAGGCAGTGCCTTTACCGCCAGATATGATCGCTCCTGCGTGACCCATTCGTCGTCCTGGTGGAGCAGTCAAGCCCGCTATGAAGGCCACAACCGGCTTGGCCTCGCAGCCCGAATTGTTCTTCTTTAGGAACTCAGCAGCATCCTCCTCGGCAGTGCCGCCGATCTCGCCGATCAGCACAATGCCCTTGGTCTCCTCGTCGTGGAGAAAGATGCGCAGCGCATCAATAAAATTGGTGCCATTAAAGGGATCGCCGCCGACACCGATACAAAGGGTCTGGCCCAAGCCGGTTACCGTCGTCTGGTGCACTGCCTCGTAGGTGAGGGTGCCGGAGCGGGAGACAATGCCTACGACGCCACGCTTGTGAATGTGGCCGGGCATGATTCCGATCTTGCACTGCTCCGGCGATATGATGCCCGGGCAGTTGGGTCCCAAAAGGCGCGACTTCTCCTGGCAGTTGAGCATCTGTATGATGCGCACCATGTCCACTTGGGGAATGCCCTCGGTAATGGCCACGATGAGACCGATCTCGTTCTCGATGGCAGCACAAATGCCCTCAGCCGCGTTCGACGGCGGTATGAAAATAACAGTGGCGTCCGGCTTTAGCTCTTTGACTGCCTCCTTGACGTCCTTGAAGACGGGCTTCTCCAGATGGGTACTGCCGCCCTTCTTGGGCGACACACCGCCAACAATATTTGTGCCATACTTCTTCGCCTCCTCCGAGTGGAAGGTGGCCTGCTTGCCAGTGAAGCCCTGCACCATCACCTTTGTGTCCTTATTGACCTTAAGGTTACATATGGTTTTCGAGTAGTCCGCCTTGAAGCGGACCAAGTGGCGCGAGAACGGCAGCAATCGCCGGGTCGACAGAGTCCAATGAGTCCAGCTCAGAAATGACATCGTTTGATTTTTTGTGCCTTACCGTGTAGAATTATTTGGATTTTGTTTTGAGTTATCAAAATGTTTGTGTTTTCAGAATTGAAATTTTATAAATACTGGGCTCTACCATGTACAGCCCAACTTTATAACTGACTAGCCACCTCTGTTTTTTTTAAAAACTCACAATCGAAAATATGTCAAGCTAAATAACCAAGTAGGCCAACGCTCCAGTTAAAGGATTATAGAAAAATGAAAAAAAATGTTTATAGAATACAATATTTATCGGTTTTGCGATTATTCCTAATTGCTATCTATAGCTATATAAATTAAATAGCTTACAAATCTATTCGGAAGTCTTGTGGTCCAAACAAAATTGGCCAAAATATAAATTTGAAGCCCGACTTTATTTGCCTGAGTTATGACAGTTTTGAGTGTTTTTTTTTACACGTCAGATCTTTGAATGTTACAACTTTCTGTACTGGGATGAGGAACATCTATTGGCATTGAGAAATTTCGATTGGAATTGAACTGTCAGAACAGACTTTATTTGCCTGAGTTATGGTCGATTTTAGTGTTATTCCACTAATTAAATCATTCTATCCTGAGTTCTCGACTTTAGATCGTCAAGTGTGATACCATTTTGTATTCTCTGAGATCCGTCGAGTTAAAAGAAATAAATTTCGCATATGCATAATTTGCTGCTGAGAAGTCAGAATAAATCATTGGCTCTGGCTCGTTGCTCTGGTCTGGGATGCAGCTGTCGTTGCCGTTGCATTGAACGTTGCACTAAATGACTTCATCGCACACAAATAAAATATCAATAATGTCAGAAGCGTAATAAATCATCGACTGTTGTTTTTGCGTTTGAGCCGGACTTCGAGCACGGTGCGGTGTCCTGGCAGCCTCAGCTTTTGTGGAGCGTCCTGCGACCTCCGACTCTTGTGCATTTATTGAGTGCCTCTGGCTAACTATCTGCAGGTGGGTCGTGGCTCGTGCGGCGTTTCCCGTGTGGGCGGCGCAGGGCGCAATGCTTTTCATTTGGCGCGAACGCCTGCCGTGAAATGGAAAATGCAAATTTTTTATGTGGCCCGCACAAAAGTATGCAAAACTGACCCAACAAGCCAAAAACTCAAAGCCGAAAATGAAACGCGCCAAGCAACGGTAGCGCAATATCCCCCCCCTCCCCCTCCCCCCGCCCCCCCTCTCCACATCATCCTCTTCTTTCGTCTGCTTTGCACTCACCTTCATTCAACCGTTCTGCAGCTCCATGGTGCCCGCTAGGAATGCGGCTCCCATTTCTTAATCTTCTTTTCGCTCTGCCGCGTTGCTCAAGTATCTGTGCTTAACTCTTGCCTGGCCTGATGAGCTCTCAAATTATTCACCGGCTTTGCTAATAGGCCCTTTTAAGGTATTTAGTTCTTAAATGTTAACTTTTGCAGCTGCTCAAGTTGCGTTTGCGTTTTGCTCAATTCCCAAATATATACGTAAATATTTTTATATCTTAGAAGTACATATAAGTAATTGTAAAACTTTAAAGCTATTAAAACCGCGATTTTTCATTGCTTGTTTGGGCCTACAAAATTTGCAAACTATGAGTAAAAATCAGAGTTTTTTAATGTGTGCTACTTAAAAATATATTTTATATATTAATTTTCCATCTGATAAATAATTAGTAAGAGCAACATTTTTATTTTGATCCTATTTAAATGTATATGATTTGCAGCATATATATTTATAAATATGTTAACTAATTAAGACAATTGTGTTTTTTATTGAATTATTTCGTTCATGGCTTAAAGAACAATTGGATTTACCACTGGGTTAATACCACGTGTTGGTTAGCCCTCCGGTTGCGTTCTATTTGTTATGCATTTCGTATCGCTGAGCTTTTGCAGTTTCATATTTGATTGTAAATACAGTAATAATTGTTGTTGGTTGCTGCTGCTGCATTCGCGTAAATTTGTCTATGTGCATAAAGTATGTAGATCGCATATACTATATCCATCTACGACACCCATGCCATCCGCCATCCGCCATCCGCCATCCTAGATTCGAGCTGGACACCAGCCAAAGAGCACGGTCACGAGCACGAGCACGAGCACGAGCACGAAACTGAAACACAAAAAGACACGAAAGAGATTTAAGCAAAGAAATACTTTGGAATGGAAAATTGTCAAAGTTATGGTTCGAGTTTTATTTCACTTCTATTTTTGGCTTTGAAAACTGAACACACTCTCATCTCGAATATTGAATTATTTTGTTCACGTTGTTTTCTGGTGTTGTTGTTGTTGTTGTTGTTGTTTCGCTGGCTGCAAGCGTTGCCCGGTGGCCGTCGACAATTGGCATTTATAAATTTCGTTTTCAATTTAGGCGAACAGGCGCTGAACTAGCGAGCCGCTCGCACAATGATTGTTGATTTTAATTTATTATTGTTTATTGATAAAATGTACGCTGAAATTTGCATAAATCGATGAACAATGGCACAAGCCGTCCCATTACCCATTACCCATTACCCATTACCAGGACCCCAACGAGCGGCCATTGCCAGCAGCCACAGAGAATACAAATGCGAATGCCATGCGCCAATTTAGATATTTATTGCATTTTGGCCAACACAGGCGCTGCCCGGGATCACAGGCATTTCCGCTCCAAAACGGCAATGCCAAATGCAACTGGTTTTAACATTTGGTGGCGTTTCTGCTGCCTCTGTTGCCATTCCGAATCTGCTGCTCTGTTGCTGTTTGTGCTTTTGCTTTTGCTTTTGCTTTCAATTTCCGCACAGCATTTTACCCAATTAACTAGATTTTTGCTTTTGTTTGTTTTGATGCCGGCTCCCCTTTGCAGGCCCATCAGCTGGGTTAGCCTTAGCACAACAATGGTCAAAAGGGATAGCCAAATGTTTGCTGCTCTGCCAGCCAATGGAAGCATCTATTTTCTAGTTGGCATTTAGCGGAAATCGTGTGGTTGCTACAGCCCCAAAATGAACAAAGTCGGGGTAGGCGCCAATGCAAAGCTGTGGGTGGCACTGGGCGATTATGGCTATTGTACTTGGCTGAAACCATGGGCTGCGCTCACAGATAAATGGCTTAAAACTGAGGTTGGTTTCATGTGATTTAAGCAACCTTAATTGCTTAATAATACTGGCTAAAGATGACGCACAAGCAACACATAAAAACAAAAGATTGAAAATACTTTAATTAACATATGATTCAATTTCACTTAACGCATATGTATAATTAAATATGCTTAAGGCTTTCAATACGCATATATATTGTTAAATATATAGCCAAGCTAATATAGTTAGCATATGCCAAGTCTTGTGAATGTTCTTTTAAGTTGCTTCAAGCCAAATCGTTTCCACGGTTATGTTGGCCTCTCATTGTTGCTTATTTAGTTGCATTCTGGCCAGTGCCGATGCTGTTCCAGCAATACAGACACTATTTAAACTTTTGCATTCCTTAACCGTCGCTTTGCCATGCGACTATTCACACCAGTAACTGTATATAGCACCTTGTCCGAGTCCTTTGCTATCGATGGCGGCAAAACTTTTGTTTATCGCTTAACGTTGTCGCCAAACAGCGACCGCCGCCAGCCCAAGACCAAAGCATGTCCTTGTAGCACCCATTTAGCCCGTTCCCTTGGGCAGGTCCAAATAAACGGCCAGCACCAAACTCTTTTTTTTTCTATATCCGTTTGGGATTTGTTTTGGGCTAAAGGAAACTTGCACAGCGCCGTTTGTCTATCCCTGCTGAACACACAGACACATATATATGTGCATATGTATATGTATTTGTATATAAACTAATTTGTATACCCTGAGTACAATGAAAATGTGTAAGCAAGGCTAAAATGTTTCTTTTTTTTTGTGAAAATGTATCTAACAACTTGAAGGAGGATTCTCCCAGCCCTCAACTGAATATCTTTACAAGTCGCATAAATACACATTTTTTTGTCTAAATAAATATCTATATAAGTCATTAAATTATTATATTAAAAGATATAAATGTGAGGTTCAATTAATAATTGTGAAAAGTTCTCAAAAAGTCAACTTTTGAATTTTCTTGAGTATATTTTTTTTATTTTTTATTTAAATGATTTTATTATTCTGTGATTATTTACAACAAGGTAAATTTAATTTTAAGCTTACGTTTAACTTGACTCAGACTTTTTTCCATGTAATACCAAATCCAAATTGATTTTCTAGAGTTAGGAGACCGACTAAAAAATGAATTATATTGCATACTTTCAAGGCAAATTTTAAGGATTTGTAATGCGAGCTTATGTTAAAGATTCATGCGAACATAAACTATCAGGAGGTATAATTATCAAATAAATTCATAATCTTTAATTTATCTATCCTTATCTATGTATGTATATCTAGCTGTTTTTACGTTTATGTCATTTGAAATTCTTCTTTACGTTTGAGTCTACACTTTTTAATGGAGTTGGGCGTTTTGGCACGCCCTCAAGTATGATATACGACATGTCCTTTAATTCAGTTAGAGCATTTTTGCAGCGACTGCTTTTGTGTTCCATTTATTCATGCACTTTTCCCGCTATACCTTTTATAAATTTTTCTGTGTTTTGCGGTTTCCGTTTTGTGCTCTTCGCGCCATTGTGCCCCAGGGTGTCCTGCGTCCTGGGCCGCTTGGCTTTTGTGTGTGTGCCCCGCTGCTTATGCATAATTCTTTTATCTCATCCACGCCGGTCCCGGACTCCAGCTTGGGCGCATCCCATTTCTCCGTTCCGCCGCTTGTCGCGTCGCCATTTTTCTGTTTTCTGTTTTCTGTTTTCTGCTTTCGGTTTTCTGTTTTCTGTTTCCCAGTTGCCATACACTCCTTTATGCTATTGATGGCTTGTTTACATTGCGCCGTGGCGCAACTCCCAGGCCATTTGTCTATAATTGACTAATCGACAGCAGGAGCAAAGCGTGGCAGACCTCGCACTCGATCCCCCCCTGGCAGCGCCAAGTGTGAATACTGAATGTTAAATGGGGGAAAGCGCAAAAAGGATCGAAAACTGTGTCACTGCCCGCGCCGTCAGTGCTTTAACCCAATGTTCGAAGCAGCTCTTTAAATGCTAGGGCCGTAAGTGCCGCCAGCATTAAGAGGCTTTCCTTATTCCTATCCATTCATGTGCACACATAAAGGCAGCCGAATCGAATTGAATTACTCCTGAATTCTGTTCTCAATTAAGCATTTAGCTACGATTGTGCGTCTGGTTGTGCGGTTGTGTGTGGCATGTGTGGATACGCGCTAGGCATTTTGAGGGAAACCAAAATGAGGAGCAAATAATGGGGGGCACAGAATGGGCGTGGCTGCTTCCACTCACTGCAGTTAATTAGATTGCGTGCAACAATATTGTACAGGTGTGTCGGGTTAGCCAGTTGCATCGCTCGGCGAGTGGAAAGGGGGTAAGGGGGGAGGTGCGGATAAAGCCAACTCTAATCCACCAATTTCTATGAACCACGATTGAGACCGCGACTTGCATGCACATTGCTTAATACTCACGCACATATTAGCAGCATTGCCTGTTTGGTCTATCAAACACAAGCACACACATATATACATATATATTTACATATATATATTCACACATTTGCAGTTATATTCGTAGTCAAAAATCAACCAAATCCAATATCGATATGTGAACCCGAATGGAAATGTTTGCCATTATTATAGCCAACTCGTGATACCCTAGCTGTCGATACGCTACTATTTAGTCATTTATGTTTAGGAGCCAGCAGCTAGCTATAAATATGAATATCAATATAAATACTAATGTAAATACAAGTGGATGTAAATATCCAAATACGAATGCAAAGTACCATTAGCAATTAATTTGATATCCTTGCATTCAAGACCTTTTTCGTTACTCACACAGCAGTTGCAAGTTTATCCTGGGTCAACAGAGTTTTGATTACTTTTATTGGTTTTCAACTGTTTTGCTTTAAGGTTTTAAATCTGTTTATTCCAACGTAACCAACAAATCAACCATTTGATGAGAATGCATGCGTTTAATATGCTTCTTGTATTTTAACGCCAAAAATTAGATGCAAATGAAAATTGATTTACGTGGCGCCAGTTGGAAATATTTCTCTTTAAATTTTTAAATATTTTAAGTAAGGCGATTTTAATAAAACATATCGATGTGATTTCATTGCATTGAATTTTTTGCAATCCTAAAAGTATGCTTTACATATGGAATAAACATTTTTCATTTATGCCTAACTGGTAAAAATATGAATACATATAGATTTAAATGGAAAACCAGTACTTTTTTTTTTTTTAATAATAATAACTTGACAGGAGCTTGTTTAATGTATAGAAGAAAAAAAGCGCTAAGCACAATTGATTTAAGACCGGATCCAAAAAGCGGAGTAGTTGATTTCCCGCTGGGTAATTTGCGCAATTTAGCGTGATTCTCTACACAGGCGAACAAACACATCGTAATTGCACATTTTAATTTTGCATGCTTTTTAAGCCGAAGCGCTTAATTTCTGGATTTATATGCATGCATTATAAATATGCTCCCCGCCGATCCTATGGTGGCTTTTAATTAGTTTGCCAGCATTTGCATTTGTCGTCCGGCGTCAGCCATATACAATTTGAGTCCAGCCCAGTTTGCGCTCTAAATTGTATTATTAATAATTTATAAGTCCTTCTCGCTGTGCTCGATGTCAACGTTCTTGTCTGGAGGCTATTCGAGGTGCGATATAAATTGGCAGATCCAAATCAAGGAAGAGGGCGGTATTCTCATCACACTTATTTGAAAGCTTTAAATTGTTTGCAGCTGCAAATGAACAGGATATGAGGCCTAAATGATGGTCTATAAACTCAACGAGAATACTTTGACCCAGCGGAAAATGCATTAGGAACTTGGCTACGGGGACCCAAGGCGCCCAGCTTCTGAGCTGTTAAATAGGTACATATTCATAAAAGGATATATAGACTTACTTAAAGCTGCCTCATCATGCAGCCATGAGATTTCACTTAACGACTAACGCGCATGCAGAACCAAAAGGGGTTTTCATCTCAGACTCTATCGGCATTGTGTTGGTGTGTGTGCGTGTGTGTGTGTGTATTGGTGTGCGCTGCTGCCGCCATATAAATAAACATAATCGTGAAACAAGGCAAAGGCAACTAAAATGCTGCGGAATTTTAATAGTTCACGTAAATGGTTTTTGTGGCGTTGGTAATGTTTATTAACCAAGTTAAGCGCCACCGTTCCGAAAGGGACCTTGCCTGCCGGAGTCCTTCAGTGGAGCGTATTTAATGCTCACTTAAGTTGCGTTTATACAAATTTCTTTGGCTCCAGTTACCGCCCAACAGCGAACACAGCCAACGCACTGCCAACCCCAAGAATACCCTGTAACTTCATCTCTCTCTTTCTCTCTGTCTCTCTCTTGGTCACACACTTTTCTGTAGTTTGTATCCTTCCGTCGCTTCCTGGCGCACAACTTTCTGTAGGCAAAGGCCTTAGGTATGCCCTGTGCCCGGCCCTCTCATCGCTGCCCGCCTGACCCTGCACGGGCCAAACAGAGCTAAGTTGTGCCTGGCTGCTCCGATTGCTGTGGCATCTCTCGCTGCGCGCAGCAGCATCGCCAAGTTGTGCGTAAGTGGATTCATTTATGCCCGAGAATAAATGCTTTGTTGTTTACATTCTTAGAAGTTTTGTATCTCACGTCTTTCCACGCTGGACGCGCTTTAAGCACTGCGCAGCCACGTTCCTGCCAAGGTGCCTGCCTGCGTAGCTAACCGCTCAACTGGAAAAGACTTGAGCTCTCTCTCTATTCAAGTGTACGCGTGTGTGTTTGCCCCTGTAAGCGTGTCTGTGCTTGCATGCCTGAATTTCGGAAATCTTAAATGGGCTAAATAGTAGAGTCGTGCTTAGCGCCACACCTAAAACCATTTGACCTTGTGTTGAATTTAAGTATCATCTGTAAACGCTTTGTCGCTTACTTGAACAATTGTTGTGATGGCGACAAGTTTGACGAATTCACTGCTTAGCAACTACTACAAAAGTAACTTTGTGTTTAGAAAGCTGAAAGCCGCTTTAAGTCAAAAAGTTAGTAAGTAATATGTATTTAACAAAAACCAGGTTGATGTACAATTTTTAAAATTTTATTCTTCAATCACTTGTTCTCATATCAATTGTTATTAGCTATGCAAAAAAAAAAACATGGGTTTCATCATATAATTATCAACTAACATTAATACATTTATGTATCTATATGTATATATATAGAGTAAGTATATATTTATATGTATGTATATATGTATGTGTATCTATGTAAGTTTATATTTTAATTTACTTGTAGATCGATGTGATCTAGTGCAATAGTTTAAGTATCTGCAACCTGGTATATGTATAGTACATTCCATACAAATTAACGCTTATACGAAATGCAAACAACTCTTGTTTAACTTCCAACAATTTGACTAAGCTGCTAAAAAATATATATATATATAAATTTGAGACGGTAACAATAGTAATGGTAATTGAATAGAAAAATCCATATTGTGTAGAAAAGTTTAAATTTATGTACAAATGAGCAAACCTAAAAAAAAAAATAGATGAAAAAGAGCATGAAACTTTCGGTACAAAAACTAAACTTACAATTTATAGGAAAGAAATGATTTGTCACAAAAAAAATTCCCTTAATAATACAAAAGCAACTTTGTTCGTTTGAGCAGCTTATCTACAAAAAGTAGATGCAACTTTAAGTTATATGATTATTTGAATAATTATTTATGTATTTATTGTTTTTTTTTTTTTGTTTTTTGTATGCATGTGATTTTTTTCTCTTCGATACTTGCTTGTTTAACATATGTATTATTTATTTTTATTTTAATTTTTGTTTAACAATTTTACTATATACAATTTAGGTTTTGTTCAGATGTTTGCTTAGCGTTTAGTGATATTTCATTATCGTTAGCAACGTACTGATAGAAGGAGCTGCCAGCCTAGCAGCCATATCAGACACTAACTAGTTTAGTTTTTTGCTTACACACGAAAATTTGAAATAAATTTTTAAAATTTCTTTCAGTTTTACATAATTTCGTTCCATTTCTTTGCTTGTTTTTCAGGGGCATTTTGCAATTGTATCTAATTATTAATAAACATCATCAGTCTTGAACTTAGTATAGGTTTTTATATTTTATTATGTTTCGTATTTTTGTTTTTTGTTTTTATTTATATGTTTTTTTTTACTTGTTTCTTTTGCTTTTGTCATCAACTCAGGCTTGTATTTTGTAACGTCTTTTGTGAATTCAGTATAAACAATTGTTTTTGTCGGGCCACTTCCCAATAAGCAGCTACACACGGACATGCACATACACGGCCATAACTATATATAAATATTTAAGTATGTATGTATGTAGGTATGCATAGTGCTTAGTTCGCGCAGCCGGACACATGGATGGTCGCTGTTCTAAAACCCTATACACTACAATTTAAAGTTGAAGGCACAATTTCAAAAGTGTTTTCATTCGCTTTTTTTACACTAGCCATACGAAAGTGTGTATATATGTTGTATATAAATATATATATATAATCATACATATATATATATTTATATAATAGATAGTACTAAGGTATATAAGTAGTTGATAAGGGCATACATTTATCAAAAATAACTTTTTAATATAAACTAACTAAATGTACATACAGATATAGTAGTAGGGAAATTAAAAAATACAAAATACTAGAAAAAAATTCAAATAAAATTTAAAAAAAAATCTATTAAAAACTTTCCCTATAATACAGAAAATCAACGAATCGAGCTCTAGGCTAAGGGGGACGGGTTCAAGTTTTGGATTTGAGTACAGTTGCGGGTTCGGTTACGGTTACGGTTACGATTACGATTACGGGTAAAGATTTCTGCTGTGGCAAGGAACTCTCGCTCTCTCCCTATTACTTTCTCTTACACACACCTACTCTCACTCTCTCTCTCTCTCTCTCTCTTTCTCTCTCTCGATCTATATGGTTTTCAAGGTCGCTTTTTAAATTGCTCTCCCTCTTACTAGACAAAGAACTCCTCGTTGCCCAGCGCGCCAGCGGCTGCTGGTTCGACATAGGGCGCCACAGGCAGCCAGGGCCACGACCAGCCGCCCAAAAGCGCGAATCACCGTTCCGTTGAGTGCGTTGTGGCGCCGCCGCCAAGGCCGCTGCTGCTGCCGGCGAAACCGGCGCCGCCGCTGCGCCTGAAGAAGCCGAGGGTCTCGAGCGTCTTGATGGTGCGACGTATGAGCTCGTCCTTGTACTTCCAAATGGTCTTGTCCTCGACCGAGTTCTCGCGATACTCCTCGCAGCTCTTCTTGAGCGTCTTCACGCAATCGGCGCGATAATGCTGCAGCTGTGCGTCCTGCGTGTCCACCGGATACGATTTGCAGACACCGCCCAGGCAGCTAAGCGGAAAGTGATTGTGCAGGGTGAGCACACGCTCCGGATCGTGGAAGCACTTGACATACTGATTGGGCTTCGTGTAGTTCTTGGCACGATGCACATGCTGCAGCATATGCATGTACTTGGGTATGTCCTTGTGCCAGCCGTGCTCGTGCTGCTGATCGTCCAGGAAGTAGACGTTGCGGAAGTTGTAGCTGTGGTAGCCGTCCGGCTTGAATTTCAGCGATTCGGGACGCACCTTGTCCATCAGCTCGGACCACAGGATCGAGTTGCCCTTGGGCATGATCACCTCATCGATGTCCAGTAGCGCAATGTAGTCGTACAGATAGAGGTTCTTGTACAGGCAGTCGTTGTAGGGTATCACCTCGTTCTGTCGCTTGTGATTGGTCTTCTTGGTCAGGTAGAGATGCTGGAAGCCGGGCACGTTCGGCTGGCCGCCGGGCAGCGTCAATGGTATCACCTGGACCTTGCCTTCCTGCTCGTAGTGGCTGAGCACCTTCGTAATGTTGGGATGCACCTGCAGGTTGTAAAAGTAAATCTTGTCGGCGCCCAAAATGTTTAGCATCTCGATCCATTCAATCAGCCGCACACTGAGATCATCGTACAAAAAGTCCAGACCCTTGACACAGACGGCAAAGCCCTTCTTGTGATCATCGGGCGGACGATTGTAGATGACGCGCAAGTTGTTGGTGGCCGTGTCGCATTCCTTCTCCACCATCGACACCGAGCTGGGCACCACGCCATGGAAGGGTTTGGGTATCTGGCAGGCAATCAGGTAGGGCTGGTAAATGCCCTGCTTGTAGTTACCCCACTTGTTGTACCAGATGTACTTGTACTCGAACGTCTTCACAATGAACGGTTCCTTCTGGCCATCGAACCAGAACTGACAGTACGTCTTCACCTTGGGCTCGATGCGATCGATCATGCCCAGAATCCGCACCGTCGGCCCCAGCAGCGATGTCCGACGGATGTCGTAGTAGGCGCCAAACAGCTGAAACGTTCCGTTCGATGTGCGCAGCGTTTGCCAGTAGATGTTGTTGAACTCCAGCTCGAAGATCGATGGGTATTTGGCACATGTCGCTGACTTTTGCTGCAGAAAGTTCTTGTTCTTGCTCCAGTAAGCTATCGGCAGGGATGGTATTCTGGATTCCACGTCGCGCACCAGCTGATCATCGTCCATGGCTGCAAGAGAATGCGAATGAAACCAAACAATTGAAATGTGTTGTGGAAGGTGGCAAAATTGGAACTTACCTGTGCGATTGTCGACAAGTATCTCGCTGGGATCGAAATGATCGGTTGTGGTGGATGTGGTCTCTGCGTAGCGCAGCATGTCCTTCTGCAGCAGACTGCGCCCGTTGAGCGGCAGCTGCTGATAGTCCTGCGGCACCTGGCGATAGTCCTGCGGCACCAGATTCGTGCCATGCATCTTGAACAGCCCGATGATCACAAACGACCAAACGCACAGCGAGAACAGAATCTTGAGTATGACCTTTGAGTGCGCCATTTCTTTTAGGTTTGTCTCCGTCTAACTAGATGACTCGTCCTTTCTCTACCGCTTGGTTTTAGCTGCTTGTGCGTGTTTCTGAAATGAAGAGATGAGCAATATGAAAATGGTTGCCTACAACTACAGCTAGAATTGATGTCACGTGGTGTCGCGGTGGCAAATTACTTTGAATTTCTTATCAAAATCGACCCAGCGCCCAACCCAGCACTTGGACCGCTCACTAATGAAATGCCGTCATTCATTTTTAATATGTCGGCCAGCGGCGCAGCCATTTCCGTTTCCCTCAGCATCAGGCGCAAAATGTCAACTTGAAAATTGCGTGTAATATTTCACACAGCGCCAACAAACAGTCCCCCGGCCCAGACACTGGCGCTCGTCCATCTGCCCAGCCAGGGATGGGCAATGCTTAATGGAAAACAATCTAACAGTGCCACAGTGGGAATGCGAGTCAAGTCAACAATCAAACTTTAACTCAGGTAGCTCATAAATAGAGTTTATTTCGAAATACTTTTTACTTAAAGCTATATGCATCGATAAACTATCGGTAACCTAAACGATTAACGTAATACAATGCAGGCACTTCATTCGATTTGCGCGTTGTTCCTGCATTGACCAAGCAGCTGCAGTCTCCACAGTGACAGTGGCCGCTTTGCCATCTCCATTTCATCTGCGAGCTGGACACACGACACTTCAGGCGACAATCTGTTTGCCTATCTGCGCTTTTGTATCTTTGTGTGTCGTACGACGGCAGCAGCGTTTGCTTTGGCTTTGGCGTTATGTCTGACGGCAGGCTTCTAATATTTATGACACTGCAAGAGCTTTAGCCGCCACGCCGCCAGCCCCGATGACAGACCGAATGCGTGCCGATGCGATGCTGACCTGCCTCGAGGCGCTTGCAAAGCGATAAACAAAAGGCGTGCCTCTAGCCTGCAGCTGGGTCTCCGTTCATAGCTCAATTTTGTCTACAAATTGCACGCAGTGGCAATGTCTCTGTCTATGTCTGTCTGTGTCAATGTCTGTGGCAAATGGCTGGCCACTGTCGGACATACGAGACTGACAGACAAACGACGACGACTCCCACTCTTTGCGTTCCGCTCCGCTTGGTGGCTTGTTTCCGTTCCGTCGGCGCTTTCAATTGGCAGACAACAGGACAGCGACTTTATATCCGCATGTCCTTTAGTGTGCCCAGTGTGTCTTTGGACAACAAATTGCATATCCTGTACATTTCTTTGGCATACCCGTTCGCCTGCCCTGGTGCGCCCATTAAACAGTTTGTTAGCCCTGCTGCTTAAGCAGCTCATGCTGTTTTCTCTCTATGCACAATGTCTGGCGAGAGTTTCGGCACACCTGAGACTCCATTATGATTGCCTGCCCGTGGGATTGGCCATTTGAAAGGCAACAGCAGCAGCGGCAGGCACTTAAAACCCTTCTTCAGAAATGCCCCGACCGCCCGCAGCTTTAATGCAATTTTTACATAATCAAAAACTTTGTGCAACATTTGCTGCAGCTCAAAATCAGGCAAATGCAAAGTACAGACCCACACCCACCCACACACACACACACACACACACACACACACACACACACACACACACACACACACACACACACACAACACACCCAAACAATATACACACAGACACGGTCCCTGAGCCAGGTCGCATCCTGGCGGCTTAGAGTTTTTGCTCAAGTGTTTTCCATTTCATTTGCATGCGCCGCAAAAACTTTGCCCAGCAAACACACAAAATAACACACACACACACACACAGACACAAAGACACACTCGCACACAAATACATATAGAGATAGACAGACAGACAGTCAGTTGAAGAGTTAGCGAACATTATACAAAATATTTTGCAACATGCTTTCAACAAGCTGGCTTTTTTTTATATTTTTATTACTATTTATTTTGTATTTTATTATTTTCTTTTTGGCAACAAACACATCCTTCAGCCGCGTGGCTGCAGGGGTCGTGAAAAATGCAGGGACTACCTATCTACAACTGTATCAGTGTATGGCTAGTGCACATACAATAATATATACGTAAGCCTTGTGTGTTTGTGTGTGTGTGTGTGTGTGTGTGTTTGCGCCTGAAGTTGTTATAAATCTCTGATGATTTGCACTCAACTCATTTCAGCTGCATTCAGAACTCAAGTCAACAGTTTTAATACCCTGCACGCCTATGTGCATACACCAGGGTATACGAGTTATGCGCAATTGTTTAAACTAGACATTTGTTGATGCCACACGTAACTCTGTGTGAGTTGCAGCTTCTCTCGTTGATGACACGAAGTAAGTATTTTAGTTGATGTGCTGATATAATTTTTAAAAAATAAGTAATTTTTCTTGGCAGTGAAAGAAGACAGAAGTTTTCTACAAAACAGATAAATTGATAGATTAATTAAATGCTATTATAGAAATGAGCCTTCTTGTAGAGTATATCTTGTTAGATTAAAACACGAAAACCTTTTAGACTCTGTTTTTTCTTTTCTGCTAAAGCCATTGGGTTTGCTTCGTCCAGGGGACAATAGATTTAAAGATATTAGAGCATCTGTCAGTCAATCCATTTTCTTGTACTGTTTACTTTTAAAGAAATTCTGTGTACAGTGTTAGAAATTGGATCAGTCGAAAGGCGTGGACAACATACGTATACACCAAAGTGTTGGCTCATTAATCAAAGGTCTCTATGTGCGCACTTAACCCAAATCCATATCGAGCGACATGTCAGCCATTAGCATTAGCATTTACAAGGCATAGTTGCCCTGTTTGCGACTGAATGGGGGACTTTCTCGCTTTTGCTGTAATTCTCTTTGATATTTCAAGCACAATTCTAACACCCGAACGATTTGGGTCAATTTGCCATTTAATACTCGTTACGGTTATGCGATTTTTTTTTCTTTTGGCTACCACAAAATATTTGCCGCAGCAGCAGCTGCTGCTGTTGTTGTTGTTGTTGTCGCTAATTTGCTAGGCAAAACAGGTTCGATCTTTCGAATGCGGCTTCTGACCATGTTGCTGCTGGTCTGCTGCCTTTGTATCGCAATGTGTGTCGCGCCCAAAAGTCCAAAAACTTGTCGTTCGGGCGTATAAACTGTGTGTATATGTATGTATGTATGTATGTGTATACCTATATTTATCTGTATTTTAATGATGCCCAACTATTCAACTACTCATTCAACTATTCACCCGGGCAAACAGACAACAAGCTGTCTACGAATTGGGTCAATGAGCCTCAATGACTTTTAAAATTTCTAGACGCGTTCTCTGCGGACTCCGGACAGCGTCCAACAATTAAAAATGCTTAACTCGCTCTGCTCCCAGATTCGATAAGCAGCTGCTGCCGCGTCCATTGATCTCCACTTGGTAGCTGTTCAGCTAACGGAAATGTGTGTTGCGCACGCGCAAAAGCCACAAAACAACTTCTGAGTGTGTGTGTGTGTGTCTGCGTGTGTGTATCTGGCAGATATTCTATAGCCTGTCTGCTCGGCGTACAGGCAGGAAATGCGTGTCACAAGGCGTTGTTGCTGCAAATTTCTTAGAAGCAACTCAGCAAGTTTCCCATTACCGCAATTGCTGCTCCAACTGGCAGCCACCTACCCCGCCCCCGTCCCACGCCCCTGCCGCAATCACAGCGCGACCCCAAACTGCAATTTGCAAGCAATATTTATAGAATTTTCTTCTCTTCTCCTTTTTCTTTTTCATTTTGCTTGTTTTTTTTTTTCTTTTTTGCCATTTAATTTTTGCTGCTACACTGGCCCCAGTCGCTGGGGCTGATCGGTTGCTGTCTGGCATGTAATCAAAGCTTATCACGGCGCAAATGTCGAGTCGAGTTGTATACTGGCTGAGGGGAAACAGCAACAACAAAGCCCATAACAAGGGACTGCCTAGGAGACATCTGCTGCTGCCGCACCATGTACACAAACAGAGGCGTTCCATTGTTTGTTTTGAGACAAAGCTGTGCCCGAGGCCAAATGGATGAAGGATGGCTGCAAAAAGAGTTGCAGGATGGACTTGCCACGACTCTGCGTGTTCAGATCGTGTGAAACTCATGTCTTGCTGTAAATACTCCCAGCTTGCAACTTGCCGATTGCAGTGGGAAAGAATTTGAAAAAATATAAAATGTATAGCTCCAATGACACTAGTTGACAGTATCTGGCGTCAAATATTTCAGATGAAATAAATTTTTATTTAATTATAATATTATATTTAGCTTCTTTTGCAATACTGGGTTTTTTTTGTCTGCAATTTATTTCATTCACATTTGGTTGTTTTCAATCAATCTGGAAGTTTTATAATGCCTCATTAAGAATTCTAGGTAAACGAATTGTGAGTTGGTATTCAGATAATGATTTCTGACTCATTTAGTGCCCATTGGCTGCGATTGCTGCGTAAGCAGTTTGGGTGCTTTTATAGAACAATTCCCATTTAATTTGTTCGATAGCAGCGCAAGTTTGTGGCCGCTATTGATTGAATTTTATGACAGCTTTCTCGACTACAAAATGAGCAGCTTATAAGGCTTATAGAGCTGCCAAGCAGCGCTATAATTACAACTGCCTTCC
Organism: Drosophila lacertosa; assembly: GCA_004143845.1. Classification (NCBI taxonomy): domain Eukaryota; kingdom Metazoa; phylum Arthropoda; class Insecta; order Diptera; family Drosophilidae; genus Drosophila; species Drosophila lacertosa. The sequence goes on along the minus strand of SCDZ01000161.1, from coordinate 209,990 downwards.
GCATTATCGATGAAGCCGATCTCTTGACTTTGCGTTTCAAAAGCTGATTCAGCTGGGGCCATTGTTTTTGGCCATAAGCATGAGTATGTCTTGGCTTTTATGTACGGTACACGCCAATAAATCTCTCTTTCTATTTATCAACTTACATCTGCATATTCATTGTATATGCGATCGAGAATTAGCTGAAGTGAAGTGTAAATAGAAAATAGAAATGAAATGGATTTGCCAAAGTGGCACAGAGAACCGTTCGATTGTTAAGCAGCTATTTAACATTGAAATACATTTGTATCTGACAGCTAGCATAGCCAACTAGCTCACATTGTGTTGGTTCAAATTACAAAAGAAAAGAAATGTACAAAAATGTGTTTAGAAAAAAGTCACACGCACTTACAATGCACAGGCGCAAAGTGGCACAAATGAACTTAAGTGTCGTGCGTGCCAAAGTTTGCGAGGCACACGAACATATGTGCATATCCTGTATCAGTATTAGTATCAGTATCAGTATAAGTATAAGTATCTGTGGCCGTAACTGTATTTGTATCTGTATCTGTATCTGTATCCGTATCTGTAGCGTTTTTAATTCGCATCACATCCTTCTATTTGCGTACGTGTGCGTGCCAAGCCAAAGTCCTGCGTCGGGGCTGGTGTACGCTTTTTAAACTTCTATCGCCTGTCGATATCTTTCCCTCGCTCGACGTTTCCCCTCCGGCCGCCGGTCGATTGGTAGCTAAATGATTTTTGGTATAACGCCAAAAAGTTGATTTTCGTTTTCGCAAATGGCATTTTGTATTTTTATCTTTTACACGACTTGTATGCCTGGCGGATATATTACACACACACACACACCCATACACACACATCTATTGCTAAATTTAATTATAAATAATGCATTTAAAAGGAAGGAGAGCAGCAGAGAGATGAAAGTGGAAATCAATGTCAAAGCGATGCTCATTTCTCGATTTGCAATTAAAACCCGCACTTCAAACTGAGTTACGATTTATGAGCTATCGCTGAAAGCAGCCCCATTTACAAATTTTCTCTTAATTATCTCTGGCTCTGCCATATTTCTGTTGAAACCTGCAACATAAATACACGTGTTGCTGCCACACATTTCCAGGCCGCGGTTCTCGATTGCGAAAAATAAATTATATGAACAAACTCAATGTACTAGTTGTTGTTTTTGGTTGCTGTTGAAAAAGCGACAATTTCGCCACCCCCGCCAAAAGAAATGAAAACAACAACAGAAAATTAAGTCAAGAGAGAATTATGTGCAAGTATTTCATAAATTCAGCTGCAAATAAAACAACAAAAGCAATTGCAGTCGCTGTCAGTGATTTAAAATGTTTAACAATTAACAAACAATGCGGCAAATGGTTTAAAGACATGTCGGTCGACGGTCGACGGTCGACGGCTGTTGGTTTGTTGGTCGACGGCTGTGGCCAAAATGCAAATTAAAAACTGCACAAAATGTCGCAATATAAATTGCGCAAGCTGACCCGCCCAAAACCCACCGCCCGACGCTCAACCAAAAGCCGACCTATGGCCTGCCATCAAACAGAATATATATATATCGTTAATACAAATGTTTGGGCGAACCAGCTCGCTGTCTTGTATTTGTGTATCTGTGTATTTGCAACTGTATCTGTGAATTTAAATGTATACGTTTGTCGTACAAACGGGCGGGTCGTGCCTTAATCAAATGCGACGGAAGTGCTTGCCAGTCAAAAAAAATACTCATATTGCCATCAGGAGGACGAACCGACCACGAGGCTTACAAGACTCCAAAGAGTACGCAATTATTCAAGGATACACGCACTTAAAGTGCGTAAAAAAACCATTTACATTGAGCAAAAGATTTATGGTTTATTTTGTTAAATATTATATGCTATGGCCTTTGGGTAATATTTTTCATTAACGTTAGCAATTTTGTTAGCTCTATGCTATGACATAACATTAAGACCAAAATGTGTTTACAGATGTGGTTATTATTAGGAACAGCGCAGAAGATTCACACCTTATAATACTTAACACCTCTGTGCCAACGGTAACTCAGTTACGTCAATGCTGACCAGGCTAAATCTCAAAGGGGGCAGCACATCAATCAGCATGAGCAGCAGCAGCAGCAGCATCAGCATCAGCATCAGCATCTTGCAAGCTTGCAGTTAGCTGCTTGGCTCTTCCTACAACCTGGCAAGAGCGACTGCCAGCTTATTATGGCAGTTTGCAGAAGGCAGACAAACACAACAACAAGACACACATTGTGTCTGACGAATTGAGAAACAATTTTACGAAAAGCAAATCAACGTTTAGTCCCAGTCAAAAAAAAAAAAAACAATATAGAAAAATCGAAAGAAAAAACTTGCGGCACGTTGTCTATAAATGCGACACGAAATGTTTAGCTTTGGCTTTAGCTGCATGCCACTGAAATCTGCACAGCGAACATGCAGCTAACTAACTGCAAGACAGACATGTCTCTCCCTCTCCCTCTCTCTTTTTCTTTCTGTTTTTGTTGCTCTCCAGTCGCCAGTTTCTTTTCATGTGGTTGTGCCTGTGGTTCACTCTGTGGTGCCTAGTCCTATAGTGTTATCATGGCCACCAGGCAGTTAATATGGTTGTAGTTGTTGTTGGTGTCGCTGTAGTCGCAGATTTTTGCGTGTTTGATTTTCTTGTCACGTTTCTGCTAACAACATAAGGAAGCAGTCAAAAGCTGGCTGCCATCCCCAAAGCGGTAGTCACTCAGCGCGGCCTGCAGCCAGAGTCAGAAACGGAATCAGAAGCATAAGCCGCACCAGAGGTAGATGCAGATGGAGAGGCTTCCACAAGCTGCATTTGGGTAAAAGGGAGGTTTGTCTTTCGGAGTTGTCAACAGCATTCGAATGACAGACAGAGAGAGAGAGAGAGAGAGAGCGAGAGAGAAAGAAAGAGAAAAAGGCATATCTGCAAGTTCGTCCCGCTGTCAGTCACTGCGCTGACTTTGATTGCAATGCGCTAAGGATGCTGCCTGACAGACAGTCCTGCAGCAGCAACAGCAACAGCAACAGCAGCAGCAGCGACGTCAACGTCGACGTTGACATCGGCGGCAACGTGCAACGCTTCAACGCACATTGCCGAAATTGTCAAGACGTTGACGATGGCAACTTGGCAACCCAGCAAGACAGACGGACAGACAGGCAGCGTAGTGCAGATTTTCAACTCATTGCCAAGCAGAAGCCAAAGCAAAAGCGGGCGAGCGAATCAGTAAATTGTGGCACATCAATTTCTGATAGAAGACAAACGCATTGAACTCCTCCCCGCCCGGCGAGCTCAATCGCTTAACGCCTAATGTGGCGGCAAAAAGTCAATAGTTGCTGCGGATAGCTTCTAAGCTGCGGGCTGCGAGCTGCATTTTGTAGACCGCTTTGTTGAGTTTTAAATTTAACGTCTTTGGCAGCGAGTTCGATAATTTAAAATAAATATATGCTCAATGCGTTAACGGAAACAATTTAAAGACGCAAATTTGCTACCTTAAATACAACATTATTTGATTCCGAGCTATTTTGGTATATGTTTTCATTGTGAATGACGCACAACAAGGTAGAATTTTTATGAATGTAAGCCCAGTTAAGAGGGAACGCAACAAATGCCTTCAACACAAAATAATAAAAAGTGCGAAGCTGTCAGTTGCAGAGCACCAAAAGAAAGAGATATTGTTTTTTTGCTTTAGTCTTTTTTACCTATACTCTACTTTAGAATGTTGGTTCGTGATATTAGAATTTAAGTTGCCTTAAAGATTGGTACATTCATTGAAACTAAACTAGTTTTTTATTTATTTTAAATATATATTTTAGGAATTCTTTACAATTCTTTACTATGTTTGCATTCATTCGTATACTTAATTTTGAATCGTGTATACCCCACCAATGAACCAACTCCAATAAAAAGGGCTAAGAAAAGAAGGCAGTTTTTTATTTTGTTAAATATATGTGTATGTATGCGTATGTATGTGTGTGTGCATGTGTATGGGCTTGTATGCTGGTACATTTTAGGCCGAAGCCATGGGTGGCCATTTTGTAAGCCTGCAGCTGCCGCTGTGCTGTTGTTGTTGTTGTTGTTGCTGCCCCCCAGGCACAGTTGGCTATTTGACATCGGCGGTTTCTTTATAAATGTACATATACCCTGTATATGCGTGGGTTAAAGCAGGGAATACATGTATATAACAGACAGCAGGCGACTTATCAAATGTAAAAGATTTCAAATATCACATGCTATCATATTTTTTAATAGTCCAATGTTCACTGACACTTTTATTATTTAACTCTTAATAGAGGATATTGGCTAGCCGCGCTAACATTACAAGTAAAATCTCAGGTTTTGTAAGAATTTTGGTTTTGGACCAAAAAAAAAATTAGAAATAGCGCTTGAAAAAAATATCTGAGCACAAAGCGTGGCTCGGCTGCGGCAGCAACCACCATACCCCAACCACCGCCCACATTTGCAATTTATGCTTTTGATGGCCGTCGTCCTCATCCTCGTCGTCCTTCTCGTCGTCGTCGCCGTCGTCGTCGCCATCGCACTGAATGTTAATGGAAGCCAACTGCAGATGCAACACTGCGCCTTCAGCAAACGGCTGCTGCGGCATTGCCGAGTTGTCATGAGCCGCTAAGGCAGCAGCCGCCAGCAGCAGCAACAGCACCAACAGCAGCAGCAGCAGCAACATAGAACGGATTTTGCATGCCCGTATGCATATTGGAAATGCGAAAAGTTCAAGGATTGCTGCTCGTCGACGTCGTGAGCTTAGATGCTGTGCAGATTGTGCTGCGGCAGTCATTTGTTGGTTTGCTGCTGGCCAGGTAACCCACAGAAAGCCAACAACAACAACTGCAGCAGCAGCAACAACAAATGCTGCGGCCTAGGGCCAAATGCGATGTGGCACATGAGCGAGCAATGTGCACTACTTAGGTAAGTACACAAAAACTCACACACACACACACAAATATATACATATATATATATATTTGTATAAACATATTTATGCTATTAAAAAAACCCTCACAAAAGCCAACGGAGCTGTGCTCTGTGTGGATTTTTCACAGCACGGTCCGGTGTTCAAACCAAAAAAAAAAAAGCAAAAAAATAAAGAGAATGTGCTTTAAGAATCGCATAGAAAGGAAAAACTAACTAACTTATGAGAGCGCAACAAAGAGAACAATACACATGACTCTGGAAAAGAGGCTAATTAAAGAACCGCATTTAATTAAATTAAGGCAGGAGCATTTTACATATTTATTTTTAGCAAATTTTTGTAAGTTTGCTCGAATATTTTTGTTGTTTGTGTGTATTCTTTTTCTATTTTTTTAATTTTATTTATTTATGATCCAAAATAAATACTACCACACTATAAATACTACTTTGATATATTCTTGAAATAAAATCATATCTGGAGCCATATAAATTTAGTAAGTTAACTTCATTATCAATAGCGTGTGAAAACTTTAGCAATTGTTTGTGCTTTTGTGAGTCTTCCCTATGGAGAGGCCTAAAGAAATGCAATAATGCCTAGTTATACTTGATCGAGCTAAGCTCGAGACTTTGATTCGCATTATTGTCAATTACCGATGTCTGATAGGCTTGGCCAATGACCAGGCCAGGCCAGGCCGGGCCAAGACTCTGCCACCCCCACGGCGTCCATTGACTGCACAAGACTTGTTGCCTTTCACTTGGCGTTTAGCGGGCTGGTTGCCTGCCTGTTGTTGCAAGTCGCTTGTTGCAAGTTTTAAATGTAACTGGCCATGTTGCCCGTCAGACTGGCTAGCTGCCTGGCTGGCTGGCTGGCAGGCAGGCAGGCAGGCAGGCAGGCAGTCATTCATCAGGTTAGTACGCTCGGCGCCCGACAGCCATCCAATTAAGCTATAAAAATCTTAATTTAATTATTTGCCACACGAACAAAGAACACACATTCAACACACACACACACACACACACACATTGCATTTGCCATTCCCATTCACATTTGCACTCGCATTCGTATTGGATGCAGTGCAGCAATGTCGACGGCGACGGCGACGTCGACGGCAACGGCGACGTAGACGACGATTTATGGTGGCCGGTTTTTCTTCATTTGTTGGGGGCACGCGGAACTGGCAGCGGGTCGGATGGGAAGGAGGCGGCATGCATTTTTCATGAATTAGTTCATATAAAAGTCAAATGCACCAAATGTACGCTGCCAACTTGGCAGCCCGCTGGGGTGAGCAGGAGGATTGGGGCGAGTTCTAGCTGTGCTCTGCCGACTGGCGAAGGGTTCACCCAAGCGATGGGGTTGCTGCGCAAGGGAATGCAGCTACTGCTGTTGCTGTTGGGGCGAAGGCAGCACATTAACAGATTTGTCGCCGCAAAACAAAACAAGCCGAAAACGAGTTAAAGCGCTAAATAAATAAATATGTTCGACCAGAAAACACCCTTTTGATCTCAACTTAAATTTAATCTTAAAACAGAATTTTCATACTAATATTTATCAACTTTAAAATGATACAGCCACGATCAAAAGATTTATGGCTTACATAAAATTGATGTACGCTTGATTAGCAGGGAAAGATTTGCGCTCATTTTTAAGTACTACTTAATTTGGCACAAAATGATTACAGCTATTTTTAAAGCATTCTCAATAAGGGTATAGCAGCAGTTAAGGGTGCTGGACTAAAAAAGTAACCTCTATGGACCACTTTACATATAAAACATTATGAAAAATTAAATATTTTATTTTTAAACCATTAACTAAGCATATTATTAACTTAATAAAATCACCCTCCACAACTCTTTAAGCTACAATCATATACTACTGCGTCCAGGGTATCTAAACTCTCACATTCTCATGTTAGAATTCAAAGGAGTTTTGTATGGGCTAGCCGGACTCCATTCTCCACAGCGAATCCGCATAGGTATTTGCGAGTTTTGCGCCACTCTTGTTGATTTTCGCTGCATAATTAATGAAATGAAAGCATTTGGCGGCGCTTCGTTCGTCTCCAGCGCCAGCGCCAACGCCAACGCCAACGCAACAGCCAAATCCCGCTCCGGCTCCAACTTCACATTCGCTTCTGTTTGTGACTATTGCATTAACTGCGGGGCTTGGGTTTGTTGATGTGTTTTGTGGGCTGGCACATAAATTAGATGCATGAGGCTGGGGCCAGAGATAATACGCCCGATTATGCGAAAGCGTGCCGGCCTTAGAAATCTCTTGGCCGCTTTAGCCTGGCCAAAATCAAAGGCAAAGGCAACGGTAACGGTAACGGCAACGGCAACAGCTTCCATGCGAGGAATGCAGTCAGCAGCTTTTCGGGGGAGGCGCTGCCACAACTCAAAGCCCAGTCAGCAGGATAAAACGAGTCGTTTCATCTCGGCAAGCTGTTGTTGCTGTTTTTGTTTTTTTGTTGTTATGATGGTTGTTGTGGGTTGTGCCTGCTGGCCATGTCGGAGTTTGGTACTTCCAACAAAGAAAAAGGCAACAGAGAGAGAATGCGAGCGAGGGGGATGCGAATAAGAATTACAGTGGACAGCTAGAACATCAAGGGGAGAGAGGGTTGTGGGGTTGGTTGGCTTAACGTGCTGCCAAAATGACCAAAAAGCAGGCGAAGCAACAGCAACAACAATTGGCACGGCACATTGAACAAGTTAAAATATAATAAGTACACAGGCTTAAATACACGTGAGAGGTTGTGCGTTGTTGTTGCTCTTATTGAACACTGAAACTGGCAAACAGCAGAAAGAGCAGTAATTTATTTTCAATAGAAAAATGAGGAAAAGCCTCTGCAAACAAGAAAAATAAGCAAATTAAATGCCAAAGAGTATACGACTTTTTTAAATTAACAAAACTATTGCACAACAATCATTAAACAGTATAAATAGAAACAATATTGTTTGGCCTTAGCACGCATATTAAATTTTAATAACATATTTTAAGGTAAGTACTTAAAGTATTTTAAATTAGATTGAATGCAAATGGCGCTAAATGAGTAAAAATCATTCGATATTCAAATAATATTTTCATCTGCGTTTAATAGAAAACAACGTTGCTTTAAACGTTTCTATGGCAATTATTGCACAACGCTGGCATTGTAATTTAGGAGTCGATATAAATTAATATTAAAGCGATACCTTGAAGCTAATATTAAATGCATAAAGCATTCAATGCATAATAGCATTTATTTGAAATAGAAAAGCTTTAGGTCATACGTATCACTTCGTTAGTAATATTTTCTATTTATTTAAGGTTTTCCTCGGTAAGCTTTACATGCCTAATGCAGTTTCTTTTATTGAAATCAAACATTTAAACTTTGTATAAAAATAAAATTAAAAAAAAACTATATCTCACCTGTGAAACGCACTTCAAAAATGCCTTTTGTTTAAAAAGGACGTCAGTTGCTGCTTTTGTTGTATTTGCTGTAGTGGCTGCAAAGAAAAAATAAGTAACAAGTGGTTAGTTGTAGAAAATCTCTTTTGTTCAGGCTTTAAAACCGTCGTCAGACAGCAACGCACAATTTAACATTCAAAATAAGAGAAATACTACAACAAAAAATATGGAATAAAAAAAGATAAATAAATTTAGTCTAAAGTCGACTTTCAGCTTTGGCTTTACCTCTAAGCTCATTAATTTTATTTGGACTTTGCGGTAGCTGGCTGAAAGCTGCTGCTGTTGCTGCCATGTCTCAAGTGTGCGGCTCTAAAAAATTGGAAAAACGGAGACATACATCAACACACACAGACATATACACACTCACATATATATATATATATATATATATATATTTATATATATGAGAAAGATTCAAACACAGGCACACTGAATCTCACATTTGCTTATTCGTATGCAAAAAGCCAAAGTCAAGTGGCAAAATGCCACCGAAGCCGAAGCTTTACCCACTTTCAACCCCATTCCCAGTTCCAATTCCGAACCCAATTCCAAATGCTGGCCCACAGCTGTGGGCTGCAACAGCCGCCCCGAGTTAGCCAGCTTTAAAGCCCACCAGCAGTTGCCAGGTGAGAAAACAGAAATGCGGTTCAAGGTTTTTTGGGTGTGTGTGGCCGAGTTTACTTGTGTGTGCATGTGTGTGTGTGTTTCGAGCCACAAGCTGTGGGCACAAAAGTGAAAGTGAATTATTAAAAACAATTGCAATTGGCGCTGATAAGTGCACTCACCCGGCGGGCGGGCGCACTTGGGCCGTTGCTGCCTCGGCGGCAAGCTCGCAACCAGGCCACGCACCACTGGCATTTGGTTGTCGCCTTAGCACGCTTGAAGCTTCAAGCTTCAAGCGAGCGGCGCCCCACTTAAATGCTTGTTATCCAAAAAAAAAAAAAAAAAAAAAATTAACAACAAAAAATAACTGGCACAAGTCGCATGCCGAATGTCAATAAGTGGCCTTATTGAAGGCTAATATCGGTTATTGGGTGACATCAATTATAATGGCTAACAACAGGCAGTTATTGCTGTAGGCAACACGGAAACAATGTCTATTTGATATTAATACAAATAAATAGCTGTAATTATATAACAATTCTATAAATCTGAATTTTATAACTGCAATGTTTACTAACCATACTTAACTATGTTTGAACACACAAATATTAATAATATGTATAAATAATGAACTAATTGTGGATGTTACATGGTAAAATATTGTATTTATTGCCTTTTGTTGAATGTGAAATGCTCTTGGGGTAAAATTGTTCTGTTTTAAATAGCATTAAGAGCGAATCATATCTACTGCAAATTTAAACGACCCTCAAGCAAAAAATCTTTTAGCTGTTTCCGGAATCAAATAGTTAGCCAATTAAATCGAACCTATGCAAATATAATGACTGCAATCCAAGGCCAGCATTTTCTAAGCTGAAGTCAAATAGACAAATGATCAAAAAATACTTTTGGGTAATTCGATTTGTCAAGCTGACATTAAATGATTTGTGATTTGGTCAGAGTTCCAGCATTTCGTTTTGCATTTATTGTGGGTTCGGGTTCGAAATTATCAAAGAAATTGAAATTAATTCGTAATTTCAGCAAACTCACAAGTACTTTTTGTGGCTGGCTACTTGACTTTGCTTTTGCTGGCCGACAGAGCTCAGCGATTTTGGTTTTGATTAATGTCTTGCTAAGTTCAGCTTCAGTCGAGAAGCTAAGCGCCGTCACAGCCAGAGATGCCATCCGATTCAATACTCCAACATAGCATCAACATAACCAAGCCGGAGTCCCAGTTGGTGCTTCCAGCTCCTGGTTCGGCTTTCGATGCATGCAAATGTCAGTCAGCTGGATACTGCAAATTGCTTGAATGGAACGGCTGCTCAGTTGCAGTGCTGTTGGATGTCGACTGTGGCCCGGCACTCGACATTGCTCATACGCAGCGTTTGCCTCAAGCTAAATGAAGTTACTTGCGGTTGCCGTTGTTAGTTCTTAAACTGTTTTTTTTTTTTGCTACTGCTGCTGCTGCGGCTGCTGCTGCTGCTGCTGCTGTTTCTGTTGCTGTCAGGCAACGTTTTTATGTACGTACATATGTGCGTGAGAGACTTGATTTATGTCGCTTTATTTCATTTTAATTGAAAAACTTGCAAACTGAGCGACCAAGCCGAAGCCAAGTGGAATTTACGCCCAGTCAACGCACAAAAGAACAAATATAATTAAAATGGCATTTAAAATGTTTTCGACTACCGGCAGCAACAAAACGAAAACCAAAACCAACATCAGCAACATCAGCAACAACAACAACACTAACAACAGCAGCAGTTACAATAGAAGCAGCAGCAACAGTAAAAGCAAATATGCAAGCTACAAATATATGTAATGGCATAAAAAAGTAAATAAATTACTAAACAAAAGCACAAATGTAAATAAAATGGCTTTATTAAAAAGCTCGGCGAAAGGCATAGAGAGCGAGAGCGACAGAGAGAATGAGAGAGAGAGAGGGGGGGGGGGGAGGGGGGAAGGGGAACTGAGCGAAATAAAAAGGATAGGCGTGTTTATAAACTTTCAGTGTGCAAATAATAAAGACATTCGCATGCCCTATGGCCGAGCGGAGTAGGTAAAAGTAAATCTGTCTGGCAGTGCACCAAACGACCCACAGCTACAATACAAACAGTAAAGGCAAGTTCCTCCAGCTTCCTTCGCCCCCGCGCCTAGATCATGCGACCTTTTTTCTATGACAAATGCAAATGACGCACTCGGAGCTGTTTTTGGCGCTGGCAAACTTTAAAAATGGGCTCAGCCAAATAAAATATTGTTGAAGCAAATAAAACAAAATAAGCCCATGGCAAATTTGTGTGCACAGTGGTACCAAAGCATCTGTTGTCAATACGAGAGCTGCAATTGAAGTGTTGGCAGCACACATGGGACTGGCGTTACCAGATTGCCAAATGTAAATGGCAACACTTGACATAAGTTTTACGTGTAATAAAATGAGCTATATATATCAGCTGCTTGTTTGTGCATACCCTGTAAGCGAGATATGATTTGAAAGAGCCTACTAACTTAAACTGATTAAAATGCCCCATATAAAATACCCGTTATATTGCTTTACATACACATAATGTATAATACTTTAAGTTACGTGGTATTTTATAGTCAATTAGTTGCTTCATTGGTCCCCAGCATCTCCTCTCATTTTATTGTAACTAACGAGACCCATTTCGACACAACTTTCAAATTCGCTGCTACAAAATGTCGAGCGGGCAAACAGATACAAGCACTTGGCATAACCACAGTGCAGCAGCATCGACAGCAGCAACAACAGCACCCAAAAAAAAAAAAAAAAAAACTACATCAGCAACAGCAACAAAAAAGCCGCCAACAGCGTAAATCATGCGACCAGCATGAAACGGCAACAGCAACAGCAAACAACAAGAACAAAACAGACAACCAGCACGAAGAACGCCAACGTGAAACGGTAACAGCAATAACAACAACAGCAACAACAGGAACAACAGCAATAGCAACAGCAGTGACAATAACAACAATGCTAACAAAAAAGTGAAATTAAATAACAATAACAAGGTTAGCTGTGTTTTTGTGCTGCTTCTGCTGCATCTGCTGCTGTTGGTGCTGCTGCCACTGTTGCGATAACGTCGCCAATATGCGATGTTTGTCAAGCGAGTGCAACAGCAACAATAGCAAAAATAACAACGGCAAGAAAATATTTCGAATGTGCAGCCGCAAATTGAGTGTTTTTATTGCATTAACATAAATAAATTAGAATGCCAACGCGCGCGCTCATGTTGCTGACTCACAAGTTGGACAGCAGCAACCAGCAGCAGCATGCAAAAGTTAGCCCGGCAGCAGCAGCAACAGCAGCAGCCATTGCTGTAACACCGCAAGCAGCTGACGCGTGTTGGCTGTCAAAGTAGTTTGTGTGTGTGTAGGTGTGTGTGTAGGTGTTGGTACATTTCGCGCTTTTCTAGGCAAATGCTGCTGCTGCTGGTGCTGCTGCAAGCAACGTACACTACATCAGCAACATTCGCATGCAGACTGCCGACGACTGCAAGACAAATTTGTTGTTGGTGTGACCGCATAACGGTGCTTCTCCTCCTTTCAGACACGTACACCAATCTAGTAATTTGCTAGTGTATAATAAACAAGATCTATACACTAACTGTTGGGCTAAAGATTTAAGATTTAACAGCCCTTGCTACCAACAATATTGTTCAAACTATGAACATGCAAGACAAGCCAACGCTAATGTTATTTATGTGCCGACATGGACTTGATGCCTTTGAGTTCGGTGCGGATTTCGTATTGATTGCTGCCAGAAACCTTTCGTTGTGGCCAGCTGGTAGGGCTTGGCTTGCGAAACGCTTGCCCTTTGTGATCAACTGTCAAGAACAGCGGCAGCCATCGTTGAAGCAGCAACAGCAACGGCAACAGCAACAGCAACAGCAACAGCAACAGCAACATCAACGACAATGGCAACTATAATAATGGCGAAAACTTGGGGAAACACCCAACGGTTAAGGCCTGCAGCGCTAGCCAGCTTTGGCAGCCAGTGTCAATAAAATGAAATTAAAAACTTTAAATAACAGCCAGCAAGCGAGCCAGCGAGCGAGCGAGCGAGCGGGCGGAGTGGCCAAGACAATTTAATCAAGCAACTGCAAATGAATGCCCAGAGCAGCAGCCGCCCAGAGAGCAACAGTGAACAGAATGGCGAGTGAGGCCTAACGAAGGCCGGCGACCAAAGATGTGAATTAAAGACCAAGAAGACGCTCTGGCGCCAGAGCGTAAGCGCCCATTTGCATGCCAGCAGCAACAGCAAGTCCAACAACGACAACAACAACGAAAACAACGAAAACAACAACAAGAAAAACAGCGAAACAATCAAAAAGTTTTTAAAACAAATTAAAAGTTGACAGCAGGCAGCAGCAACAGAGGCAATGGCGATGGCGATGGCGATGGCAATGTTGGAGGCGATGGCAACAGGGGGCAACTAAATTGCAACGGCCTCTCGCAATGACTGGGAAAATTTATGATGCGGTCAAGTGCAATGCACTCAAGTGGTTAAACGCACCGCAGAGGGATTAGGCGCTGGGGGTTGGCGACTATGTGTAACCAACTTTATTAGCCCAAAATTTTCAAACAGGAACTGAACCATTTTATGGCCCAAGGTGTCGTTGACACGGCTGCCTCTTTACTTAATGCCGCAACATCAATAAACAACAATGACGACGACAACGACGACGACGACGACGATGACAGCAAAGCCAAATGGCAGCTCGGATTAATGTCAAGTTGAGTGCCAGCTCACCAGAAACTGACGAACAAAGTGCACAAACGTTTTAATTAATTATAAATTGCGCTTAATTAACAATTTGCATTTCAAATATTTGCTTTTATGTGCTTCACCAGGAAATGATACAATAAAACGATCAGATATCATTTTATAGCACTTTATACGATCTTATTTAAATTCATTTTTTACAACTTTCATTTATTGCATCCATAAGCGCTCTAAGGGAATTTGTTTAGTTTCGATCAATTGAAAATATGGCGTGCCTAATTAATACAAAGAGTAACTGAAAACTAAAAACTAAAAAATCATTAATAAGTTCTAGGCTAGTCGAAAGCATGTATTTTTATTAAAGCTTAAAGTTTTTTCATTACAACTTTTAGTGCTCTAAGAAAAAGTCAAAGTTCAAGCTTAAGTTGCGAATATTTATTGAAAATATATTGATGAATACCATTGAAAGTCGCTGTGGAGCATTATATATGATACCCTCACGAGTTGCGACACCAACACAAACTTTTGGACCAACTGCAGACTAACAGCTGGGATTCGATTTGAGCCTGGTGCAACGGAAAAGTTGCCAAAAAGGATCAACGTTACTTCAGCGGCAACTACAGTTGCAACTGCAATTGGAAATGGCAATTGTGAACAAAACTTAAATCGAATACAAGACAAATGATGAGCGATTTCTTTATTCGCCTTTTGCAGGTCGCTGCCCACCTGGCGCGGCATTTCTTTTTGGCGGGGCCAAAATCTCAACTAAAGATGGGCATAAGAAAAAATACGACAAGCGAAGCAACGAACGAAGGCAACGAATTGCAAAATTCAACGGCTAAGTCAAGGTTATGTGCCATGGTTCAATTACCTCCAGTTTTGGGGCTCGTTTTTCTGTCTACATCTCTTGACTGTAACCTTTTCTTTTTTTTTTCTGAGATTGTTTTATTTCTATTTTTTTTTGGTTTGGCTTCTTTTGCGCCCAATGGATAATGGAAGTTGGAGCTGGCAAAGGTTAAAGCCAAATTAGAAAACAAAGTCTTATGCTTGAGCGCACAGGCAAGAGTCTTTGGTCAAAAGTTGAGCCCCCTTCGCATTGCTCAAGTATGCAGCAATCATCGTAATGACGTTCATCATCGTGTTGATGAGCATGATGATAAGTTTGCTTGCTCCAGCTGGCCAATGGCCACACTTGAAATGTAATTAGAGTGCAGCCAAATGCATCCGAAAAAGAATGTTGCAAAAAATTGAAGGGCGTCCGCTTTTCAAGTCCTCTGCCAAGTGGCGTTTGCCTTTTTCTATCTTATGTCGTCGTTGTTGTGGTTGTTCTTGTTGTTATTGACGTCTGCCCTGAAATTGGTAGACAACACACACAGACACACACACACACATACACCGCTTAATGACAGCCAGCCAACATCAAGTCAGCTTACTTTAAACTTCAGTTACTAGTTGGCTGCACATGAGTTTAATGACAGGCCATCAAAGTCTGATGAATATTATTAATTTGTGGATTACAGCATTCGTTTATTTTAGCTGATAGATAAAGCTAAAGGCAAATGCTACTTCCGTTATCCTTGAACATTTTAACGACTAGTTTCTTGGAAGGTGGCTGGCATAAAATCTTAAAATTGCTTATAAAATTCTTTCTGGTTTCTGATTGATATAAACAAAATTTTCGATGGCGATAGTTGCACAATATGTTTTAAAATTTTTATTGGCTGAAATCGAAGCTTGTCACAGTTGCGTAAAATGCTTATCATGAATATTAATGGCTCAACATGGCTTTCGTCTTGCCAACACCCACACATGACAAACTCAAATGCGTTTAAAGTATAAGATGCAGAGGGAACAATAAGCTGAAACAGTGCTAAATATATAAAAAGACATTGGAGTCATGCGTATAAGTAAAAACATAAAATAAAACGCCATTGATTTCGATCTTGCGAAAATACAGAAATCAGTTTCTGGTGCTGTTTGCTGTCTTTGTTCAGTTTTCATTTCAAGCAACATTTTTTTAAACAATTTATCAAATAATTTTTGCTGCGTTTCTGTTCAGCTTGGCGTCGGTCATTCAACGCTTTTGCCCCGAAGAAAGTCTCTCGGCCAACGCGAGCGCAGATAATCATCGATCAGCGACGATCTTTTGTCTTTGGCTGAAACGGTGACTTTGCTCTGCTCTCCTGTGCTGTGCTCTGCTGGCAGTGCTGCTAACGGGTTTTGATGAGTTCGGCCAAAACGCTTAAAATGGCAAAGTCTTATTTTTTTTGGTTTGTGGCTCTAAATCGTTGTCGCTTATGCGAAAGCGTTGACCAAAATTGACAAAAGCCGGAGCGTGGCCAACTTTCGCTCTTCTGTGTGAGCCAACAACTACAACGAACATGATAACCGTGTAGTGTCAAAGTTTTTGAGTTCATTCCACTGTGCCATGGAGTGGTCAAACTTCAAATAAAGCTTTGATAATTACCAATCCAAAACAAACCATAAACTCTTCTGTTTGAGGACAGCTTCCTTCTGGATCACTATTTTAATTTGTAAGTGTAAATTGCTCTATTTATTAAAGATGTTGTCCTAAAGGAATTGTTCCTGAGTAAATTAACTATTTGAGCCGGCAAAAACTTGCCATTTAAGCTGGTTAAACTTGCTCAATGGCATTTCGGCTCATTTCACTAAATTGTGTTTCAATTGTGGCCTGATAATATTTGGCCAGCAGCTGCATGCATGAAGTCAATCGGAGGGCGGGTGTTGACGTTTATTGCGAAATATTTCATGAGCAGCTTAAGCCCAGTGCTGGTCCTTAAGCTATGACATGTCTTCAATGTCAACATTTATGATAGTACTTTGAACAACGCTCTACACAAGACCCTCAAACACGAAGCCGGCAAAGTAAATCTAACGAATCCGTTTGCAAGTTTCGCCCAGGCCAAAAACTCACAGAGCATGTCAAGTTTTGCAGCTGCACTTGAAAGTTTTCAACTGAGCCGAACTTTCACAAGCCCGGCCAACTATGAGTATCAACTACCAAAAGGAACAACCCGCTGGCAACTGACAACTGGCAACTGGCAACTTGCAACTGGCAACTGACACCTGAGAATAGCCAGTGCGCACCCTCACTTAAATCAACATACGCAGATAGGCGCACTAGAGTTTCGGTTTTGCTTTTGGCCTGGCCAATGGGTCAGTTTACTCTGTCCAGCAGGAGACTTACCCCACCCACCACTCCTGAATTCCTACTCCATTAAGCTGCGTGGCTTGCTGGCTACAAATTGTGACACACACACACACACACGCAGAAGCTGTGGCTACGCACCGCCAGGCAAGTTCAAGTTTAAAAAAACACAGCGCTGTAAAAGTTGGCTGCGAAACGCAACAGCCAATGGCATTTGAAAAAAAATGTATATGAAAAACAAAAACAACAACAACACAAAACTAACTTTGGCAACGTGTCAAGCCGGTTTTTCGCTCGGCGTTCAGCGTTCAGCGTTCAGCGGCACATGGCCGACACGCCGGTCAACATATTTGATTCGACGCACGATCCAATCCGGTCTGGTCATATAAAAAATGTCGATTGAAACTATAACAAGGCGACGGACATTGACGGCAACTGGTGAAACTGCAGCTAGATAATTGAATACGAACGACATTCATATTCATATTTATTTAGTGCGCGTGCATGTCAAATGAATCTTTCACATTTGCATCCAGAAAAGCCTTGTCTTCAATTTCAAATCTCTCGGACGAAGTTCAAATTTTTGAATGAACCGATAAATTTAATAAGAAGAGGAAGCACAAATGTGGCAAGCCGAGACGACGACGACGACGACGACGACGACGAAGATGTCTGAATGTGCTGAGTAAAATGAATCCAATGAACAAATAAATAAGCCAAACATTAATAGCAATTTGTATTTGTATTTCCTATTTGTTACTTTTGCTTGGCTCGCTGGCAGGCAGACAACGGCTGACCGACAATTGTTGTTGCTATTTCATATTAATAAATAAATATGGTAACAGTTCATATATTATCATCATCGACATCATCATCATCATCAGTGATTATGCGTTGTGTGCAGAGTTTTCATAATCAATCAATTGATTGAAGATGCTGATGCATAAATGGGCCAACAGCAGGCGGTGCATGGACAGTCACAACAGTTAGTCAATGTACCACACACACGAACATAACGGTTAACTGCAACGGCAATATGAACGGCTACGAACCATGTATAATTTGTCTTGGAAAGTGGTCAAGCAAATCGATACACGATAATCAACATGAACTTGCAATTAGGTTTCTCATTCTGAACAGCCGGAATATGGGAAGCATATATTAATTTCCTTCACTGTCATTTGAAATGGAAAATGCTTCACTTGTTCCCATAATCAGGGAGTAAAAGGAATAACAGTTAAGTTGTTTGAGGATAGTTCTATAAATATAAAATTTAAATGAAGAATGTTGAAGTTGTCTGATTATATATTTGTACATGCAAAAAATTATAACTCGATTCCAAAAGGGTTTGCCAGCGCCTCTTAACGGGCTGTTCGCTATCCTGGGCAGCTAAGAAGAACATCTGCTAATTTACGGCTTATTGGATTTAAAATAAGAAAATTATGCGAATTTATCGCACCTTTAGCTGTTTATTGACAACAAACGATGCTTAATTTATATTAGCCAGCTTAACGGTTTTCAAGTCAATCAGTCATGACTCATTCGGCTCGGCCGCAGACGCAACTTGGGAATTCGCGATTTACATTTTTGTCGGATTGCGTTTTGTTTCGCTTTCGAGCCTGTTTATTTTCATTTGTTTATTTATTTATATTTTTTGTTTTTGTTATTGACGAAACTGATTTTGCGTTGCTTATTAATCAGAGGCTGCGGGCGGCATTTGCATATTTATTAATGCGATCCGGCAACGTTTGCCCACGTTCGGTGAGAGCGCGATCAAACGTTAAATGTGTTAATTTATTTCGATTAATTGCTAATTTAACCAAAAACACGCATATGTAACAACAACACCGGCTACAGCAGCAACAGCAACAACAGCAACAAACCATATACAACGATATATAAATAAAATAAAATAAATGTCGCATGGCAATTTCCGCAAATCGCTTAGCGATTACTCATACGCAACGTTAACCAGACCGAAGCTGTAACGGGAGCAATGGGAGCCTCAACGGCACCAAAGGTCGAGCAACTTTCGTGCCATAAATCATGCAATTCTAAAACTGAAATGCTTTTTGTTGTTGTTTCGTTTTTTTTTTTTGTTTTTGTTGCTGCTGCTGCTTTCTTAATTGAGCGCGTCTGGCTACTAATTAGTTTGATAAACGCACAAAAGTCAACGTTCAATTCAATTGAAGTCAACACAACGCAACGCAACACAACGCAATTTAATGCGATTCAATTGAATTCAATAAAATATAATTGTTGTCGCTTTGTTGCACGAGTTATGATTTATTTGCCTAAATGCGCGAAGACATAGGCATTGCATAAGCTGCCACTTGAGGCGTGGCAAAGTGTGGGAATAGCTGCTGTGGTCACATCCCATCCAAGCACATTTCCCAACCTTCCCACTTGTAATTCATACAGCTGTGATAGCCGGAAACACTTGCATATGCCCAAAATATTCACATGTTTATGCGGCTCGTTAAGTCAGCGGCCAAAGCGCAACAGCTTCGCCGACAAATTGTTGACACATTTTTGCTTTTTTATAAAAAAAAAATCAACTATACATATGTACCTAAATAATAATACAAAAAAAAAAATACCGCGCTGAAAGTGAAGGTGGCGTTTGGCGCGGTCAGCCATGTGGATGGACCATATACGAAATCATGTCTGTGCTGATATGATAATTGCATATTATGGCATGTTTATGCAAATATCTAACAGCTTTTTACACATGCATGCACGTGCACACCCAGTCCAAACAGTTAAGCTCAAAGAAAGGTCGTTCAGTTAACAGATTAAATTTTTTATTAAAGATTGTAATGTTTTGTAAGTTCATCAATATGCAAACTCCAATAAAAATACTTAGGTGTATCTATTGCCGAAATATTAGTAAACATTTCTGCATTTAAATATGTATTTTATATGTTTTATTTTTATCTGCCTGTATATAAATATCAAAGGGTATTTGCAAAATTCAAATCAATTGATATGTTGAAAATAAATACAATTCAAAATCAAATTCTAAAAGATACAGGAAGAGTGCGACAGTCACCGATATTCAAGTTACATCATATTTTGATTGAAAGCCTGTTTGAAAGTAAAGTCCATAAAAAACGAACCTCATATAAAACTTAAATTTAGTTGAACAAAAAAAAAAAGAAAACAAATAAAATATATTGAAATTGCATTACATAAAGATTAAAGCATATTACTTGAATGTTTTAAAATAGTTGTCATTAGTAAAGAAAATTTATATTCTTCAAAGCCTTAAATATTTTGTGGAGATATGCTTTCATATATGAACTTTCGCACGGGCTCTTAACCTCATTGGCCCGGCCGATTGGTGCCTAGTCACACTTCCGTTGAAAGTTGCATTATGAAATAGCTTATGATGTTTCAATATGCTTAGGTTGACAATCGAAAAGTTGAAGGCAAGTCATCATGGATGGAACTCATCCTGGTACCTTTTCACGCTTTTATGCAACTAATCAAAGCGATTGCTCGGAGTTGTTGTTGTTGTTGCTGTTTGTTTGTTTGTTTGTTGTTGTTGCGCTCGCAACATTTTCAACTTTGCTGGCTGCACGGTCTTCGATTTTAACTTTTGATTGCACTGCATTAAATTGATTTTCGACATGTTTGCCTTAAAAACATCTCTGGCTTCATCTCTGCTTTAAACAGTCTTCTTGTCTCCGTGTCATCATTTGCCACCATCGTTGTAAATGTTGTTGATGTTGGTGTTGGTGTTGTTGTTGTTGTTATTATCGCGCATGATTGGCATATTTTGAGTTCAGTTCAGTTTTTTTCAGTTTTTTGTTTTTGCTTTCAAGTAAAGCATCTCGCTACCCTGGCGCTCATCAGTTTATTTATTTACTTTACTGTTTGCTGTTTACTGTGATTACTTCACTTTGATACAACACAACAGCAACACTAACACTAACAACAACTGCAGTCATTGCTGCTCGTCAAGCAAATGAAAATTGATTTCAGCCATTTGTTCATTTCCGATTTGCAGCTACAGTTATGCCAAAGCTGTAGACAATACACTCGAAGTGGAAGCCGCAGACGCAGACGCAGCCAAAGCTGAAACTGAAGCTGAAGCTGAAGCTAAAGTCGCTGCCGCATCCGCAGCCGAAATGTGACACATCATTGTCACGGGTTTTCGGGATTGGGATTGGGGGATCGTTTATTGCATAAGCCCATAACAATGCGGAACGCCAGCAGAGAGCAGAGGACAGCGACGCCAGCCAAATGACTGGCAAAGCCGCCACAAATATGGCCAAAAATTGTGCCCGTATTTCACTTTCGTTTGGTTGCGCTTGTTCGCAAAGCTTAGAAATGATCAAAAAAACGACCTCAGCTTTTTTGGCGCTAACGAAATACCCAGACATTCACTTTTTGCCATTTTATATTTTGTGGTTGTTGCCCAATTGGCACCCGTGTTTTGTCCGCATTTGTTGTTGTTCGCTCATTCAATGTAATTCTAGTTGCAATTCAAGTCAATTTCCATTTAATGTCATTTAATTTGGTTATAAATTTGAACTCAATTTATTACCCAAAGACAATTGTATTTAACGCGATCTTTAATTTATTGCCGGTTTGGTGTTTCAATTGTTGTTGACTGGTATTAGCTATTTTTTTTTTTTCGTTTTCACTTTGATAAATACAATTTGTACATTGTAAATGTGTGTTTTATCCAATTAACGTTTTATCTGTATATTTGATTTATTTATTTGTGCTTGCAGCTCAATTTGTGGCATACCTTTTTGGCTGATTAAATTTGGTCTCAATGTTAATTCAACCTGAGCTTTATATCTAATCATACTATTTATTCACAAAATTGATTAAACATATTTGACTTCATTTCTTATTATCTATAGATTGTTACAACAATTAGCTTTACAGTTTAAATTAGAATTTGGCTTTAAATAAATAAATATATTTCAGTGCTGCTGACTAACTTTTCAGTGGGCTTGTGGAATTTCCTATACAAATCATATTACTAACAATGTTGCGACTGATCGTTTTAAAGCTTAGACCACTCCCAAGGCGCATGTTCACCAGGTCATGTCTATATAAGTATATGCGTCTATTTGTATGTCTGTATGCAGAAATATGTACAAGACAAGCATGGTATAATTAAAAAAAAGCCGGCAACAATCAGTTCAACAAAGTGCTCGCTACAAGAACGCAACATTCTTTTCACGCTGGGTTTTATTTTTTATTTTTTAATACCCTTACACAGGGTATATTTTTTATTTACACTTATTGCTTGTTGAATAAAATCTTTACACAATTTAATTTGAGCTGTTTATAAATTCATAAAGACATGTCATTAAGATGATTACTTTCTTAAACGTAATATTTAACATTAATATATATATATGTATATATATATATCGTATAAATGCCTTACAAGAACTAAATGACGCATTAATTGAGGTTTTTTTTATTCGACTTTTTCAAATATCTCAATGAAACTTTGTACATAAGAGACTTCCATTCGGTCAACTTTTACGAACTCTTAGGTTTATTAAACAAAGTTTGCATCATAGTGTATCACAACTTCGTCAGCCCATAATTAATTATTTCTTCTTTTTTATTTTTTTTTGTTTCTGTTTTTTGGGTTCGCTTTTTTTTTTTTTTTGTTTGTTGTGCTGCCTTGGCGGAAATAGCTCGTTGCCGAGGCGCGCTTTGTGTGCGGCCTTTCAATAGTATTTTTCACACTTGTGAAAATTAAAACTTAACTGAACATTTTGTTGTTGCCATTTTTCTTTGTTGTTGTTGTTACCTTTTATTGTTTTAATTTCACGCGTTTTTCGCGCATTGTTTCAATGACCGTCACGCGCCGCAAGCCTCTAGCAAAGCCGACAGACCGACCGACCGACCGGTCAAACAGTTGTAGTTGTTGTTGTTGGCGTTGTCGTTGTTGTTTCTGCTGTTCGTTCGCAAAATGAAGTGGTCAAATCTGTGATATTGCCCCCTCGGTCCGCGGCCCGCCGAGTCGCCAACTTGCAGTCGCAACGAGCTTAAATGATAATTTCCAAATGACATAAAAGCGGCCAAAAAGCTTCAGGCCAACTCGAGCCCGAGCACAAGACAGAAAGAAAAGCGAGCGAGAGAGAGATAGATAGAACAGCCTAGCTGATCCGGCCGGGGACACTTTAAAATGCTCTGTGACTGCGACTGGCGTTGTAATCAATGAACTGGTCTGGCCAGCCCCCCAGATAAATGAATTAAATGAATGGCCGCCGTTATCTGTAGCTGTGTATGTATGTGTGCGATTGTTTGTGTGTATTCACGCGCAGGCCTGTATGAGTGTGAGTGTATGCGTGTTTGTTTGTGCATTTTAATGCCTTAATGAAAAATGCATTTTTAATTATTTTTTGTTCATTTACGGCAATTTTACAGCGTTTTTTATTTTTTACAGCTTTACTGTTTTAACACTGAGGCCGCGCCGGACGTGCATGATACGCAATGGCTTATGTGGCGTATACGTTATTTATGGTGCTTAATTTCTCTCTGACGCTAGACAAGTTTAAGTTGACATCTGAAGCGTGCCGGGAATGCTGCGACGACACCGCCACCAACCACTGATTATCTGCCGCCCCGTTCAACACCTTCTTATTTAAAGTTCTAGCTCACTGCCGACTTGGCAAAGCGCCACTGTTTTTGCTGGCCCCGTTATTTAGTTTTGGACTTGGGTTTCATTTACACTAACTGCACTTTATGGCTCCGGCTATTTGCGTTGCCCACGGCAAGAGCAATGACAACGACAACAACAACGACAACGGCCACAGCGTTGGCCATGCGGCCAAATATCGTATTTCATCATTTGTTCAAGTCAAGCCATTGATTTGCGCCCAGGTAACAGTCGCTAACGGGCAGCTGGCAGCTGGCAACGTGCCTCTTTTCATTCATTAGTGTAGCATGTAATTCGTTAACCATCCGTCTCACCAGCCGCCCATTACCACCCACCCGTTTTTATGATAAGACATTTGTTGCACAACTTTTCACCCTACCGGAAGCGACATGAGCTCATTAAATTTCAACCCAATTTGATAACTTGCCTTAGCGCATGACATTTAAAGTTGGCATCCAACAGTTGTTGTAAATGGTTGAAAAAATTAAAATACTTTTAGGCAATTACTTTACTCTTATTCAATATTTAATATCTATGTTAAATAATATTTAATAAAGCAAATATTTTAGCTACAATTCGGCTTTAGATTTATTTGTAATTCTTAAGCACTTTTCAGTTTTACAATGCACACAGAATTACATACATGCGATTTGTACACATGCAAATGAATGCATAAATATTATAAAGTTGTCAACATGCTCAATTTTTACTTGGATATCAGTTTTGAAACCAATTTTGTCAAGATGTCAAAGAGCTTTTCACAGCTATTGGCTTTTAACTGGGTTTCAACATAATTGAAATTCTTAGCCATGGCTTCTATTAAAAAGGGCTTGTCAAATTTGAGTGTCAGAGGCGAGCGAGGAAGTTGCAAGCAATTTTTTTTTTTTTTTTTTTTTTTTTAACAGCAGCAATGCCAACTGGTACAAAGCTCAACTTGCTGCATATACATTCAAAAGATCTTGAGCAATGCCGGTTTTTCATGACATGCCTTAAAAGTGTGAACGGAGAGAAAAAATAATGCTAAGCAAAAACTGAAAATGTGAAAAAAATGAAAATGAAAGTTTCAATTACAAATTGAACGGGTTAGAGCAGTGTCTGGCTACTCGGGCAAGGGGACAGTGGAAGGAACACAGCCAAGCAATACCAAACAAACAACACAAAAACAAGAAGGCGAGAGCAAATTTTTTTTGTTTTAAAATTTTTGTTTTTTCTTTGGGTTTTGTGATAAGGAAAAAGAGAAAAAGCGTAAAAGTGAAGCCATTTAATTACTGGTTTTTCCGCTTTAATGTGCATTCCAAGTTTTCCAAGGTGAATGACGAGCAGCCGCAGCGACCACGCCCCGTTGCCTTTGTCGCTGACTCTTTTTAGCTGATTGAAAGAGTCCAATGGCACTGATTGAAAGAGCCGTTCAAGCGAAACAGCTAACATAGATTTGTTTGAAGATTTACTTCGACTTGGACACAAGGCACCGGTCAGCGGACTATTACCGACAATTGTGAACGATAAGAAAATGGTTTAATGTTTTTTTTTTTTATGAAATCGAATTTTTTTTAGGATTGACACACCAGGAGTTCAAATGGGCTGTTGACAAAAAAAGACAAGTGGCGAGAATTTAAATCGATACGTGTTCCAAGGTAGATGAGATTCGAACTCATCTCATCGCAGAGTTGACAGTTTAAATTAAAGTATACCTGCTTTAGATGGATATATAAATTCCTTGAAACGCCAAGACAAGTGCTTCGAATATGCCAAGGCCGATAAGCGATCTTAGTCTGATTGAAATGCACAGCTCGAATTTGAGAGACAGGTGTTCGGTCTTCAGGTTAAACAAATTGGCTAATACCACTTGCTAAAATTGAATCAAAGCTTAATTAAAATGCAAACTTTGCGCTTCGGCGATGTGTTTAACTTATCACAATGGCTCCTAAGTTGAAAGATAGCCACAATTGGCAAATATATCAGTTCTGAGCGTTGTAGCTGAAATGTCGGCAATCATCAAGGGAAGTGTTGCTATATCAATGGCGGCTCTGTTCGTTGTGCACATTGTCAGCAATTGAACGTTTTGACGAAACAATAAACAAGCCAAAAGAGATTCTCAAGGCCGTCGCCTCGTCACATCTATCCAACCAAAAATGGGCAACTGCTAACAGCAATAAGCAGCTTATGGAGTTCTTTTAGCCACATGCTGTTGACATTTACAAACGCACACACTCATGGTGTATGTGTGTGTGTGTGTGTGGGGAGACCCCAATATAAAAAGTCTAACACGCTCGCCGAGGCCTCCCCCAAAAGCGCGGCGCATGACTTGCATGCCGAGATCCAAGATCTCAGATCTAAGATCTAACTGAACAGTGAGCTGGCAAAATAAAAAACAAAAAAAACAACACACACAAATGAATTACAAAAAAGAAAATAAAAAAAAAATGGGCATTGTTTGGGTTGGGTTGGGTATTTATCATCATCATGGGGGAATTCAAGACGTTAAAATTTATATTGCTTCTTCTTCATCTTCTTCTTCTTATAAAGCGCTAAATTTGGCAAACTCATGTTAATGACAATTGAAAATGCAAATAACAACAAGAAGTAGAATAAAAAGAATGAGCAAGAAAAACGCTGTGTGCATCTGATTATTTACTTCGGCCCGTCCCTGATAAGAAAAGAGACATTGCGCACGGCCAGTTTATGGGACGGCTGTACCCGCTGATAGACGAGCCAGCAATTTTGCTGCATTCGAGCTGAGCAAAGCCAATATTTACACAGAATGAAACACTAAAGTGAATTATTAGTTGTGCAAATAATTGCACAGTTCGGTTTACAACGAAATCTCTTTCTACCGTTCGCCACTAAAGTCTGATAACTTGGCCGACAGCACGTCGTCCTCGTCTTCGACGTCACCGTGTGACAATATTTGCGCTGGCAGATAGGCGACTTCTGGCTCTCGAATAAACGACTGCTCTGTGAAGCCGATTAGATAATGTTAATACCCTTGCAAAGGATATTGTAAGTTCATTACGTTATGTGTTACAAATAAAAATAAATATATTACAACTCCTTTCAGTTCGGTCCATCTGTCCATACACATAAAATCAGAGTCTTTAATGTTTTTGGTTAAAGCAAAGTTTTTGTTTTAATTCTGTCAGTTTCGAAGGGTATTTAATCGTCGCCAATCCACAGTTTTTTTAATGGTATTTTTTTGCCCATTGGCCCACTGTTGAAAAGTGCATGTCTTGTGCTAATTGTTTACCAAACACATAAAATATCAAATATCAGATAGCAGTTATATGTATATATATATTTGTATTGCATTTCCCTGTTGATGAGTTTAATTCGAGTCCCTTGCTGCAATTGCATAACCCTGACCACAAATCATTAAAGTCATTGGCAACAGCAACAAATTAACAAACAAAAATATAAAAATAAACAAACAAAAGAGCTGCTGAATGTTGCCTGAATGAGATGCTTGGCGGTTGCTGGTTGGATGGTTGGGTGAATATACATACAAGCATATTTATATATATATATATATAAATATATATATATATATATAGCTGGTTTGGATGTGCGAAAGTGTTTATGTCATGATTTAAAATGCGTGGCAAGTGGTTACCAGCGAGGGTAATTGAGGGAGGAGGGGGCAGATGGGGCGCGTTTAGTTGCTGTGCCAAATGAGTTATGAAAAAATCATTGGAATCTGTTGAACTGTGTAAATAAATACAACAGCATATTAAAGGCGACGTACGATATTTATGGCCCTGGTGTCCGTTGTGCAAATATGGCTAAAAACAACAACGACAATCAAAACAACAGCCAAGTGCATAAATGACATAGACAGCAAGCCGCTAATTTGCACACAATTGGAGACTGGGGAAGAGAGGGGAACAGGAAGGTCAACAGCTCAAACAGTCATTAATTGTGCGAGTCCTTCACTAATTCTAAAATATTCTAATATTCTTTATTTTTATGACACTTCTAATGGAATGCTATTAAATCAATAAAAGCAGAGAACAAAAATTAGTTAATACTTCGCAGATTCCACTCTTAATTTATAATTTATGTTTAATTGAATCCAGCATTCAAATTTGCTTTGGCCTAATTTATAAGTAATGCAATTAAATTGAAGCTTAAACATATCAAAAGCATATGGAAACATTCTGTGAAGTACTGAACGTACGCAAATAACACTTAAATCCTACCATCAACTATTACTAATCAAGTTAGCATAACGATGGTTAAGTGAAGGCATGAGAGCTTTTGGCCTTGTTAAAGTTAATATTAAACGGGCACTTGCAGCTGGGTTTCACACATGTAGTTACGCAATACAACCACGCAAGTGGATCGGATTAATCTGTTATCTTTTATACTTTGTTGCAGCTGTTGTTCTTCCTGCGAAAAAGGTGCATCTCTCTCGCCATAATCGGGCACGCTTAACTCATTTAACTGGCGGCAGATAGCCTAATGCGATAAGAGGTCGCATTGGCTGCAACCGCTAATTGTGGCTGTGTCGCTACGGATTGATTCATTACATGGCCCTCAAAGTCGCTTTTTGCATTGCCCTTTCGAGGGTTCTAATGAAAACGCAGACAAATCGCACAGATGGACGCCAACTGGATGTGTGCTGGGTTCACGGGGATGACAACGTGGCGATTTTACGCCTGGTCAAAGTTAATGGGGGAAAAAACAAAATGTTGCATTTAAAGTTTCGCACTATGATGATGATGACGGGCATCGAGATGATGATATTGCCTGTGGCCAGCATTTTTTAGCACCATCCACTGGCCCGTGCCTGATCCGCATGCAGCCAGCGCCGACCCGCGATGAGACCACACGTCAACCCCTTAACCGTTCCCCGTTACCCACTCCCCAGCATAATATGAACCTCCGATGCGATTGCATTTTCCGTCTGCTGCTGCTGCTGCTGCTGCTGATGATGACGAGGCTGCAGTCAGCATGAGATTTTTGCATATACTCGCCTCGCATCTATTTGGATTCACAGCCGTTTATATTACAGTCTCACACCACCTGCCGCCGCCCCACCCCACGCCCCCTGTACAACGGGGCGCTCGTACAGTCATTCATTTTGGTTTATAGGTAAAGCTGCCCGACGCTGAGCTGCAAAGCAATTCAGCTGGCGCCGCATTAGCAGGCGTTGGGCGTGACCATCGTAGATGTTAAGGTCGAGGGCGAGGGCGAGTGCGAATGCGAATGCGAGGGTGTTTTATGCTATGCTATGTTCCATGTATGTATGTCGACGCGAGGGGCACCCGATTGCGATTGTGAGCTTAAAATGCATTTTACAGACAATTTTGCACTTACCATTTACGAGTTAGTTGAGGTCATTGATGGCAATGGCGATGACTGTAACGAAAAAAAGAAGAAGAAGAAGATGTAGTCATATCATATATGAGAATGTGTTTAAGTGCAGGAGTTACAATGTAAGACTTTGTTGATTCTTGCTTCCATTTACAATGGAGCAATTAGTATAGAATATTTATAAAAATATAGAAAATGCAATAATTAGAAGCAGAATTTAATATTTAACATTATGTATGCATTGTGATTGAATCTCTCCCCATTAGCTGCAATATTTCTTTTCAACTTCGGGCGCTCTATCATTTTGGCATCTAATCTGATTACCTTGGCACCCAACTATCACACACTTTAAACGGCAATTTGCGGTGTGTGTGTGGAAAATTTTGCAACCATATCACGTGTCGTATTGACAGATGTTTCATGTTGCTCCCCGCGACCCCGAGCCGAACTCTTGCCCTCGCACAGGTGCTCTACCAAGTTAAAAATAAAATGCCTGGTAAATCGTCAAGACTCCAAACATAAAAAAAAAGATTCTGCACAAATAGGTAAGCGAGTGGGGGGTGAATGGGAAATGGGGCAGGCACGACGACAATTTTTTTTAAAACTAACTCATTATTTTACATTTTTGGTTCATGACCCAGAAACGTAGCCCCACAAGAATCACAGACTGCGTCCGCAACTCTCCAACGGCAACTCCAGCTACAGACAGCTTCAGCTCCAAGTTTCGACTGCGTTCCGTTCGTGACACGTAAAATGTATAGAAGTGAGTAAGTGCGGTCATCTGTCATGATTCTCGACTTAACGTTGCTCTTGGGCTCCAATTCGCGCTGGAGTTGGCCTACAAACCGTCAGAGGTTTTGACGAGCCGTCGGCAGGCGGGGGGCGTAGGGTTGGCAAGAAGCTATCTAGACTTGTCCACTGGCTCTCTTGGTCTCTTGGTTCCATTGTCTATGTGCGTGCGCTTTGCTTAAATGTCAATTATTTCACGCTTATTACATTCTCCAATGATGACGACCACAATGAAGATGATGCCGATGATGGGCAACTTCATTAGCGTGAAAGTCGAATCATCAAAAAAAAGAAAACACAAGGGAAAAAAAATCCAACGAAAAGTGAAAAATAACTAAAGAAATAAGTCTGACGAGTGCAAGTACCTGGCCGTATAAAAAACAAAAGTTATGTCTCGCTTGTCTTTTTCTTTTTTTATATAGCGTTTTAATGCGATCTTTACGAGCGCGCGACAAAGATCGCTTGATGACTGGACAGACGTGCTGCGATGAGACGTCCCGTCAGACATTTCATTTCATTTCATTTCATTTTTGTGGGTCAGTTCTGATGATGGTTCAGAATTTCTCTCCCTCTGAAGATCACCCTTACTCTCTCTCTCTCTCTCTCTCTCTCTCTCTCTCTCTCTCTCTCTCTCTCTCTCTTTTCTCTTTCGGTGCATCTTTCTATTTGATGATGACACGCATATATTGAAATGATCTTTAACACATTAAATATTCGGTGTTGTGTTGCAGTGGGTTGTCGGTAAAATTGTATTTGAAATGGCATATCAAATTTAAAGCTCTTATGCACCTACAACGCACACAAACTCATTGGCTGCTTGTGCTCTTGCATCATGGCTCTCAATTTCGGCTCCAAATTTAACCAATTTTCAAACATTTTCCGCACATACAATCAAAAAATGTTCAGCAATAAACTAAAGCGTACAACTGCCAACGGCAAGCGTCCGCCACAGGCACAGGGCCCAGGGAAAGGGTAATGCGGGGTAATGCGGGCGGGGAGTTGGGTTGGGGTTGGTTGTGGGGCATAACGAAACTGGAGGCTCTGAACGTAACGACATTTTGTACGACCCCATTTCCAAAGTCGTAATAATTTCATAAAAAACGCAGCGACGCCGACGCCGACGCCGACAGCGACGCCGACAGCGACGCCGACAGCGACGGTGACGTCGGCAGTGCTGCAGTTTGTTAAGTTTTCAGCTTGTTCGGCGGCTTGGCTTAGTTGGCGTTTGCCGGCAGCGAAGCAAGCTGAGCTGAGCTGAGCTGAGCTGAGGTGGAGATGGAGATGGAGGAGAACGAGGAGCAAGCGTCGCTGGTAATGTGCCAGTAAAAGGTATTTTAACGCTGGAATGCTCAGTGCCCGCGCCGCCCATCACCCCAGCAGCAGCAGCAGCAGCAGCAACATCGTGTAGCCCGTGCACCAATCACTCTGCCCCCGTCGGGGCCTGGTCGCTTGGACCGCTCCGATCCCTGTCGCCATTATCTACTTTACCGCCGGCTGGCAAAATGAGTCGAGGACTCCTCGGCTGCTTTGTCATGAAAAATAACTTCGCTTCGTTGAAATGACAGTCACGATTTTGCTTTTGCTTTTTTGGGCAACTCCACTGTCCCAGTCGCAGTCGCAGTCGCTATCGCTGGCGCTGCCGACGCAGGCGTCGACGTTGACGTCGCTGCCACGCCTCCATCGCGCATCTTCAGTGCACGTTGTCTGCGAAAATTTTTGCTTTTGTATTTTCATTTCTTTGCTGGTGATTTCCCTTCTTTCTACAACATACATTTATATACATTTTTCTTATATCTTTCTCTTTTCCAGTAAGGGACAGCCATGTAACAGACTTGGCTGCAACTAAATGAAAGATGATGAATTTATTAAATTCTCCATGTGGGTGTCGGGAAGCTGGGCCAAGCGGTGATAAAGGCTGTTGCCGCTGTTGGCCATAATAAATAAAATGCAATTCTATGCTTGAAGAGGCATAACTGTAATTAGTTTGAATTAAGCTAAAAATCACAAGAATAATATTTAAATACCTAACAAAAGTTGGCCCCTAAAAAAATTATATTAAAATTGATTTTAAATAACTAATTTTATAATTTGTTTTTCAATAAAAATTTGGAATTTTTAAATTTAGAAAAGTAATTTAATGTTTTAAATACTCTATGTGTAAGTATTGCATTAGCAAGGTAAATGCAGAATGATTAAGAGACAAATACCTAATATCCTGCCACAATTCTTGTTCGTAGGCAACAAAACAGATATTCATACAAATTGACAAAGTTTTCATTTCGACTCTGGCCATAAGTAAAAGTCTGACATTGTCCATTACCCCAACTTCTTCTTTTACTTCTAGTTACCAGCCTGCAACCATGGAACGAAAACTTTGTAAATCTCTCCGAGACCCGTCGCTTACCCACCTTTTGGTCGGTTTAATCTTTTGAATGCCGATTTTTATGTAACTGGCATCCGATGAAGAAATTCTTTGCCAACAAAAGCAACAAAACAAAGGAAAACAGTGAAAAAAAAAAACTTTAAAGCGCCGCTAACTCGGCATTGGGCTAATAAAGAATGTAAATGGAGCAAATTGCTTGGCCAAAAGGTAAAATTTCATAAATTTCATCATACCGAAAAAAACAACGGAAAAAAAAGGAAAAACTGAGCAAATGCTTCGTAACTTTTTTCCCTAAGTTGAAGAAACAATCGTAAAAATCGTGCAGTGTCATTAATCTGAGGACTTTCCAAACCCAGCTAGCAGAGCACGGCCCAGAGTCCACAACACCTCCATCGGCTCCGCAAATCCAAAGTTTTCGACTTGCCCCGCCCACAATTGATGTTATAAAAGCGTTTAGCCTTAATTGTTGGGGCGTTAAAGGTTATTGTTGTTGTTGTTGTTGTTGTTGCCGCTGCTGCTGCTGCTGCAACGATTTGTTTTTCCTTTACGCATTTTTCTCGGCATTTTGCGTTGTCATCATAAAAAACAAGAAACTCGCAGAGGTGTGTGTGTGTGTGTGTGTGTGTGTGTGTGTAAAAAACGAAATCAAAAACGTCGTGGATTGGACTCATTTTGAGGGCATGGCTGGGGGTGGGGTCGCCGTCTTGTGCTTAGTGAGTCTGGAAACTGTTTTTAATGACCAAATATTAAAATAAAAGGTGCTGCCTTTTGGGGTCTTACGGTTGGTTCGGTTTTTCGGTTTCTGTTTTCTGGCCTTTTGTTTATGGGCACGGACGGTGGGCCCGTCTTCGGTCTTATGACACTTTTCATTTGCCGCTGCATAATAAAAAATTAAATTAATGAACGCACATTTTAGAGCGGATGGGAATACATCCCCGACAGTCCCAAAAATCAGAGCCCAACCTTAAAGCTCCGTTTGCCACTTCCACAGTTTACAATCGTTTTGCTGTTGTTGCTGTTGCTATAGTCATTTCCATTTGCCTTGCCGATGCCATTTTCATTTCCATTTCCATTTGCCGTTGCCAAGTAGTCCACATTAGCGAAGTGCCAGCCAAACAGCTAAAACAACAACAACAACAACAAGTCTGGCGCCTTCTACTTTGTGGCAAATTAATTTGGCAAGTGCAATAAAACTTTTGTAGCAGATTTGGCCATTATTCAATGCCTGGTAAATGCAGGCAACTCCTAAGTGGAGATGCCCTCGAGCCGCGCTGCCTGGAATAGATTCACCACGACAGCCAGAAACTCAGCCCCAGCGTCAGCCTCAACCTTAGCATCGGCATCGGTGTCAGCATCATGTTCGTGTAATAACCAGGCCATTAAATAAATTAGTCAAATGTTTTTGTTGCCAGTTTGGGTTTTACCTAAGTGGATAAGTAAAAGGGGGGCTAACAGGAAGCAGCTAGCTCGCGTGCCTTAAATACTCCATTTTGGTCATTTTGAGTTTGGGCTTAGTTGACTATTCGCCTCCTTAAGCTGATCAGCACCATCAGTTGAAGGATTTACGGGCATCACCTGCTCAATTCGAAACTATTTTGGGGCTTAACTTTCCAATCTAACAGTTTCTCAATTTCCAGCTCCAGCTCTTCGTCCTTTTTCGTTTTTTCGTCGGCGCCAAAAGCACAACATTTGTCATTGAGGATTTGCTACGAAAATGTTCTATGTAATTAAACTAAAGTGCAGAAGCACAAACGAGACCAAAACAAAAGCAGAGACCAGCAAGCTCAACTGTATCAACGACGATTAAATGCCCTTGCAACAGCATACTACATACCCTAGAAAAGATAGATAAATCTTCTTCTTGAATGC
The DNA here is from genome assembly GCA_004143845.1 of Drosophila lacertosa. Classification (NCBI taxonomy): domain Eukaryota; kingdom Metazoa; phylum Arthropoda; class Insecta; order Diptera; family Drosophilidae; genus Drosophila; species Drosophila lacertosa. The sequence goes on along the minus strand of SCDZ01000161.1, from coordinate 176,109 downwards.
ACGTTTGGTGACAAAATTGTAATACTCTTTCGCAAGGGTATGAAAAAGCAGTCAATACGGAGCTAAAGCATATTTTCGAAAACAGATTGAATGCAATAAATCGCAGCTGAGCCGCATCGAGTCGAGACGAGATGAGTTCGGGCGGGTCAAGTCGAGGCGATTCGAGTCGAGTTCTATTAATAGGATGCAGGATCTGCTGTTGTTCACTTCATGTGGGAAGATGATGAGAAGGGCACAGAGACCGGAAGCTGTGAGCGTTGCAATGAGGAATAATTGCGCTTTGACACTCGACCGAGCACCGCTCTCAGCTGACCCCCCAACAAAGGCTGTGCGGGTTCTTCTGTGTGCCTTTGTGTGTGTGTTGCATGCTTCAAATCAACCCTGAAATTCATAAATGCCAACAGGCGGGGCACAAGACAATGGACGCGACTACCCTGTGCTCGTCGACGCAGGACACACTAATAAATCCTTGTCACAATATCCTTTTGTTTTGCCATTTTTCGAGGCCCGTACCGAGTAGCTTTACCCCAGCCGGGCGCATCATCCTTTTTGAATTTACAGCGCAATAATTCAAAACACATTCGTTGACTGACAGACAGAAAGACAGTCAGACGAACGCTAACGCGACGGGCCGAGACTCCAAAGTCTGGCAGACTTGTCTGCCGCCCCTTAATGATTAAAGTCCTGTCGGCACGCAGCGCCATATGCTTCTCGGCGGCCTCGTTCTCAACGTTCTCAGCCATCTCAGAGATTAATTCGCGGCTGCTTTCAGTGGCAGCTTGTCTGTCTGCCTGTTGATTGCCTTTGACCCGCACTCTTTTAAATAGCATAGCTAGCGTATGTTTTATTCGGCGAGCCCATAACAAAGCTCTCCTATTGTGAGTGGAAAAACAAACAAGGTATTTTAATGTCAAATTCAAATTAATTCAGCGATTTTTAGAAGATTATTTAGTCCGTTTTTATTTTTATCACAGATTGAAAGACTAAAGAAAGAAGTTGTTTTTGTAAATCGTAATAGTTACAGTTTTGTTAAGTTTGTTTTCCAATTTGAATACTTTTGTAATAAAGTAAAAAAAGGAAGTTAAGTTCAAAAGACATATACAAAAATGGGCGGAAGGAAAATAGACTAAATATAAACTGAAAGTCAAGTTAAGGAAATATAACAATATAAGTACATAAACGGCCCATTTTAGTTGACTCGACCTACCAGCAGGCAGAAAAGGGCTAAGGGCAGAGCTATGGCATTGAGAATGCAGTGAATTCACTTGTAAGGGCAACAACAGCAAACGCAGCAGGAGTAACATTTTAAACACTTATTCACACACTCACATACTCACACACACACACACACATGCACTCACAATCAGACAAAACACTCATAAGACACTGTGCGGATATTTGAACTTTTTGTTTGCGCTTCGCTTTGCAACGCTTTGGCATGCCTCGGCTCGGCGGGGCATGTGAGGCAAGTATCTAGCGAGTGCAGCAGCTAAAGAAAAACGTATACAAATATCCACAAGTTCTACGAATTTCACATGCTTATCAACACAGACACACACAAACACACACACACACATATATTCGGTACATACTTAGGCAAACTTGTGTGCTTAATTCCATTTTCATTTTCATTTCAGTTGGCGGCAGATAAATGCTGACTACATTGAAGAGTTGAGGGGGGGACAGCGGAGGCTGCTTGGCTCGTTTTGTTTGAGTTCTTGGAGCGTCCTTTTGGCCCTTCGCCTCAGAAATGTGCGCCTTCATTCTCTCGCTTGCTGGCATCCGCCCAATGTTTGTCTGCTTTTGGGCATTCGCCGTGGGAAATGGGTCAGCGAAAAGGCAGCAGCGCATAATTTAATTGCCAGCATTCAGCGTGGCAACTGCAACTGAATCGTATTTCTAATTACGAAACTAAACTTTATGCAAGTTCTTGATAACTAAGTAGTCGGCCAAGCCTCTTGCCTATCCCAATACACGCAACACGGTCTCCCATTTCTTGTTTAAACTATCGTAAATCATGTGAGTCAACTTAAAAATAGGCGCCTGCCGACATTCGAATGTGATTGTCAGTCATTGGCTAAGGCAACGGCAACGGCATTCGTTTAATTGCCGTACATTTGTCTGCCTAGATCTGCTTCTTCTTCTTCTGCTTTTTCTTATTCCTCTTCAAACCTCCGCCCCCTACAATAATTATGTGCGTGGGCCTGGCACCCCTGGCGCCCCTCTCCAAATGAATTTATGACAACTAAGCATAAATAATTCAATTCGTGCGTGTTTACAACATTTATTATATGAAGTGTTGAAGTGGGTGAGAATTATGCCCACACAAATAGACACACAAATACACTCAAATACACACACATACTAGCACACAGATATACATATTTTTCTTCTTTTATTTTTAAGGAACAGCCACCCAAAAATGTCTCTTAATGATGTCTGAATTAACACATGCAAGAAAAGACCAAGAAACCGGCATAGAAAATTATCGCAAGTCGCTTTCGTAGCTGGGACTCTTACCGCTTGGCAGCAGCCTGGCCTTTATCGGTATCTATCCATCAAAATGAGTCATAAGTGCTCAGACTTCCGCCTTTTTAGGGTTCAAAAAACTTCAAATTCAAATAAAATAAGACATAACAAAAAAAGTTTTGCGGCGCAAATTTGTGTGGCCGTTGCTCGAAGCTAAGGTTGTTGCCATGATCAGTAATACAGCTTTTTCAATCTCCTTCAATCTCCCTCTCTTGGTTTTCTCTCTCTATAATTTCCGTTATTTGTGTTTGTGGTTTAGCGATCTATCGTTTGGTTATTTCTTCCTTAAGCTAAGCCACTTGTGTCTATCAAAGTTTACACTGAGAACTTAATCTTTATATCCTTCATTTTGATCACTTCAAATGTTGCTCTTATAAATTTTAAATCTGATGTTAGTCTTTCAGTCTTTAACAGCAAACAATTTATTTGATCTCTCTAGAGATGGTTCTGCTTGCAACTATTTTCGGCTTTATTTTTTCTGTTATTTTCTTTTTGCTTTGAAAGCTTTGATGCAGGGTTTGTCTCATGGTCAACTTTATATGCAGTCGCCTTAGCTTTGTGCACCCGCCCGGCGCTTGGCAACTGTCCATTTGTGGGCATCTGTTGTTTTTGTCCAATTTATGATGTCAGCTACTGTAAAACCCGCCCTGTCAACTGTCGTCAACAACGGCCACAGCGAAAAATGGCAATAGCAATGGCAAAACTATTTAAAATAACAACAGACAAGTCGTTAACGTCATGGAATTATAATTAAAAATCTGAACAAGCCGTCGGCTCTGGCAACGACCTCTTCCCGCCATCAGCGGCTCAGCACCGTTCGCAACTCTATGAACATAATAACGATTAACATTATCATCATCATCATCATCGTTGTTGTAGTTATAAGCATTGTGGCTTGTATATTTGATAATTGACTCAGGCTTAACGCAATTAACAAAGCGTACGATTGAAAAAATATAAACTCCAGCGATTTATTAAAAAAAAAAAAAGTATATAAAAATACACACATAAAAATTATTAAAATGCATTGAACAGGGAACAGTACAAAGAAACATACACAAACACACATACATACACATGGAACTGTCGTTAATTCATTAAAGTGTTTTTTTTTTTTTTTCGAAAAACAATATAAATATAAATAAGTTAATAACCGACAGTCAGTCAGCCAAACGGCTGCGTTATTCATATGGGTTCTGTTTGGATGCTGTTAATATATTATATGAACTGGTTGACGAACAGGCAATGCTAGTGATAATAACTATTAAAATATTCATTACGATGCCGCTGATAATGTAAATGAGAATTTGATGATATCATCTCAAAGTGTTTAAAAATAGAAAATTACATAAAAAATTTGGTTGATTTCCTGCCGGCAGCTAGCACTAATCCTTTGCACAGAACAATCAATCTCAGTTATCATGTTGTGGCAAGCGAACACATTAATATTGAGCAACTTGATGTGGGATTAAAAACGAGCTACCACCTAAACTAAAACTCCAGCAGCTCAGCTAACCATGAAAATCAAATAATCAAAGCCCAAGCTGAACGCTCTGGCCAGGCCGAGAGAGGACGGACCGGGCCGGGGTGGGGCAGGCCAGGCCAAGCCAGGCCAGGGCATCAATTACCTACAACATATTTCGTATGCCCAACTTCCGGCAGATGAGCGACGACTACATCTAGCAAAACTATGATTATGAGTATGTTTATAACGATAATGATCATCAGCAAGTGGACTTTGCAAGCATTGCTCGCCCCAGCTAGCCCAGCCGGATGGCAAACGTAATTGCTGGCCATTATGGCCAAGATGTATGAAAAATGGCTGGCGAAACTTTTGGGCTAAGCGAGGCGCATACAACACGAGTCGCGAGTGCAAACATGACGAAAACAAATAAAAATCTCTGTATATATCATTTAATTATGCGCATAAAGCTAATTAATTAGCGCCAAGCAATCTGCCGTCCCAGTCCATGACAAATCAGATAAGACGCAGGTGTGCAATAGCACGAGCCGGCTAACCAAACTCCATGAATAGCTCCTGATTCATGATTCAGTCCCAACGCCAAACTGCATTTCAATTAAACTCCACACTTGAGCTAACCATAATACTATATATCATATATGAAATATTAGCTGAGATAATAATTGTTCGACTAACCTATTTCGTACTGGCTAAATTCGAGTGTGTGTGTGCTGTGTGTTGGTCTCAGTGTGTGTAGACGTAGAGTTATATAAAATGCTTTAAAGATGAACATAAGCTGCGTATTAAACGAATTGAGTGATGATCTAAGCGCTCAGTTAATTATAAACAATGAACGATGGTAAACAGCCAAATAAATCAAGGTCACAACTAAAGATAAGACATTGTCAAGGCCTTCCAGTTATTAAGGGTTGCCAAGCTGCTTAAAATAAACGTATGAATCGTGCTCATCGCTTTGGAACAGCAACAGCGACGTCTACGAATAGCAAATATTCACTTGTCAAAGCTATTAAGTTGTCATATTTTGATTGAACAGATACGCCTCTTGGCATCTAGTCTGTTTGTCCGAGCTTAACAAAATCAATTGTCAGGTTTTGCTAAGCTTAAATAAAGCAATTTCTATTACGAGGCTTCTTACTGATTCAATTATGCGTTCTTGTAGTTAAAAGCTGCACTCGAACTGAACTTCAGCTACTTCAAATTCTTTGGACAGTTTCCCTTACTTACTACTGAAAGCTGAAAAATATAACTTAAATGAAGAGCTTAGCCCATTTCCACAATCGTTGAAGATTTCCACATTTAGTCACCACTTTACCGCTTTTCTTTTTGTACGAGGAAAAATCTTATGGCCCAATTCAAAAGAATCCATTGCGATGCAAATGAGGGCTAGAAACGATATTAATTAAATCTTCTTATTAAGCACAACTTTAGCCTTAGATCTGATTGTGTTTGGCGTGACAAAAAGCGGAGACAACTTTTCAATTTGCCGTTGTCAAATAACTGACTGTCCCAGTCCCTACCCGCGGTCCCTAAAGCAGCCCAATCACTCGTCAGGCTAATTTATTTTCATTGGCAAACATTTCGCCAAGGACACAAGAGCCAAAAAAGAAACATATACACATACCCTACCTACTACCCGCCCTTAGTCCCCGCTAACCCCCTTTTATGGCCTATAATAGAAGACTACGAGTTTTTGGTGATGGGCTACAGCTGTAAGTTCCGAGCTACCCCTAATAGACTTTTAATTACCCGGCTACCTACCTTTGTGTTTTGTTCTGTTGGCGCTTCGGGGGCCGTGTTGATTTTTGCGCAATGACAGCATGAAATTACCATTAATTTTGGGCCCTGGAAATGGCGAAACGGAAACAGAAGCAGAAAACAAAATAGATTAGCAATATCACAATAAATATATATGTATATATATATATATATAAATATAGGACGTATAGACTTAAAGTTACACAGATTTGCATAAGCAAGAAATAAGCACATAGGAAACAAGTGGAAGCGAGAGGGGAGTAAGAGTGTTGGCTATACATTATATTACTATATACGTAAATCCTGTAAATGGTTTAGTTGCATGTCAAGCTGGCATTAAGTGCGCCCCGTAAGTGCCTCAATCAAGGCGAGCTCCCCCAGCGGGGCACTCAAATTGAATAGACAGGCGACACTTGATGTTAAGAAGCGCAGGATTCTAGGACTATCTATAAGAATTGACATCTAGCTGAGGAAATTTGTCACACAAAATTAGCGTCGACATCTGAGCGCCGAATAGGAGTCGACTCGAGTTGAGTTTTCTAGCGCATCATTTATCAATGTGCGCCAAATCGCCGAGTGACAGGCAACAACAAAAACAAAGCGACGAGGAAATTTTTCCTATATAGACAGCTCATTTCAAGGGGTGTAACAAATAATAAGACCATTGTGAATGGTTGTTGATGTTTGATAACGTATTTGGAATTATTTGTTGTGCTTATGGGAATGCTGAAATTAAGATATTTACATGAAAATATCTTTCGTCTAATTAGCATAGGGAATGTCATCATGACATTCATATGCATATCGAGTGAAAGATAAGCTCTTCAATCGTATCTGGCACATTATCTCGTATTGAAAAACGGGTTTTATATTTCTACCGCCGTCGTTCAATGGTTCAATATTTGATAAGATTTTGATTAGCGTAAAATTATTTAACAGATTTAACTCATACACAACTTGAAGACATGTTTTATAAAGACAATCGGTTATTTAGCCACCTGTTACTTCTTTTCAAAATAAAGCGACATGAACTTTGGCAGTCACATGATAAAAACGACCCTTAGTTGTTGCACTTAGCCAGAAGCAGCCACTTCAACTGTCACTTGAGATAATGCGCACAACAACTTGAAGACCAATAGCCAAATATCTCTTATCCGCCAAGTGTCATATGTTGCTCGCAATCGCAACTAATTTTGGCAGCTGCTTTCAATATACAACACTCGATTGTCAATTATTCGGCTTGTCAGTTGTCGCACGGCCAAAGTCGAGTGTTGATTTGCTGCCGGCCAAGGCATCGTCCATTTGAATACCAATTTCAATTTCAAATTCAAATTCAAATTCATTTTCAATTTCAATTTCGATTCCGATGCCGATTCTGATTTCGATTTCTAAACCAATTCCAACTACCAGCTGGCCAAGTGACCCAGCTTGAACCGCATACATATTGATACTTGAATGCGTTATGGCCAACGTACTCGAAACTCGAGCGTTTGCCAACTGACATTTCAATGGCATTTTGATCGCGTCATTTGGGTTTTTCGGCTTTTCGCCTTAATTTTTCAGTCGAATTTTTGGTTTATTCTTTTTGTAGTGGTTTTTTATTTATTTATTTATTTTTTTTTTGATGTGCATTATTACTATTATTATTGTTCGCGTTTTGTGCTTTGCATACTTGAGCAGCGGATGGCACTGAAAAACGCAAAGCTGGAGCTGGAGCTGGGTCACAGCAATGGCTATCCTCGCATTTAACCCTCACCCCCACAGTTATGGCCAACATTGGAATGCAGTTTTTGGGCTCTCTGCGCTTCACGTTTGTATTACCAAATTGGTTTTTGTATGCCGCGGCATGCTTAAATATTATATCGAACGCCCTTGAAGGCAAAGCGCACAATGCGTATTTTGTATTTGTAATTGGTGTTGTTGTTTTTACTTATTTAATGTGTGCGCGTTTCTTATTTTTCTGCTTCGCATTTTTATAGATATTTATGGCTGGCGAGCATTTAGTTTTCAAGTTTTCAAGTTTTCGATTTCAATTATTTATTTATAGCCACCTGAAGGTCGTGCGCAGGCGTTGACAATCACCTGGCCCGCAGCCGGCATTACCATAAGTGACTATCAACAGTAATCGACAATATAAGATTTAATGAGCCGCCGCTTAGCACCAACGGTTCATAAATCATATTTATCATATTAATACACTTTATGCTGTGTATAAATTACAACTGTATAAATTACACAGCTCAGATATGTGTTAAGTTCAAAATTGGACTGCGTTTCATATGCAAGACTCAATGGCAGCTGAATTGTCGGAAGGGCGGCGAGTGGGCAAGCTGCCCAACTTGTTCAAATTATACGTTATATTGAACCAACATTGACACAAAGATAACGGCAACAACGTCACAGCTGACAAAATGCAGGTAGCTCGCTCTGTTCATGTGCATATTATACAAAATGTCGTCCAGCTGCCTTTCAATTAGAATCTTGTCAATGGCCTGCACCGCTGCCGTTAACAGACAGCCAAAGGACTGAGCACAGGACAATTACTGAATATGTTGTGTCCCTCTTTTTCTATACCAATGCTGAGGCCGTCGCCATCATCATCGTCGTCGTCGTCGTTGTCTTCCTGCATGCCGTTCATTTTTCGTATGACAAAGCGTGCCATTGTTGATTTCCTGCCCAGGCAGGGGCAGCCCATCAACAGATACCACTTAACCAGCCAAGCATCCGTCCACACAGCCACACATCCATTCGGTGTCGCAGCGTAAGCACAATGGGTGAGCATGCCGCACTTAATAAAAAATCATGGCACCTGTTCTTGGCACTTGTGGCATTACCTTCATAAAAATTTGCGAACCAAAAAATGTTATCAACTATCGATTCAAAACTGTTGAATTAGTACTACGATTACTAGAGCTCTTAATATCTTGAATATTTCGGAATACTTGCAGCAACAACTATTGTTATTTATTGCAATTTATTTTATAGAGCGAATATTATTGAGTTCCTTGGTTGGGCTGCGCGAATCAAATAATAATACGATAGCAACAACTATCGGCAATCGATAACATATCGATAGCAAATACAGCACAACCTACGGCACAATCTGTTCGTTTCCCAGCTAGCTGGCCGCTCCCATGGTAAATGGGAGCTGAGAGTTGCCGTTTGCTGACTTGTCAAAAATTTTAACTGGCAATTTGCAGCAGAACGCGCGCCACGCACGTACAACACGACCAGACATGGCCTGCTGGCCACGTGGACGTCTACAGAGCAGACGGGTCCAGGACATGGCAGCGACAGCGCTAGGGGGCGAGGCTGGAGCGCACAGGAGCCACAAAAGGACAGTCTGGCTGGCAGACAGGACGGACAAATAAGGGGGGAACGGGCGAACACACAATGATACCGAAGCAGCGCCAACGTCCCCAGTAATTTCCATGAGCGAGACTCGTCGTTTAGGCGGAGTGTGTGTGTGTGTGTGTCTCAGCGTTCTGTTGTTTTTGTTGCATAGAACATGGCACAATATGTTGCCATGTCTGCCACACCTTCGCTGCCGCCTGCAGGCGTGCCCACGACCCGCGTAACCCCGCCCCTCAATGCGTCTAGCTGCCACTTGAGTATGTGCTACTGCAAACGCGCGTGTGTGCATGTGTGTGTTTGTGTGTGTGTGTGTGTAGAGAACATTCTTGGTAATGGTGTCAAAATAATTTGGGTTGTCATTTGTTTTGTCGGCCACCCAAAAAGGTAAACCGTCTGATCCAGCAGCGGGCGTATGTGGCAAAAGTTTGTGGATGCTACGGCGGGGATGGAGCACATGGGCACAAGGGCTGCTGGAATTTGCCGGGTCTGCCTAAGCTCATAATCAGCAGAGCTGCTCGGTCGAGGGCCAGTTGCCGCATTTACCATTTGCGATTTTTAATAAGCAGGCAAACGCAGGCAGCTAATAAAGTATAACTGCAAATAAGTGAAAGGGGCCGAGGCAGGCACCAGGAACAAATATATAAAAATGGAGGGCGGGGCAAATACCTTTTGTATTGTTTTTGCTAAGCTACAGTGGCTGGATGCTTGTTTGCCTTTTTATTAAATTTTTCTTGACTGGTTTGGAAGGGCAAAGGGATTCCCCTGTGGTTGCATGCGTGGGCATTTGAGTATGGGTGTGTGTGTGTGTTTTTGGAGGGTTTGTAGCGGCAAATATTAATTGATTTTCATGTTTGTTGCTTTTCTTCTCTTTGTTCTAACTTTGCTCGTGTGTTTGTTTGTTACACAAACTTGCCTCAGAGCCTTTTTGCGCATAGAAAAATTGCCCAATTTTCAATAGCTGCGCGCCAGTCCCCAAGCCCTTACAATGTTCCGGCCCAATAAACTCTGCCAGACAGTTGCACAGTTGAATTACATTTTTTCTTTCAATGCCGATACTCGATTTGCAGTATTTTGGCTGTCAAACGCGGCGTATGCGTAATGGGCGCTCAACAAAATGTTAGCAGGGAAAAAGTTAAAAAAGAAAGACAAAATCCATTGCCTACTTTTTAGCTAAAAAGATGACTGACAGAGCACAAGGAGACGAGCATGAAACGAGTTTCTCTTGATTTATGGTAAGCGGTGGCAACTAGTTGCATAGCCAAATGAATTTAATTTGCTGCAACATATGGCTTGATATGATTTGACAGTTTCTTTCTATATATTTTTGTATTTTTTGTATTTTGTTTCTCTGCTCTAACTTTTTTCGCATAGAAGGCAGACGACAAGTTAAATGGCGTCCAACATTTTTGATTTGTCTGCCGTCGCCTGCATCATAAATCATTGGCTAGGTGTGACATGGCACGGTAACTAAAGCAAAAGCAGCAGCAACAAAAACAGCATTCAGCCTGATAATGAATTGTTGTTCTCATAGTTGTTGATTGATGCTCAAGATAGGGCAAAACAACAGCTTCACAGTAGCCCCCGCACAACGCTTAAATGCCGCTTATGAGGAACGACTGGGCGTTGGAGCGTTGGAGGTTGGGGGCAAGTGTGGCATGCAACAGCTGCCAATGCCAGTAGACAGCTCGCCGAGTCTCCAGCCCCCAAATCTCATCGTCATCAGCATGAAGAGCATTTTGTTTGTTTGCTAATAGCTTGTTAGCCATTTCAAAAACAATTTTCGAACAACAACAACAACAACAACATCGTTGACAGCAACAAGGAGCAGGGCAACAGACAGGGACATGTGTCCTCTTTACTAACTTATCGGGCCCTTAGCCCCGCTGCTGCTCTGTCATAATTCAGGCAAGCAAAAAAGCAAAGCTGAAAACAAAAAAAATACACACACACATACATACGCACACACACATAGAAAAACCGAAAAGAAAAAATCACAGAAATACTCGCATACACACGCACACTCGTAGTCACACACATATTGACAGCTTTGCCATAAATTTCAGGTAAAAACGACAGTCACACACACACACACACACGCACACTACCTAGCTCACAGAGTTGTCGTTGCCGGTGCCCTTTTTTTTAGTCAGTTTGTTGAAGTTGTTGCCAAGTGTCGCACTCATTTTGCGTATCATTCATACGCCACGTGAGCCAACAAGACTGTCATACAATGCGATGGAAAGAGGATTAGGATTATGCATGTAAATATTTTATGCAGTATCTCAAAAATACATTAAAGGCAAGTGCAATAAAGATCGTGGAATTTGCATGAAATAAAGTGGAACATAATTCGAAATTATCAATAAAAGAATATGAAATAAAAGTACTATACATTAATTGATAATGGCATATTCAAATATGAATTAAATAATGTTGCAAACCTTATATGTAAATAATTAAGAAAGAATAGCGAAAATATTAATATAGTAAAGAAGCTTCCAAATTGAAAACGCCTGCGGAAATGTCTAATGTATGTATGGAAAACTTTTGCATAACTAGGAAAATACCGACATTTTTTAGCGAGAAACAATATTCGAAATTGTTGAAAAACAAGCTTAGACATTAAAGCCCACCACTGTGCCATGCCCCCGGGCATTGCCACTGTATAAATGATATGAGAGTTATGCCCGCCCAGGGGAAAAGCTATTTAGCCGTTGTGCCCTTTGCGGCAGCCGATGGCTGTTATTACTTTGTTTGTTTAACTTCAATTTTGCCAGCTTGTTGCTAATATTTCATCAGAAAGGGTTGTGCCATCGAGCCAAGGGGCTCAGCTACCTTTTGGCTGTAACTGGCGCCCCGTTTATTATTATATTTTTTTGGTTTTTTTACTTTGGGTTTTTACGAACTTTGAACAAGTTTGTCGCTGTTTCAACCCTTGTGTGCACATCGGGTGCTCAGATCCTCGGCCCAAATGACTTTTAAAACTTCATTGACACCCCACAGCTCCAAGCAGCACACATGTCGCCTTTGCTTGGCCAAATTAAAATTCACTTAAAAACATTTCGCTTTAGTTTTAATTATTATTTAAAAAATTCCAATTCTATTCAAATATTTAGGGATAATTTTTTGCTTTTTAGCTTTGCTTTGGTTTGCGTTGTTTTGGGTTTTTTGTTATTCAAATGGGCAAAAGCCTTGTTAAGAATTTATGGGCTACTAAAGCCGCAGACGTGACCCATGCAATTTGCATTCTGTTGAGTTAAGTGAAGAGATATGGAGGCGATGCGCCTGGCGTCGGAGATAGATGTAAAATGTGTGCGATGAGTGGGTTATTGCGGGAGTTGCCACGTTGGCTCGCCGGCCGGATGCTTCGTCAATAATGTATAAGCATTGCGGCAAAAACTTATTCAAGGCTGGGCTGCCTCTTAAAAGGTTTTCTATTTACTTCAGAGTGTGTGTGTGTCTGTGTGTGTGTGTGTGTGAGTATTACTTGACTGTGTGCGCTTAAAAGCTCGCACAGTCTTTGTCTTAACCTGCTTTTACTCAATTGCAATCAATTAAAAATCAATCAACTCAAATGTAGTGAAAAACAATTTTTAATTGAAGAGCAGCCAAAGCAAACGAGCACCCGGGCAAAAGAGCCCCAAACCCAGCTGACCGGGTCACCTGAAAGTGCTTACGAAGAGTGTTCAGCACTACACTTCAAGTGGTTTAACAGACAGACGCACAAACACACACACACATATATATATATACACACACACACACCCATTTAAAGTAGCCGAAAGCAAAGTGCATGAATATTTTATGAAGATAAATAAGGATAAAAACTTCAAACGACCACGAAAAGTGGTCGCCGCTCGGAAATGGACCTGAGCCAAAGGATGCAGCATCAGCAGCAGTAGCAGTACCCATAGAAACCAGCAGCTCAACAGCTCAGCAACTAGCATCCAATAAAACAAAGAGCGAGAAATAGCAGGAATGAGAACGCAAAAAGAAGAATTGCGCAAAACAACTGGACGTTCACATGGCGTATGAGCAATGTGCTCTGTAAATGCCATTTGCATTTCACCTTTTTCATTTTACATTTGCTTGTTTTATTCGCAGAGCTGATCACAGGCAATAGAAATCGAAAACCGAGGCGCATCATTGAAACTTTAACAATCAACCTAATATTGTTGACGGGATCATTTGGAAATGGAAACAGTTTTCATTAAAACTGAAAACGAGCAGTATACTTCTTAAAGTTAGCGCATGAGATTAATGATATCATGTCATTAATCCGAGACTTATCCATAGAGCTGCCTTTATTCGGTTAACAATATATGCACAACACTATCACATTAAAGTCTTGGTTGACAATTTTCAGTGTTTGTGGGCTATAAATATAATTAAATAAAATGAATATCCAATAAAGTTTATAACTTTATTCAGAATCAATTTAAATACGCCGTGTTATTAAATAGTTGCAACAGTGGCTTTGCTTTCGCATTTAATTGAATTACTCTTAACATATAATTAATTGTTGCAAAAGAATCATAAAAAAAGGCATTCACTAATTAAAATTTGAATTTCATGAAATATTTAAAGGTATCAAGTGACATTATTTGCAAATGCAAATACTCTTTAATTATTATCATTCTCATAGATGTGGACTGTACTCTGCGGCCCCAAAGTGATAAAGTTTTGTTTGCGTCCAGTCCGATGGACTCTGCCTCGACTGCAAATGAATCTCAAAAGCTCAAACTGACCGCTAATGTTGTCTGCGGCGAGTGAATATTTTTAATGAACTTTGTATTATGAGACAGGCAGGCAACGACAGAAGACGACGGCAACTGACCAAGTCAAATAAACTGGGTTCGAAAAGTTAAACTCATTTCAAAGCTATTAGCCGGAAACTGCAGAAACGACAAAAACAAAAACAACAATAACAATAACAACAGCAACTATGCCATGGAATCGCCATGAATCGCAACGCTGACTGCAAAACTGCGCTGCCAACTACTTAGTTACATTCAGGCCTTGTTACAATTTTCTTTTGCCGAGGCGTTCGTGCGGGCAGACAGCTTAACCCCCTCCCCATCTCCGCCTCTGCCATGTGCTGGGCAGGATCATAGCCATGCTTGGGTCCTGTCGCCGGCCGATGCCTGCATTGCGCTGCCTTTTGTTTTCCCCGGCAAGTCAAGTGTTTGGGCGGCCCACAAACTAAAACGAAGCGTAACGCAACGAAGCGCTGCGATGCGGGTGTTGGCATGGGGGTAGGGGGTAGAGGGGGTAGAGAAGGGGGGACGGAGTCGGGCAAGGCGAACCACTCAATGTAATGAAGGTCATTAGAAATGTACTCGGGGGCATGGTACACGCACAACTCATTTGCACTTGGCCACGTTGCAGGGGCGCCATCAAAAAGTGCGTAAAGCACAAAGCAAAAGTTTTCTTTCTTTCTGCCTTGGCCTCTCATTGTTGGCAGCTTTGGGTCATTAGGTGACGCTTGTCCATGGGCGCAAACGTAATTAGTCGACGACGACGACGACGACGACAGAGGCGACATCAAAACATGTAAAGTAGGGCGAATACCGCTCGAGTGACCCAACGAGCCATGCCCCCAATGAATGCGTCCCCATTGGATCTGGGGCTGAGTCTGCGTCTGAGTTCGATGTGAGCTGGGACTGTAGGCAAAAACTTGGTAATTAGGATGTTTGTGCCGACAGGCGGACAGACACGAGCAGACGGGCTGGCAGACGGGCAAAGAATGCGCAAAAACGGCAAAGGGCTGTCGAAGGGGTTTTTTTTCGGTCTTTTTTTTTTTTTTTTTTTTTTGGTAGTTAACGTTGAAGCCGAAGATGAAGAAGAAGCTGCAGCTCAAGCCGAAACAGAAACTAAAGCTGGCACGCAAAGATGCTAAAGATAGCTGCGATTTCGCATAGACGGCATTCGTAAATTAAGTTGACATCTTAAGTTTAACTTTTTTAATTAGATTTTATCATTATAATCAAGTCACAGCGCCAACTCGCAGCTTGCCAATACAGGCCACACAGCGACAAAGCCTTGCCCCTTGCCACTTAAGGCCTGCTCCTTGCGCCTTGCTCCTTGGCCTTGGCCTTTGCGTTATTATTTACATTTGTGCACTTTGGCATTTTGTTGACGATTGGTTGCCTCGTTGCCGTGGCAATTGCTCGGCTTATTATTGCAAGCAACATTATAGGGCTTGCGAAAATGTGAACACTCAATGCCCCATTTAATTTCATATTGCAACAATGTGGCATAAAGTGGCGTTTGTGCTGCACATTTTAAAACTGTAACTCGCATCGCACCAACCCCAACACACACACACGCACACTTTGGAGCCTCTTCGCAAGCACCACACCCGAAGACATAAAAAGAAAACGTGTTAACAATAAAAGTGACGTTTACCGAACCGATTGACTGGGCCAAGTTAGCAAGCACAGTGCGGCTGTTAAAAAGAAAGCACAGCTATTGTCAGTTGAGCCGAAAATTAAATACTCTATCCAACATATGACAAATATAAAATTAGAGTTAGTTTTAAATCAAACCTATTAATACTCAGCATGATGTATGAAAATTATAAATAACTTTTGTTACTGACTCTTACTCACGCTTATACATTTAATCACACTCATATTCAGACTCGCACTCGCACTCGCACTTGTGACCGTTAGTAAGCTGCAATGTTGAGCCTTAAGCCGCACACATAAACACTCAAATGCGTGGGTGTGTGTTAAGGAAATGCGCTTAAGTGGTACAACATCAAGTCTCGAGCTCGAGACAAGTCGAGTTCTGGTTCTGGTTTTGGTTTGGGTTTGGGTTTGGGTTTGGGTTTGGGTTTGGGTTTAGGTTTAGGTTTGGTTTTGGGTTTGTGTTTACTTTTGATTTGGTTCATTTCCACTGCACATTTAAGTTCAAATGACGAACTGATGAGCATTTTTAATGTCAATCTAATGATTCGCCATTAAACCAAAGTGTGTTTCGGCACTATGTGTGTATGTGCGCGTGTGTTTGTGTGTGTGTGTGTGTGGGTGTTGGAAACTTTATGTGCGAACGGCCACTAAGCAAATAATAACAAATGTACTACGCTTATACAGGAGACCAATCAACTGATCCGAACGAACGAATGCAGGATTCAACTGTCCATCCACACACACGCATACCAGCAGAGACAGACAACAGTCATTGATTATTTAAACGTTTGCGGTACGACTGTCCCGGGGATAGAAAAGGATAAAGTGTGAGAGCGAGAGGGAGTGGGAGAGAGAGTCCCAGTCGTAGCCGCAATAACAGCCATAGTCACAGGAATAGAAACAACAACAACAACCAGAACAACATTCACACATTTCACGTGTATTTCAAACTGTGGCATTTATTGTTTACCGTTTGTATCTAAAGTTTTATGGCATTGGGGCATGAATAAATATTGATTCGACATGGGGCGCTGCTGAATACGAAATTATTGTATATGCCTCAAATATGTGCACTTGCAGCAATCTATGATTTGTGGCTATTAAAGGACAACTATCTCAAGTATGTGTGAGAATAATATAGAATTGCAGGATTAAGTAATTAGTCGAGTGCATAAAGAATTTACTAATAATTGAGTAATTAGTTAATTAGGATTTTCGTTTAAGAGAGCAGCCTATTTCGTTTAAGTAAGGTAAACCTCAGGTATTGTTGCAAATTCAATAAGATAAGTTTGTGGCTAAAACATAATTGTGTACTCTCAATTTAATTTAAGCTACGTGTTTGTAAGCTGTGTGTTTTTGAACCGAAAGATATATTTTGCTGGCAACACACAGTTCGTTTAAGTCTTCGTCTAAGTTTAAGTCATTATTTTCCAAATACCTTTATGTTTTGCAAGATGCAACACATACACTTTAATTACTTAAAACCTTAGTGAGAGCGCTGGCTCCATGGAACACTAGTTGATTCAACGTTTTCCTCTCATCCGTCGTAAGCAGCTTTGCCGCCATTTTCGGTGTGCTGTCGCTTACTCAAAATGTAGACAATCCTGATGCGTTCCAATTACTCAAGCAGTCAATGGCATTGCAACCACCGCAACGGCAACGACAACAACAATAATGCCGTCGAAGATATAGTGCTTGCGGGGGCACATTGTACGCTCGAGTAGCGTCGCGTCGCTGCCAGCGTCGCTGTCGACGTCCGCTGAGTCCTTCATTCATAGGGCGCCTTGTGTACTTATTTTTAAACGTATTAAGGAAGCACCGGCAAGGAATCAGAAGTCGAGAATGCAGAGGCGCGGGGGCGGGGGCGGGGAGTATTGCGTCAACTCGACTCTTGACTTGAACTGAGGTCGCAACAGCAACTGAATAAATAAAGCGTACCATGTTCCAATGGAGGGGCCATTGTAGGAGGCGCCGTCACAATGCAACAGTCTGGCGAAAACGTAGCCAACAAAGAGTATCCATTGAATTGGCTTTCAATTCAAGACCTAGACAATTTCCCTGTAGAAGCCTTTTCTGGCAGCATAACTTCAGGGGCTTTGGTGCGTCAAACCAATTTTTTAATGATTAAGCGGCTAAAACACATAGGTTTTAAGCTTAAAGAAAATTGCCTTAAAGGAAGAAAACTATTAACAAAAGACTTATAAGCTAATTATAAATGCAATTTCATTTATGTGCAACTTCATGTTGACTAACATTAACTTTACCACAAACATTTGTCAATTGATTTTCTTAAAATGTTTGATTTCTTTTAAGTTGTATCATACTGTAAAAAAAAAAACACACCAATGCAAACGCTTTCAAATGCCTGGTCAATTGCAGGACTAAGGATTCGATTCAATTAAGATTACTAAGCTTTAAGTTTCAGTTTGCTTTTTATAGTGCAAAAGTTATGCGCGAAGCTAACAAAATAAAAAACAAAAATAAAAATAAATAAAATGGTAAAAGAATACTGAGATAGAGCAAATATTTCTTGGCTGCCTTTGGCTTCCTAGTTTCCTGTCGAATTCATGTTGGACGCAAATTTATGACAGTCAAAAAGTTCAACTGCAAAGTGTTAAAACAGAGACGGATGCGCCAGGCTGGCTGCAAGGAAGAGGAGATGCAAGGCTTCAACTTTAGCACTTAACACTCGAAGGGCATAACAAAAATAGTTTTGAAGTTCCTCGGTTAAATTGTAAATTAAACACGCCTATAGGACATTCTCCAGAGTTCGCTGAGAGCTTTATTAATCCTTCGAATAGCGCTGCAATTAAGGTAAATTGTTATTTGATATGCAAAATTGTCGCCAAATTTGGCTAAAGCAGTTGCCAATGTTCCGCCATGTCGGGCCATATCAGCTACAATAGCGCATTTAAATCAGAGCCACAAACCTATCAAAACATTTTTAATGGCGCCCCAAGGTAGAACCCCTCCAATGCCCGTGGGGCTCCGTGTCTGCAGTAAAAAGGGCTCCAGACAGTGGCCCGTCCCGTTTCTTTTCCCTTGCACACCTAGTATCTGTCTGTTATAGACGACTATCTCGATATACACATTTCAAATGAAACAAATGCAAATTGTTGTCATTCAGCGACGTCAACAAGGACTACAAGGACGACAGTCGATTGGTTTGCCAGCCAGGAGCTGGTGCTTGGTATCCTCTGAGCGTGTTGCGGCCCGCCTCGTAAATGTTCATTAATCCGCTGGCAAACAACGCAGAAGCGACAAAAACAGCAACAACAACATAATACGATATTTGCGGTGAGTTGTTTGTTTGTGTCTGTGCGTCTGTGTGTGTGTGTATTAATGCGGCTGGCAAAAGTAGCTTTTAATTAGCATGTTGTCTGCGGGCCGCAGCGCAGCTCGTTTGTTGCAAGTTGTTTTGGGGATTTTTGAATGGCTTTTTGGTTGACTGGCAACAGACTCGACGCAGGTGCGCGTCCCCATTGAAAGTCGGCTAAGAAGCAAGTGGGAGAACAGGCAGAAACCGAATGGATAAGCGGCAGGAAAGAGGCACAATTGAGACGGATACAGGAGAAGGTGGCGCATTTGATGGGCTCTAAGGACTTAAATAGGACTTAGGCTTAGTGTCGCCTGCGGTTTTTCCGCAGCGGTTAGCGTCTGAGGGAATAACGGTCTGGAGTGCCAGAATGCTGCCCTGGCACGTTAGTCTAATTAGTTATCAATAGTTTTGTGGGTCGTGAAATGTTTTAAGTCCTCGCTGCTGAGATGAGCTAGGGAAATGCCACGGAAATCTCAATAAATTTGATGCCGTCGCAAAACTAATTAGAAAATGCAAAAGCAAATGGAATAAGTTTTAATTAAAACTCTTCTTCTATAATTTACAAATATTTCGAATAGAGAAAATCGAAAAAGTTCTAACCATAATTTCACAAAATTATTATTAACGTAAATTTTAATGCAGAATTTTTCGAAGCTTGTTTAACAAACATTTTTAAAATGCACTTTCCACTTTGTCTGTATAAATCTTGAGATTAGCACTAAATCATTTTTAAACGCCTGCTTCACTATGTCACTATAATTTGTAGTATTAATTTCGTGTTTAATCATGTGTAAATATTTATTTATACTCTAATCAAAATTGGGATAATTAATTTCCTTATTCCTCTCTATTAAAGCCATGTCGTGCTGGGTTTTGTTATTGTAGAAGTACACGTATCAATTATTTGTACGCATTTAATAGCCCATTAGTTAGCTGCGTGCTACTCGTCATCCATATGATTGCCGTCACGCACATTCAAGTCAGCTAAAAAAGGACAAATACTTGGGGAAAATCAAAATTATAGGCCTTACACCTGAAATGTTTTAACACTATTCGATTTAGTTATTGACATAATTACCACAACATGCTCACCATTCTCAGTATTATTATTATTATAGATACAAGAGGACGAGTGGATTTTATATCATAAAAAGAAAAGAGGGTATAGATCTAAGATAATCCAGCTAGCCAGTAGAACGTTGCATCTGTTTCATAGGCTGGCAATGCTCTCGCGAGAGAGGAAAAAGCGCAGCCAGTAAAACGTTGCAGCCAGATGGAAAGAATGAAAACTAAGCTGGGTTATTGTACTTATTATAAAATGGATTTCTTTTTAAAGTTAGATTTCCATTCGATTTTGATTCTTATCGTATGCGTCTACACTTAAAAGTTTTGCATTTAATAGCTGCATTATGCAGTTCATTGGCATGACGAACGGATGCCCTGCAAACTGAGCAATGTCAAGCGTTGTAATTTCAAGTCATCGCAGCTGTGCTGCAAGTTTGGCAAGTGGAGTTGATGGGGAGGTTGGTTGGGGTGCATTTCAAGTGAATTTCTCAGTGCACGCTAATTAGACGGCACGCAGGCGCATGACACAAAAAGCCAGACCATAGAGTTTTATGAGAGGGTTGGCGTGGACACAAGTTAAAGGAGGTTGCAATTGTTGAATGTTGTTGCTATTATTATGATTATTAGGCATAAAGTGCTGAGGCTGCTGCTGCCTCGGCCCAGGCCTAAGTAACACGATTTTTCTTCATTATTATTTCTTGGCACGCGATCTGACAAGTTAGACGACTTGTGGCTGTCGTTGTAGTCGTTGTTGTCGTTGCATTTGTTATTGTTGTTAGTTGCTGTTGCTGTTGGACTTTGAGCTAGTCAAGCAAGCTGTCGCCATCGCCATCTCCATCGCCTTGGCTGTCGTGCTATGCGATTTACATGAAGTGTTGGCGAAGGCAAAATTATCACAATGCCCGTCCCCCACCCGGCCTTGCTCATTTAACTAAAACGCGACCAAGACACCCTACTGCCAGCCCTGGTTAGCCGCTGATGTCTATCTATATACATATATATAAATAACATATATACATACATATATATACATATAGTATAAAAGGTTTTATAGTGTCTGTGCACAAATATATGTAATCAACTTTTATAAAGAAATTACATTTGACGACTTACTTGCAATTAGCCACGTCTGCAACTTGTTGCGTTATTGTTGCTGCTTTTGTTAATGCTGCCTGCTGTTAAGTTTGTGACTCCATCAATTTTGTCAAGTTTCCCCAACGATCTGTGAAACAAAAGACAAGCGATATTTTGTACATGTGAATAAGTAAGTCATGTTTTAAATATATATCAAATTACATTCGCATTGCAAACAGCAATTACCGAGGTAATTACTCTGACATCTCATGAGATACTAAGCTACACAGCCACAACTAACTAGTCAGGTAATTAAGCAGCAGTTAAGAGATGCGTTTGATTAGAGAACCCTGAAAAAAAAATTATTTTTTTATTTTTCTAAGTGCTTAACACAATGAATTCTAAAACACAACTACTAGACTTTAAAACTACGGTTATTCATTGTGTACACAAAAATCACTAATCTCTTTGGTTATTTTCCACGAGGGAATCGTATTATTTTTTTATTCTTATCGCACAAATTGTCGTCATATCTAAAAATCTTCCAAAACTGGGTTTATTAAGAATGAGTTTGAGTTCTTTGATTGGGAGTGGCTGACTAAAACATACCCGCACACAAAACGTACACAAAGAAAATATAAACATTTTATATATTATAAATTTATTATAAAAATTATTTAAAGCTTGAACCATGAACAATAAGTAAATCAATAAAATTAAGTGGAGTGAGAGGATAAGGTATGTTAAAGTAATTAACTACCTCTTAAATAAATAAATATTACGCTTTATATAAGTTGTCGTAAAAATTATAATCAAAAAAAAAAAAAAACAGTCACAGGCAATAAATCAACATATAAACCTCAAGAGGTGGGTTCTCTGCCTGCTCCACTGTTTAACAACGTGCTTCCGATTTGAGGCTCGCTGATAAGCAATCTTATCTATTTGCATAACGTAAAGCTATGAGGCATTTAAATGCGATGTCCCCAAATCTAATCAGCCGTTGCGATTGGTAAAGATCACTGCGAAACGTGAAACCCTCTCTTTCTCCGTTATCATGTTAAAAAATGTGCGCAGCTTGGTTAATTGCAAAACAAAAAAAAATGTATTTGATAAAAACGGTTTAAGAGCATAAGAAAAACATAAATAAATAAATAAATGTTTAAAGTTGTTGGCTTGCTGGCGGGGCATAGACACATTACATTTTCTGCTCCAAATACGCTTTTCACAATTTTTATACACTTGCACGCAGCAGATGCCGGCTCTTGATTTTACTTTTGCCAACGCGGCGTATGCGCAATGTTTGCGAGCGGAGCGTGCGCACAGAAAGCAAACAGTACCGACAAACTGATAAACATACAAACAAGCAAACAACAAATATATATATACACACACATGCATACTTACACACACACGCATTTAACTTCAAGTTGGCCCAGTCAGTCAGTCTGGCAGCCACTGAGGCATGGGCGCGTTAGTAAGTATATGAAAAGTGAAAATTGCATTTGTTTTGGATGCAGCTGAAAATTATGTCGAAAATTTGTGGCAAGGTTGACGGGCACGGACCGTAAACGGACAACAGCTGTGCGGCAAAGAAATTGGTCATTTGCTGCCGGGCAGATTCTGTCGACCGATCAACCAAAAATAAAATCAACGTAAATAGTTCCCACTAGGCCAAGGAAAAACCACCAACGAGCCCAATTCAAAATTAGTTTTTCACGGTGCACAGATTTTTTTTCGAATAACAATTTGAAGCCAAGTGCATTTGAAGGTGTTTAAATTTTCAATATCTGTATATTTCCTGGGGGAAATTGGTCCATTTATCTATCGGCTTTAAGACTTGTTAAGTTTTTATTTTTATTAAAAACTTGGAAAAAAACCCATTTATAAATTTTCTGATTACGAAAATTCCTAGTAAAAACACACGACACTTACATAAGCGTTTGAAGCATAAAGAAAATAAAGAAAATATTTAATTTTGCAGTCTCTCCTCTAATAAAAGTCAATCATTTGCCGCACACACACACACTGTAAATGCGGTTATCCTGAGCTCATCAGTTAATCCCATTGCACTCACATATGCAAAACTCATTGGTATTTGTCGGCTGTCCACAGCGCCCACATCACGTGGCCAGATGGCATTGCCATCGATGCCCAGCATCATCATCATTAATTAAACACTTAATTAAAACTGCAACTGGCAGCTAAATCCAATGCGGAGGGCGAAAAACGGGACCGAGAGACCGGGCTGGCTGCGTTTATATAAAATGAAATGCAGTGTGCTGCACACTAAAGGAGCATGGGGGGTATTGGGAGGGAGAAAAAAGGGGGAGGCGCTATAAATTGATTAGGCGGCAATTTGTGAGCGCTTTCGGCAGTCAACTGGCAAAAAGCAATAATAACAGTTAACAGCATTTAAAATGCAAACCGCTAAAAGCAAAAAGAAACAACAATCAGAGCAACTAATGACGACCGAATAATAAGTTTAATAAATAAATACAAATATATATAGTATATATATAGAAATTAACGCAACTTTCATTTTTCGTCATGATTTTCATTGAGTTGGGAATGGAAAAAAAAAGGGTGAGAACGAAAGAGAGGCATAAAGAGATAAACGATAAGCGGCAGGCGATAAGCGATAACAGTTTAAATAGTTTATATGCATTAGGTATTACACACTGATTAACTGGGGGAAGGTAACGAATGTAATTGCGATGATAATGTGTTCAACTAGTTTTTCTAGCTGTCGTTGGTCGCCCTGTTTGCTACATCTAGTATGAGGGCAATAGGTGAGAAACTGGGTTTTTCAGTTCGGAATCAATAAATATCTCACGCCTCGATAAGCTTTTAAGTCAGTTCAATAAAAAAAAAAGAAATGGAAAAATTCATTCACAACGTAAAATTGATTAAATTGAACAAGAGATAAATGGTTAGCTATAAGCGAGAACACTTAAAAATATTTTGTATAGGGTGAAATCGAACAAATTGTCGCTTCCTACTTATCTTTCACACTACAAGTGATAAAGCCTAAAGTGTCAAAAGAAGCTGACAAATCGTTCGATGATAAGCGAGGAAGTCTTTAAAGTAAAATTAATATTATATATACATAAATACATATAAATACTTTTTTTTTTAAACTTTACAACAATTATTTTCCTTCTGCTTTTCAATTTAAATATAGAATTGTGCATTAAATCATTCAAAAGCACATTTAAGGTACTTTAGTTAAAAACAGATTTCAAATAATATTTTAAATACAAAATCTTTATTTCGTGTTCTTTAAAATTGTTTGCCCCGCTCACATTTCGCACCACCATCGAAACAAGCCACTGATTGCTTCTTGTTGTAATTGCAAACTAATTTTATGGATCGCATCCGCATCGAATGGGGGGGGCGACAACGAGTCCTTCGGATGGACGTCAGCCCCGCAGTTCCCACAACATTTGAAACCAGGGCGGCGAATGCGAAATATCGGGTTCTGTTTACCGTTTTACACTTATGCAATTACGTTGACAAGGGGCGATCCCGACGGGTTCCCTAAACGCCAAAGAAAAGTCCCGTCCCGATAACGAAGAGAAGCGAAATCCGACACCCGAAACCCAAAAATCGAGCGCAGAGCAACACAAAAATAATACAACACAAAAACGAAAAATAGAAAAAAAAAAAGAGAAAAAAAAGGAAAAACACCCGAGCAAAACGCAATCAAAGGCTGTTTATCTTCTTGACTGCTAAGTCGCAGTCCTTTTTTATTTTTTCGTCTTTTTTTTGTTTTTGTTTTTTGGTTCATCGGACACCAAATGGGGGTCAAACAATGGCAATAGATGGCCTTGGATGCAGAGAGTCCCTTTCCGTTCGTTTTTTAAGCATTTTTCATTTACATTTTCAATAATAATAAGAATAATAATAGTAATATGTGTATTATTATGCATATGTGTAATATATAAGTAGCTTAGCAATTTGTTATTGGCCCTGGTAACCGCCGAAACATTTATTATTGCCAAAAATCGCTTATAAAGTATTCAATAGTGCAAATTTTTCGTAGGGGGCGTGTTTCATGTCCACGTTCATGTAAATGAAAAGGAAAAGGAATTGTTATAAATTGTCTTGGACCTTTTTGCCGTTGTTCGCCTTTCAGACTGTCGTTTTTCCTCTTTGCACACTAACAAAAAAAAAATGGCATTTCGATTTTGTTACAAGTTGTGTAACACATTTTAGTAACCAAATTTATAAAAGTTCGCAAGCACACACAAAGGGTATTTAATAGTCGGCAATTTGGCAAATTGCATTTCGGTTTAGTTATTTCTTACTGCCTTTGATAGATATTCCCTATTTGCCGTTGACGTTAAGCAAAATATCTTTGAGATATTGTATCTGTTGTCATGCAGCATGCGTAGGCGATTTAGTTGATGTGCCAATGGGACGAGGACGAGGGGGAAAATGCGGCTTAACGGGTCTTTGAGCGGCTGCCGTTTAAATCATGATGTAACTGTTATTGAAGACAACTTTAGTCGCAACGCCTTATTTATGAGCTGCTCAATTGATGCCAATCTTGGCAATTCAACCACCCAAAGCCCCTCAGCCGATTCTCGCTCGCCTGCTGTCTTTGCCACAATTCTAAGTGCATGATTATAAGCAAATTAAAGGCCAAGAGTTGCGCAGTTGCAGATACAAATAACGGTTAACGAGACTTGGCAATTGAAAAGCCGACCTGGTTCTGCCCAGCTTTATACAGCGTGGGCCTTCCAGAAGCTGTACAGGTTGAGAGGGGGGGAACGGGGATTCGGGTTGGCTACTTATTCAACCTGATTCTGAACCGGTTGACATAGCCACCACATTTGTCTAGCTGTGGGCGTGGCGTGGCAGGCGCTAAACTGTTAGCCAGACAAATGACCAGCCAGATATTTGCCCAAAGCCTGCAGTCCAGTTTCTGTCGGACGCTTTGGCAACCAGTCAGTCAGTCAGCCAGTCGGTTAGCTGATGTGGGGGCGAAAATAAATTTCAAAAGCGATTTATCAAAACCAAAATCCCAATCTCTATCCCAAAAACAACAACAACAACAACAGCAAAAAGGTACAATTTTAAGCCGCAAAACGCAGCCGCAGCTGAATAAAATTGAAGCTAGAAGTCAGAGAAGCTGCCTCGAAAAATGCCAACTGGAAAAAATGAAAAAAACTGGGAAATGGGCCGAAGTGTTAGCTTTTAAATCTGCAGCTCGGCTCCTCCGAGGCTCTGTCGTTGACAAACGTCCAATGCAAATTATTCATAAGCAGGGCAAACAAACATCTTGTAGCTACAACCAACACACAAAGACACACACACACACACACACACACACAAAGAAGGGCAGGCGGTGAAGGCGGAAAACTGGAAAAAAGAACTGTCACTGTCACTGTTTTGCTCCATCGTCCTCTTTCTCTCTCCCTCCCTCTCTCTCTCTCTCTCTCTTTTCTTTGTTTGTCTCTTTGCGTGTTATTCTTGTTGCTGCGGCATATACAAAACGTTAAATTAATGTTAAAAGCATGTTAGCCGCCTGCCCCGCCCCTTTTTGGTCTACATCTGTTGTTTTGCTGCCCAGTGGCCAACACGCTTGACTCGCCCCAGTTCGCCTCTGTTTGCCTGTTTGCTGGCTGCATTTGCCGCTGCGGCATTCGCTGCTGTTGCTGTGACTGTTGCTGATAAGCCGCTTAGCTCTTGTGCAGTTAAAAAAAATTTCGGCTCTTTCTATTGTGCCTTCAAGCAAAGCGGTATAGCCTAACGGTAGCTGGCGATCAGATTGTAAGCTTGAGCGAGGAATTATAGGCAAAAGTGCTCTGAAATTGTTAATTTCAAAATTTTTACTTATATCTATAACAACGATACTATATGATAATCGTTCAACATGTTATCGCAATCTGCATATTATTTTGAAAACGAAAAGTTCATAAATTATTATGCAATCAATTGTTTTTCTTTCAGTTCATCGATGAGAAAAAGAGACTTTTAATAATGATTAACTTATCGATTTGGTCAATTTGGTCAATCGCTTTTATATGATTTCATGGATGTAACGATTAAATTCGTAAAGAATTTTACAAGAATTTTAACTGCAATCGAGTATATTGGCTTAAAAGGCCAACAAATGGTAATGGGCCTCAACAGTTCGGCGCTGTTCAATGTTTCCCACACATCGATAATTGTTGTCGGTTAGTTTCCTGAACTGAACGGCAAGGTTGCCGCCTCTGCCTGCTCAAGTTACGTAGTAGCTGCTGTTAACCTCTGCCGTTGCCACCGGTCGCCGTAACCGTTGCCGCGGCTGTTTTAGCCGCTTGTCGCGTTGTGCAAATAAAAAGCTTGTCACTTTGACATTTCGCCGGCAGGAGCGCTAAGTTGCAACGCGGCCGCAAACGTGCGGCAGAGTCAAGCCAAGCCAAGCCAAGACAAGCCAAAGAGGAGTGCCCCAATGAGTTGCACAGAGTGCGGCGTCTTCGGCTTTGTCTGGCCTTTTGGGTCTTTTGTTGTTGGCCAAATGCCTAGCCAGGCCAATGAGTTGTTGCGAGGATTGTGTAGCATTTGTTAGGACGGCAGGCTGGCGAAGGGGCACTGAGATGAGTTGAAGTTAGGTTATTTTGCTTTGGCTCGTTGCGGTTGGTTTGTTTACAATTTTGCATTGCAAAAATCGAATTGGCAATTGCAGTGGCTTCTTTTTGTTGTTTTTGTTGTTGTTGTAATTGTTGTTGTTGGCCGCAAATTAAACGTTTTGGGTCGTGCCTACAACAGCAACAACAATGGTAACACAACAGTTAACAACAACAACAACAACAACAACGACAACAACAATAACAATAACTCTGCATTGTCTGCTCCACCAATTATTTTGCATTATTTGCAACGAAAAAGTAAAAGTTTCTTTTATGAATGCGAAATTTTGTTCAAAGAAAATGAACTAGATGAAGATGTAGATAATGATGATGATAATCACGAAGAAAAAGAGGATGCTGATAATGAAGTTATGCTTGTCTTGTTGTTAATCATTCGACGATGATGATGATGACGTTAAAATAGCAGGCGCTTGTGCAATGCTCATCGCATGTAAATAAATATAAATATGTTTTTGCTTTTCATATGTACATACATATGTATGTATCTTTAAGCTAGATATGTATCTATTATCTGACGGCTGCGTGCAGCCAAAAACTAACAATGAAAACCCCTTATGTGTTATACTTACTGGTAAATTAACTGCGTGTTCATAGTGCGATTGCCCCTTTTTTTTAATTGGTGCTACAGATACATTTTCTATGGACGGTACTGGCCTGGCCTATTGCCTGCGTCAAAACACACGAAATTTGGCCACTCAGGCCTTGGGTCGTCGTGCGTTAATTAAACCACAAAAATAATCAACAAACTTAAAAACAACAAATAGCTCCAAAATACACACAACAAAATAAAGCAAGCAACAAGTTAGCCAATTCGGTGGCTAACGCATCGTTTGAGCCGCATTCAATATTCGTAATTGGGCAATTGCCTCCAGAGGCAGGCACAAAGTCGTCTATGAATTATTAAAAATAAAGGTAAGCCGAAGGTCAATGCCTAAAAGATATTGATCGACTTATGCATTGAAAATCAAGTATAAAGTTAACAACTAGCTACGAACTAATCGATTGAGCTGATTGAACTGATCGACACAGTGGCTTTCCAACGTATTTAATTATAGTTTTGCTTTAAATAAGCCCTTAAGATATTGCCTGCTTTTCCACCTATATCACTTTTGAATGGATTTAATGTTTGTTTTGAACGTGGCAAGATGGTTGAACACTCTGATATCAGCCAACAACTTAAAAAACTAGAGTGTTTTTAACGGATGACACGATCGCACGATTTGAGAATATCGTTTTTGGGTTTTAACCGTATAGGGCAGCTGATTTACACAGACACAAAACACTCAAACACACACGTTTCCAAAGATTTTCACTTGAATTTTGTTAAAGGGAAATATAAAACTCATTGCAATTCTCAGCTATAAATCGATGGCTATGAAATTGTCGCTGACACCAAAGATGTGAACGAGGCGCAGAGACGAGTAAAAGAGAGAGACTGAAAGAGAAAGAGAAAAGGCAGCCACATTGCATGGGCGAGCTGCTGCTTTGGGCCAAGGCAGTAGCGGGGGCGAGACCTGAAATGGATTGCACGGAATCGCAGTTTCAAAGAAGAAACAAACGAAGCAGTGCGCAAAGAAGGCAACGAAAAGCGTCAACCGTTTTGCTTCATTGCACAAAAGGCCGCGCAGACCAAGCAGCAGCAGCAGCAGCTCCAATGACACACGCCCCATCCATACAAACTATAGTCGCCCTCTCGTCGCACCTCAGCTCATCCGAACCATTGAGTGCAGAAGTAGGCGGCACAGTATAAACAAAAACATAGCAGAAACCACGACGCTGACGTGACGCCGGCGTTGACGTTGTCAATATAATCTGCTTCTTTCTTCATTTGGTGCTGCTGCTGTTGTTGTTGTTGTTGTTGTTGTTGCCGCCGCTGCTTTTTTCGCGTGCAAAAACTGCTGAAGAGCGATCAGGGGCTGGGCGGCGAGGTGTGTTGCGGCCGCTCCTCAGCGCTGCATTCTTTTCCAGGCGTTGACAAATTTTAAGACCAAAACAAAACACAAAATAAGCGACGGGGGCGAAAGTATGCGCAATAATCGAAAAATGTCGGCAGGGGGGGGGGGGGGGGGGGGGGGGGGGGGGGGGGGGGGGGGGGGGGTTGGGGGCGGCAGCAGAGGTAGGCTGCAAATGGGACTTGCAATGTTCGGCAAACGCTGGAAGCTGTTGTCTCGACAGCGCCCCCACAAAGTGTGGCATGAAATTGAAAGCAACAACGAAGCAAGGCGCTAAAGGAAACAAAAAATGAAAGAAAAAAAAAAGCGGGAGAAATATTGAAATATTTTGAATATTTTCACGTACATTTGCATAAACGGGGTGGGCGGCGCGTCTGTGTTTGGTCGGGGGCGGTGTGGGCGTGGCGTGGCGAGGCGAGGCGAGGCTTGGCAACGTGTCACATTGACAGGCATGAGGCTGCTGCACTTGAAGCGACTGCAGCAGCATCAGCGGCAACAAAAGCGCGTCGCAAAAAGCTTTTTGGCAATTTGCCTTTAAATCTGTTTTGTTTTCCTTACTTATTGTTGTTGTTTTTGTTGTTGTTGTTGTTGTTGTTGTTGTTGTTGTTGTCAAGGGGCCTGGCCAGCAATGAGCTGAGTGCTTTGGCTGGATGGAGCGGCTGCAGCAGCTTTAAGCGCTAAGAGTTAAGCCCAAAGGCACAAAGTATATTTAAAGGTTGCAATTCTTTACCGGAGCTAATGATTAGCTCACAGGTATTTGAGTGCCACTGGAACATTCTGAAGAAAGCACTCAACACTGTACAAATATTAAATGGATTAACGACATCATTATTTCTCAAGAAAGGAAATCAAAAGAGAGAGAAGATTTTATAGCCTTTAAAATCTGGCTTTAATTAAACTCACACAACAAATAAAACTAATTTCGTTGCATACACACTAGCTCTCACTTTATCTCTCTCACTCTTTCTCACATTTGTCTAAAGTTAGTTTTAGGGAACTTGTTTCGCTTCTGACAGTTTTGAATATAGCATTAAGTCATTTCAGACAATCTTCGCAATGCATATGCAATGCATTCATCTAGCTGACACGACGGCCAAGTTTCCACACCTCTCTCTAATTCACCGTATGTCTAACAAACTAGTAAATTGTGCCACTTCCACCAGCCAAACTTCCAGTGCTAACGTGCAACCGCAAAACCTATGCAACACACGCTGAAGAGACAGCACCCAGGAATAAAACAGGAAAAAAAAAACCTGGCCGCAGCCGCCAACTGAGTTCAAATCCTCCCGCCAGCCACCACAGCAACAGCAACAACAACAACCACTCAGCTGGTACCTGTTCTACATAGGTATGTGTGTGTCTATCTTTGTATGTATATATGCGCCTTTAAGTGAATAACTAGCGCGCCTGGGCTGCCCCAGGTCGTCAGAGGCATTCAGTCGGCCACTCATGCGCAGGCAGAACGAACCGCAGACAAAAAAGGGAAGTGTGGAGAGAAGCGAAGGGGCAAACGAATGGAAGTGGAAATGAAAATGGTAATGGTAATGGGTATGGATTTGGTAGTGGGAACTCGAACGGGACTGAGACCGGCTCTGGGTACCAAAGTTGTTCTTGGTCTTTTAAACAACATGTGGCTGCAACGAAACACGACGAGATGACTCAAGAAAAAAAAAAGAAAGAGACAGGTTTACAGGTATAAAGAAAAATGGGTTCTTTGGGTTATTTATACTCTGCTCGCAAAGTGAAAAGCAAAAAAAAAAAAAAAAAAGAACACGCTCACCATCATTTAATTCATTTTACGAAAATAAATGTTTTATTTATTGGGCATTTTTCAGTTTCAATTACGATTTTAACTCAAAATTTCGGCTCTTTTATTAAACAGCAGATGCACAGAGTATGGGCCAGTCAGGTGCAAGGTTCTTGTGTTAATCGAGCATTTCTTTGGTGTAACGTTAAAATTCTTTTAAACTTTTTGTTCTTGTTGGTTTTGGTCAGCTGACCCTGAAATCTTAAAATCGATTACAGCTCAAAAACTGAATTTTAGCTGAAACAACGAATCGCCAAGCGCTTGAATTCAACATTATGCCAAGGGTTTTACAGCTCCCACTTTGTGCTGTGTATATACATATGTATGTGTATGTGTGTGTGTGTCTGTGTGTGCGGGTTTGTGCTACATGCAACATGGCCCGGGAGCTGTACAACAGCAAAGCAACAGCGACAACGGCGCAGAATTAATTCAAGAGTGCTCCTCATTAACATCACACACAATCTGACAGAGATAATGATGATGATGTGGATGATGATGATGAAGCATGCCGCAGGCGGCACATAACTCGTTCAACTTCACATGACGATAATGATGTTGTTGCTGCTGCTGCTGCTTGTTGCCTTTGTCTTTGTCTTTGGGCCAAAACATGCGTCGCCTTTGTTGTTGTTGTTGTTGCACGTTGCTGGGTTGTTGCTTGGCTGCCACAGCCAACCGCCTCGCCGTTCGCATTGCCACAAAATTTGGTGTTTTTTCTTCTTTTTTTTTTATTATTTTTTTTCAGTTCAGCTGCTGCAGGAATTTGTTTAAGGCATACAGCAACAGCATCAGCAACATAAGCAACATTGGCAACAGCAGCAGCAGCAACAACAACAAACCGGTTGTCTTTGCATATTTTTTTTCTCTTCTCCTTTTTCTTGCTTCGGCTTCACTTCATTCTCGGGCCTTTCAATCATGCATATTCACTTTTCCCAGGCGCCAAAAAGTTGTCAACATTATCGACAGCAGCGGATCGTAACTTTGTAAGCCCAACCCCAACCCCCTCCCTCCTTTCCTCGATGAAATTGTACCCTTGAACATATTAGGTAAACACCATTCTTTGGTCGAAACTAACTGACGTTAGAGGCATAGCATATGGTCAAGAGATCGCTCTCTCTCTCTCTCTCTCTCTCTCTCGCTCTTACACTCTCCATCTGTGTCTCTTTTCGGCTAACAACCACCGTTAGAGTTCAGGCGCTTTTTAATGATCGGTTCACATACATATTTGAAGATCATTTTTTTCGGTTCTTTTGACAGTTCTAAGAATGCATTTACAATAAATTTAACTGTCGAATGGCGCACGACGAGCCCCAAAAAGCTGCAGACAAGAACCAATCGACCAACACACACACTCGCACACCTTAAAGTCTCATTGTGTGCACTCCAAATGCCAACAAGACAAGCAACAGCAACAACAAGTAGAACAAACGCCAAGGCAAAGCAACAAAAATCAAATGCAAGAACAAACAAAGCACAAAAAAAACAAAAACAATCCCATCAGCAAACGCAAACAACAACAACAGCAACAATTACTGAGACAGAGGCAATGTGCACACATGTGCCACCAAATTGTTCACACCTCCGACCACAAGCAGCTCCACCACTTTGTGCCACCGCCACCGCCAACGCCTCCGCAACCGACGCTGCTCGCCGCGTCCACTCGAGACGGCACACGTGCAGACGTCGCCATTGCCGCCGCCGCATTATTATTATTTTAATTACACAAATAACAACAAGTACAACACTGCAATTGGCTGCTGCCGACCACCTAATACTCTGTTTGACTCTGTGGGCAATCAGGACAAAAGCCAGAACTGATTCCATTAATTTAGACATTCTATCACATGATTACTCTCTCGGTTGTATATATATTTTTAACTTTATGCTTGAAGGCAATCAAATTTGAAGACACTTTATCTGTATATATTGTATATCTAATACCAAGAATGGGGAGTCAAAAAACGAAAGAAAAAAAAACTTCGCAAAATTGAAATACTCTTCATGTCATTGCGATCATGTCATAAGCGCGTCGCACTTGCAAAGGGTGCGGCACGCACATAATTTTCCTGCTTTTCCTCGTGGAGTCTCAACTTCGAGTCCCACACAACATGTGCTCAACTGTATATAAAAAAACAAAAAAAAGAGGGCGATGGAGTGACGCACAACCAACAACAGCAACAACAGCAGCAGCATCAACATCAACTTAAAAACGCATCGAAAGAGTTGGCGACAGCTGCGTTGCGAACTTTGCAACATATGCGAGGAGGCAAAATTTGCAAAGGACGCACTCGAAACTTGTTTGCGCTTTATGGTTTTTTTTTCCTTTTTTTTGCGCCCACAAATTTGCATTTTCGATAATTTATCGATAACTAATTTGAACTGCTTGTCAGTGCTGTTACTGTGGAAATTTTGCAATTATTTGTTTTGGCAAAATCAAAGGCAAATTTAGTGCATTAATAAAACCTTATTTATATTTATATATATAGCACCCAGTCCGCCTTCAACTCGCTTGTTTCCAATTATCGATAACAAATTCAATGGCAATGTCCGCTAAGCTAGTTTAATCGATAGCGACAGATAAATATGTATAAAATTAGGCATATTTAAATATATATCAATATCTTTTTCGCATGCGCTTCTTTATCTGCAACAATTGCCTGTCAGAGCCGCCGGAGCCAACGAATACTGAATTGCAATTCTATATATAAAACGGCCCTCGCAGCTTCGCATTCCACTTCCACATTTAAGATCGTGCCACACGAAACGCCATGCATTCATTTCAACGTTTTTCACGACGAATGCTTCTCGAGAGAATTGCACGCAAAAACCCAGACTAAAAGACCCCAAAGAAGCCAGCAGCTAAATATAAAATAACACACTGCCAAACTGAACCGAACCAACGAACCAAAGAACGAACCATGCCATGCCAGACAATTGAAATTGAAAAAGCGCTACGAAACTTAAACAGCCAAAATGATAATAGGCACATTTTACGAAAAATCAGCTAAAGAAAATGTTTGCTTTTTGTAGTTTTAGTTTTTGCTCTTAAGTCAGTTGGCAAATTGAGTTCTTTTTTATTTAATTTTTAGTTTTTTGCTTTGTTGCACTGGGTCTGGGAATTAGAACTGCGCGCGTGAAGCTCGCACGATTAGACACAAAGCGGTGAGCAGAGATGATCTTTAAGAGATCTGGCGATAACTTGGGGAACTAGAATTGTCACACAAGCTATAATAAAATAAAAATATTTTCCATTAGAAAAAAAAGAGGAGGCGTCGAAACTTTTACTTTGTAAGAACTTATAGCAACATTGTTAGAAACAGAGAGAATACATTTCAAATGACTCCAATTTAAAAAGCATGGCAATTGGTAAAGCATTAACCTTTTAAATATAACTTATTAATCAGCTTTTTGATTGATTTCAATTCGCACATCAACAAAAAAAATAAAATAAAAGAAACAATCCTAAATCGAAAGAAAGCAACCAATAAATCATTATATGTAAAGCATTTGGCAGTCGGTGAAGCGACGACGTTATTGTCTATCCCATTGTTTCCGGGTTCCCAAATGGAGCAACTCGAATTGCACACAAAAAAACAAAAGAAAGAAAAGAAAAGCATTTGCGAAATCTTAGACATAATGGAATATAATCCACGAATCTGACATGATACAATTACAATACGGTCGAAATGCCGAAAATTGAATATATTTCACGTAGAGAAGATCAACGACTCAAGGGAATGTACATATGTATCGAGTGACTGCTCATTATCGACATATGTTGCTATTGAATCAACGATATGACTTATAATAAACAAATCCTATTGAAGTTTGGCTAACCATAAAAAACATTAATCAGCCTCAAAAAGACATCAGCGCGTTTTTTGCCAGTTTCTGTTTTAATTAGTTAACATGACGCGAGGGAGTGGACGATGTTCATGTTAAAAGTTAAAGTTAACGTTAATGTTGATTATGCGGATGGGTTTGGCTTTCAGATGGTTTTTTTCTCTGTCTGTTTTTGGGCATATACGGTTTTCACTTTCTTTTCGCAAATCAAATTAAGAGTGCCGAAAGCTAAACAATAGTTCAGCCAATCATAAAAGGCTATGCTTTTTATACAAACACCCACGAGTTAGATGAAAAAAATTTACGTATTATCGTGTTATTGTAAACATCAAATTGTATAAATATACGTAAAAAAAAATTATATATAAATTTTCTTTTCAATTTAAACGCTTCTGTTTATAATGCACAATCAAGCCAAAAAATAGCATAAACAATAGAGATTCAAATGAAATTAATAATGCGCATTAGTCGACAAATTACATGGAAATGAACGCATTCGTTATCCATCATCTCATCAAATCTAAATAAATTGATAAATCAACAGCGTTTAAATAAATGAATAAAATATTAAGAACCCTCTTTTGAGTGAATTTGTTGCATATTTTTATCAATTTGTCGCATATAAAAGATTTTGGAAACTTAATAATCCTCGGCTGACTTTCATTCTTTTTTTTTTTTTTGTCGTCAGAGTGTTGGTAAAAAGTTCTTATCACTATGTTGATAACCTAAACGTCAAGAGACAAGCGAACGAAGCGGACAGAACATAAGTGCAAACTAGCAAACAACACAAATGTTTAAGGTAAAGCAAAGCATATTGAGAACAAGAAAGAACAAACGATAACAACAACAACCAGTTGGCGGCAATTATTTGTGTTTCGATTATGGAATTGTCCGCTTGACGCCGGCGCTGAGCCCCCAAAACAGGGATGGAGCGACAAAGAGCGAGATAGGCATACGGTGTGATAGCACATGTAGCGGAATTAAATGAGAATAGTCTATAAATACATACATACAACTACATACATATATTTTAATTTATGCGCATTCGAAGCATGCCACAGTTAAAAAAAAAAATTAAAAATCCCTTATGTTTCTTGCTGTTTCCAATTCCAATACCGCTGCTGCACTCTTTTTATCTGAATTAATCCAATTTATCGTTAACTGTAGTGCGCCCTGCCCCAACCCCATCCATCTCCCATCCTCACTCAGGCCCTGCGCCAGGTGCTAATTCAATTAGCGGCTCTAGCGGTACTGTAAAATCGGCAAAAATGTCTTGTATTGGCTTATTCTATATGTATATGTACATATAGTGTATATAACACCGAATGACAGACCAATTGATTGCTGATCAAATTTAATAAGAAAACACTTTTGCGATGAATTACAAATTTTTGCTCGATTACAAACACAACCTTTTAAGATCTGTGTGATTTTCTGCTCGCACTCGGGCAATCTAATCTTCGACTGGGGGCCACTTTACCGAGGCAACAAAAGAAAAATATTTGGGTTTCAGTATTAACTGATGGCAAACTTACGTGTCCATTAGCGGACTTTTCACTGTACATATGAGAGC
This sequence comes from Drosophila lacertosa, assembly GCA_004143845.1. Taxonomy (NCBI): domain Eukaryota; kingdom Metazoa; phylum Arthropoda; class Insecta; order Diptera; family Drosophilidae; genus Drosophila; species Drosophila lacertosa. Next base: position 139,307 of record SCDZ01000161.1, on the reverse strand, counting down.
ATTTATGCAAATGCTTAGCTTTTTAAATAATCAATGTTTTTACCTTTGCACATAAAACTAGCGCACTGGCTTTAAGTGTTACAAATTATCAGTAAAAAGAAGAGCGCTTTAATCGGGAGTGCCTCACAAGTAGATACCCTGCTTACAGCTAAAAGCTGCCTTTACTGCTTTCAAATACAACTCTCACTAGTGATTATATTATTGAATAGCTTATATGTTTATTGACCGATCTATATGAAATATTCAGGGCGCCTTTTCAAATGAATGCAAAGCTGCTCAATTGATATTTAGATTAAGCGGATGCCAATATGTATACAAAAGATGGCTCTTGCCATTTGAAGTTTGACTTTGGATCTCTGAAATAAACCCAAGTCTTCATTGGTACTTATCGAAATTTAGGTAATGTTTTAACTATGATGTGGGAGAATATCTGACTTAACTTCCTCTACTCGAAGATCCGCATTTTGCCTCTTACTCATTTTAGTTGAAACCTGTCATAGCCAATTGCAATGGATACAGAGTATGGGAAAATCACCTTAAAATGGGCATAAGCCCCTCTTCCCTAAAGATAACCAAGAGAGCATAAAAAATATGTAAGTATATAAATAAATGAAAGCAAAGCAAAAAGTAGAAAGACAGAAGACAGAAAGTGTGTAAAGAGTGCAATGCCAACCAATCTATATATGCCTATATACATATGTATGTATACAGATGTATGTATGTACATAGCATACATAGAGTATACGCATACAGGCATGCGAATACAAATGGGTGCACTTCCATACATTCTGCATGTTGCATTGGCTTTTAGCTTTTTAGCTCATTATGTCAGCGGTTTTTATGGCGCCGCGCCGCCTCAGACACCTTCCAAGCCGACAATCTGTCAATATGCCAGTATGGCCATAAACATGCTGACCGATATTTGCATTGATTTACAGTTATGAATGATTGCTCGGCTGTGGCCAAGACCCGGTAAAGGTCCAAACACTTTTTCGGTTTATGTCTCTTTTTTCGCACTCCTTTCGATTTTTGTGTCTTTTTTTCGAGAAAAACAAAGTTTCCCTTGTGCAAAAGTTTTTTAGCTCAGACTTTCGTTTTCTAATAGATTTATGTTAAACTTGACGTTTTAACAAAAGCTGAACATAATTCTTGATCTTTCGAAGTGATCATCAAGTTTCTTAAAACAAAAACAATTAACACACTCAGTGAACTTGCTATATATGAACATATGTATGTTTATTCATGCCAATTTATCACTGATCACACAATTGTTTTACTTTTCTATATACACCGCGAGAAATGGTGAAGAATTAAGAAAAACTTTCTCAAACTTAAATTGTGTTAGGCACAACTTTTCATTCAAGAGAACTAACATTTTTTGCACGCTCTCATCGGCGTCTTTTCAGCTTGATTATCCACTCTTCTTCTCTTTCTTCCAGTCGCTTGCTCGCTCTAACTCAAACACATTGCACTGTTCGGCCTGCAACCGTTTTCCTGCTGCCCACACAAACTAACAGAACAACAACATCAAACATTTGCGCATGCATGTTTTTGTATGTATGTGTGTATGTGTGCTTAGTCTGCACTCACCTTTTGATCGTCTGCGCTGCTGCCTCTCTCTCTCTTTGTCTCTGTTTTTGCTTCTGCTTCTGCTTCCTCTAATTCTTACACAGCGATCGGGGCGGGTTGCTCCTGTTGCGCCTGCTCTGCCGTCTCAAACAGCGGCGGCAGCAACAACAGCAACAAAACCAAACAGTCGGCAGAGCAGCTGCTGCTGATGCTGAGAGGAGGATAGACGTTAGCTGTGGCGTCGCTGCTGTGCGTAGCAGCAGCAGCAGAAAATGTGCTTGTTTTTTTGTTGTAGTTGTTGTTGTATTGGCTGCTGTAGCCTCTGCTGCTGCTGGTATTTCTTGTTGTTGTGGTATTGAATCCGGTTTTAAATTTCTTTCGACTTGGTATTTTTTCTTATTTGCTTGTACATCAAAAATTTGTTTTTGCTGCTGTTGCCTGCCTTTTGGTTTGGATTTTCCTTTAACACGCTATTTACCCACATTCATATGCGAGTGTGTGTGTGTGCGTATGCGTGTATGAGTGTCTAGCACTTCACGTTTAGCAAAAATAGCAATGCACTTGAAATTTATTTTCTGTTTACACTTTGCGTTGATCGCCGCGAAAAGCGGGCGAAAAAGAACTAAAAACAACAACAAAAAACAGAGCACAAAATTTGTTGTTGATATTTGTCCTGCTTTCCGGCCACGCGGACCGCAAAAAATGTTAAAGGCGATTTCCGAATGCTTTTAATTAAGGAAACTTGTATTAACAACAACAACAATGTTCACCATTTGCGCCTAGAACGCCAAATCACGCGCGCAAAACTAACTGCAGAATATTTACGCAAACTGCAAACCGCTTACAACTTGCTTAACTCGACGGCCACGGACGTGAAATGCGCACGTTCGATTTGAATGCCGGCAAAAGACTAACATCATTGTCTAACAGACATCCGTAAGGTTGACGACGCTCTGTTAAACGAACAGGCTTACTTAACAGCGCTGTTGTCGCAACATGTTGCTGGTGCTGTCTGCACAGTGGAGTGCGCGGTAATGAAAATAAGCAAAACAAATTGTCTGGGGCTGTGTGCATGGGTGAGTTTGTGTGTATCGATGCAAAAAAATTTTAGCTTACCGGAGGCTGTTATTCTGTCAGTTTTTATAATACCATGTAATATTTAAAATGAAAAATAATTTCTCAGACTCGTATAAATTGTGATAGATAAATTCACATTGTTTATAATCAACACGATGCGCATTGTCGTATACAATCATTTGCTGCGCTTAATTGGTTAGGGTGATGACACTAGGTAGATATATAGACAATTCCTCCGTACTTAAGAACAATCAACTAAATAAATATTTGTATTGATGTTAACAGCAACTGCACGACAGTACTTTTTTTCCCACAGTTAATTGCCCAAGCTATTAAATTTACAGCAACATGTTAGGCATTTTCACGTGTCTAATATAAAAACAAAAGTCACCGCAACATTCCACGGTGCGGCGCACAAATTATTGAAACACGCGTGCGCGCATGTCGATGGCTGTTGTCGAACATGGAACATGTTTGACCTGTAAAGTAACAGGTGTTTACAGCATTGCTACTCAACACACATGTCTGCTCGTATGTTTTCTACATACTTGTATGATTAATATGACAGCCCCAGCAATTTATGCTAAATTAAATACATTTCAATATAGTGCGTTGACACACATGTACGTACTAATTTAGGTTAGCTGAAAAATTAACTAAACTTATTATTAGACGTTGCAATATGCCGCAGGTGCGCCGGCGCTCGAGTGAGCTGTGCGCGAGATGCTATCACAGAGAGCTTGTATGCGTTTACGAGGGGAGATCAATTAATAACTGTCTTAGCCACGAACACTACAATTGTCTTCATTTCTTACATTGTCACTTTTAATTCACATTTTCATACCAAATAAAAGATATTTTAAAGCCGCTTCAATACTGCAGTTTATAAGAAATATCACAATGTTGGAATTTTAGGAAGTGTCACAGAAAACCCTACATAAAATGAGGAAAATCAACCCGAAACCTAGTCTTAACACGATGAACATGTCACCAGCTTCCAAGTACTTCTTGATCCAACCTCGCATATCTGTGCATATGTGTGTATGTATTAATTTTCAGCCCGAGGCGCTTTGCTTGGTGCGGAGCGCGTTTACTCAGCATTTTAATGAGACGATGTCGCATGTTTTGTTTTTTGTTTTTGTTTTTGCACTTGACTTTGAGCATTTGAATAGACATAGGCAATATGATTAGGAAGGAAGGAAGGAAGAAGGGGGGCTAAATTTATATTGTGTAATTAATAGTTGCCGTTGTTGTTGCTGCTAGTGCTGGGTAATGCATTTAAATGTGCTGGGCAACGCACCTGCCGCCATCAACTCAAGTAGCTGTTGTTGTTGCTTTTGTTGTTGTTACTGCTGCTGTTGACTATTTGTTGACCTTGAAACGGCCCGAACTTCAATGTCAAGCACAGGCCGGCGAATTTTCGTTTAGATTTTGTTGTTTGTTTTAGTTGTAGTTATTTGCCTTACGCTTCAATTATTTGCAGTTCACTTTATTTATATACCCTGTACCATACAAATTAAGTAAATGGGACACAAAATAGGCAATTTATGCCGAAAAATTAAGCTTATATATTTTTGCTAAACGGCGCCTTTCTATGCGATTTTCAAGAACTTTAAGTGGTCTTTTAAATGGGCTGTAACTTACTATTGAAATATAATGTAATGTATAAATATTAATCATAATGAATAAAAGTATCTATGTATGTACACACTATAGCTATTAAACTAAAGCTAGTCTTTGACCCTCTTTGTCATAATCACTCGGTCCCATTAGAACGCAACACAAACTTCGATATAGTATGTACATAATAAAGCTCTTAAAGAAACTGTCGATCATCGATTGAGTTCAGATATAGCAGACATTTTCTATATGCCTTCCAGAGTATTTCATATGCACCAACCTGTAGATAACTGTTCTTGCTCGCCTTTGTTTTAACTGCGGGCCCATTAGCAGCTGGTCCCTTCATTGATATCCAGCTCAGGGCATGGCACTTCCAAAGTTCGCCACTGAAATTGAGTGCAAATTCTTGTCCACTTGCAAGCAATCAATCAGAGCTCATCAATCACAGCTTTTTTGGGCAACTGCTGCAAGTTTCGCCTCAGAATTCGATATTTCAGCATTGGTTTGTGGATGCCGTTACTCGCCGCATGCCCCCTGCCCCCTGCCCCGTGCCCTCTGCTGACGGTGGGCGTCATCTGCGGGGTAAGTATGTCGTCTCATTAACATCAAAAGCATTAACATTTGGATGCAGCCTAGAAAGTCAACCCTCTCTCCACACACACACACACACACACACAAACACACAGAGTCACATCTCTATCTGCGCTTTGGATTTGTGTTTGAGTTTGTCCCTCTCTCTCTCTCTCTCTCTCTCTCTCTGGGTCTTTTATCTTCTGGCTGTGCCGCCGCTTCGGCTGAACGCGTGAGGAACGGCAAAGTTTCAATTAAAACTCAAGAACAACCGACGCGACGCTGGGACGCAGTGCGTCATGCTACGCTTGCCAGAGTTATTAAAAGCAGTAACAGCAGCAGCAGCAACAACTACAGCAACAGCAACAACAAGCGGCAAAACCAACAGCAAACAACAAGTCGACAAGCCAAAGAAGCGTCGAAGAGTAAACACAACAACAACATCAGCTAAGGCACGCAAGAGGTGGCAAGCGGCGGAAAGGGAAAAAGTTTGAGCCAGCACCAAAACTCATCAGCAAATCACGTTAATCAGTCAGAGCGCCAAGTTCTTATGCCAGACAGCAGGCAGCGGGGGCAGCTGAGGATGGGCAGGTTATAGTTAAAGCTTTTGGGGCCAAAGTCTCTGTTCGCTGCAGCGGTAATGAAGTGCAGCCAGGCGAGGCAGCCTCAACGAGACAGTGACAGCGTCAGATATAGAGAGAGAAACGATCTATAATAAAGCTTAAGCTAGACTTGGTTGCTGTTGTGCGAAAGAGACGACGCCAGCTTAGACTAAAGAAGTGCTAAAGTGGCTTGGTTTTGACTTTGTACTTGGGCTTCTACTATTCAAAGTGAAGGCTTTTGCTTTCGTTTGGAAAGACCGCAGAGAGAGCAGTACATAAATACGAGCATAATGTTAAGCATGTGATTTTCTTAAATATGTTTAAATGCTGGGCTAAAATTTTGATATTATCGCCATTGTGAAAACTTAACACATTTGCACTAGGCCCAAGTGAATAACAAAAACTTGGTTAAGAAGTAAGGTAAAAAATCTCAAATTAATGATAGATATATCTATATATATATGTATATATAAATATAATATAAGAGGATAACTTTATATAAATATCATCTTAATGTTAATTTCATTCAAGGGTTCAAGTAAATCTATAAGCTTGACTTAGTGCCTTCCTCGAGAATAGAAAAACGAATCCGATGATATTAAACTTGGCCTGTAGCCAGACAGATTGGCCTGGCTTAGACAAAAGACAGCTGATGGAATCAAAATATGCTTTATTCGACTGCTGGCAATTTACCTTTAAGGACCTGTTCACATGCAGCACCCACCTGCACGCCCAGATAAATTGCGCATCCTTGCTCAGCCAACGTCGTGTTGACAGCTATAATTACTTTAATGAGGATTTCAGCTCCAACTGGCGGGTGCCAGCTAAAGACATCGACAAGCTGGCTTTTGTTTGTGCGCGTTTAAAATGCAATTATATATGCATTTAATAATACTCATTGCATACTTTGGAGAGCCGGCGTACTTATCGAGCCATTGCAGCAGCAGCTGAAGCAAAAGCGAAAGCCGCTGGCCAAAGATTAATTAAATTGAAATGTGATGGCAAATTAAATTGAAGGGGCACACGCGGCGTATGTGCAATATTACATTCAGTTCCGCGTCCAAAAAAAATAAAAATGGAGGCTTCAACAAATGCAATATATATTAATGCGTTAATGCTATAGAAAATACATCAACCACTTAAATCGTTAATACACATATCAAGCAATCGCTACTTGTATATATAAATGTATGCTTGTATGTGTATACGAATGTAAACAATAATGTATAGCCCAATGGAACGACTATTATTTGTGAATAATATGTGTGAATATACATATGTATTAAATCTTCTTACAATTATAATATGTGTTTTGTAAATACATCATGCCAATCGATTTTATTGAGTTGTTCAGTCATGCAATCAGCATTATACATACATATACATATACAATATTGCCACAAAATATGGCTGCTTGTTAATTGTTTTATGAAAATAATAAGAAAACACATCTAAACGTGCCACGTTATTGACTTTCTATAAATATTTGCATATGCTTTTTTAAAACAAATCCCAGCTTATTTGAACGAAGGCATTAAATAATAAAGCTATTATGTTTTAGGAACGTTGTTGGCAGTTACACTAACAACTGCATCCTGTGGCTGCGGTATGTCCCAATGTCTGGGCCAATCAAATTGCGGAGCCACACCCGCCATTATGCCTACAATCATTCAATTAAAAAGTGCATGCCGCGCAATTAATATAATTATCAAGCAACGAAAGCGAAGCTAAAAGTTTTTCGGTCTGTTGGCTCGATTTGTGCACAGTGTGTGTGTGTCGGTGTCTGGTGTCTGGTGTATGTGTGTGTGTATGTGCGAGAACGTATAGGTGCTTGGCTGGGTGCAGCGTAGGCGTGGCACTAGGCGGTCTGACAACGATGTTGGCAGCTGCATGGAAAACTTGCAAAAGTTTTTAAGTGACTTCTAATAGCGAATTATGATGGCCTTGCGGGCGACAAGGCTTAAAAGGGAAGAGGCTGGGCTAAAAGGAAGGCGGCCAATTTTCAATCCAACGACTGCGGTTCATGGTGGGGCTGGGGTGCATTGGGCGAGACCTGGCCTGAAGTGGAGGCGTGACTGCTGGGATGGCAAAAAGTTCACGCTTAAAACTTGGACGATAACTTCATTGTAGTGCACAGCAAGTGACACACACACGCACGCACAAACACACACACACACACATGGGCGCGTAGCGTGTGAATGGGCAAAATAGTGATATCAGAAGTGTGAGAAAACGAGAGGCCAGAGAATGCGATAGAGAGCGGCATGCATAAACAGAGCGCACTTTTAACAAAGTTATTTAGTTTCTTCCTTCCGCCAGCGGTCCATGGCTGTGTTTGTGTGTGTGTGTGTGTGTGTGTGTGCATGCGTGTTGTGTGCGTGTATGTGTGTGCCGCCTGATATAATAACAGAGTGCACTTTGACATTATCATCATCAGCGCATGTCGCCGTCGCTGTCATCAAGTAAGCAGCAGGCAGCCAAAAACTCTGCGCCTTCCGTCTGCGTGCCACGCCCCCTTAGCTCGGCTGGGCGCTCGCCCAAAAAAGTTGCACGTTTTAATGAATTATGCGTACATTGATAATAATTTCATGGTTAGTTTGCCCCCTTCCACTTGTGTATTTGCCTTGACTACAGCCACGCCCACTCGCGCCCACTCGCCCACCCAACAACAATCTGCACGAATATAAAAGTTTTCGCACTTTTAATAAGACCACGTTTATGCTGTTGAAAATGAGGATGTTTCTTAGCTGCTGCTTCCTTCACAACTCTGACACTGGCGACAAATGTCAAAAAGTCGTCAACCAGCTAAAAACGAATAAGAAAAACTTTCACGAGGCGGCCAAAAAGGCGAAGCACAAAATGTTGGCAGCATCCACCGAGTCTGGTGGGTAGCAGGATAAATAAAGCCACAGCCATGTGCATCAGTTTCAGCTGGAAATTTGTTCACACATATGTATGTATGTATATACGCCCATGTAAATACCTACGTATTACATACGCATGTACGCATAAATTGCAAGCTTAGACGGACCGAATAGAATTACACACTTTGGCACAGCAACATGCATAAGAAGTTTTTTGTGAAGGATTGAAACCATTGAAAATATCCGTTTTAGGCTAAAAGTTATTGTGGAGCAGGCAGAAAAAAAACAAAAATCTTGGCCAATACAAGAGCGGGTGTCTAAACATTTTTTTTGTTAGTTTAAACTATTATAAAAAAGTTATAACTGTATATTGTATATATATATATAGTCTATTTATTTTTTATGAGTACAGGGTATAAAACTAGAGAACAAAGTCACTTTCCTAATTAAATATTATAACAAAGTTGAAGAAAGTCCGATTTAATATCATATCGTGATATGCATGGCTTAAGCCCAATTAAAATGCATTCTATACGCGTGTACTTCATAACGAGAAATACCGCAAAAGTGTTTGTCAATTCAGTTAAAGGTAAAACACAAAAGCCGAGCCAACGACCCAGTTTGCTGGAGCTGTCGCAAGAGATCAGTTGGCGCATATATATGTACATACATATATATTTTGCGGATGTGGGACGACGGTAGTCGGCGACCAGGGCTGCTATCAGTGACACATCTGACATATGTATCAGGTACGTGACGTCGTCGTTGGTCTTGTTGGTCGCGTTTGTCGCATTGCTCATACGCCGCATTGTCCAGTGGACACGTTTTTTGTTATCGTCGCCGCCGTTTGGCGCTCATAAAGTGTCGCGATATTCATAAAGATAAACTCGCCTAGTCACCGTTTAAGCCCAAAGTGTGCGTGCGTGCGTCTGCCACATCGGCACCGCCCACTGCCCCTCCCCCGCCCACTCCCCCACTTGAAAGCAAATTCGCTGCGTACGTTTGTGTGATTTTTATCGCCTGCTCGCCGGCTCGCCAGCTTTGCGTCCTTTATACCATTTGGGGCAATTAAAATGCCCATTAGACTCCATTAAAAGCCCATTGACTGCTGCCCGTCGCCTAGACGCCGTGTCCGGCCAACTGTTTAGCTCTCTCTCACTGACCCTTCCGACCATATCTCGGAGTGAATGCATGGCAGGCCTAATGCAATCACAAGCCTCCAGCTTGCAACAAACAACTCAATTAAAACGCCACAAAGGCCGCTAACATCCCGTTGGAATTCGCCACCCTCTGGCTTAAAGGACTCCTGTCTAAAAATTGAGGTCGCCTTTCATTCTATTACTAATCACTTATTGGTTATAAAAAAGCTGCAGTTATCACTTAACACTGATCGTCAGTTAGGAATCAGTAATAATAAAACTCTTATCAGTTTTTATACGCTCTTATAGTAGATATTTAACATTTCATGGATTTGTAGATAAGCTTAAGAAAAAAGTGTTATTCTTTTTAGTTTTTTTTTGTCAATTCTAAGTAATGTTTTGTTATTATTTTTATCAGTATTTTTTCTTTTCGTTGATTTTGTGACTAAGCCAATCTTTTGTTTGGGGCTTAGGTGGAGTGAAATAATAATTTTTGGTTTGAATCATTTTCTTTTATAAACGAATCTCGGCCTTGATCTAAACAACCTTAGGATACACAGTCTCATGCATTTTATGACGGCAACGAGATTAACGAAATGTTTTTCTAATGTCGATGATCTCGTTGAGGGCCTGTTTAAATTAATGATTAAGCTTGCTTGTGCCATGTCAACTGGGCAAACCTTGAGCATTCTGGCGCAGCAGAGAGCGTTTAGTGTTATGCAACACTGTTGTTGCAAGTCGCCAGCAGCCCATGATCCGCATGTTATTACATAACAACTAACACCCAGCACAAGCAAAAGCTTAGCTCCAGCCAAGCCAAGCCAAACACAAACACCTCGTGGCCAGTTATGTGCATGTGCACAACAAGCAAACACTTTGACCCATACCCGAAAACCCAGTAGCCAGCAGCAGTAGCTGACATCGAGTTGAGGCTGGAGATGAAGATGGAGTGGCTGATGCGGCAACTCTTTGGCTGCGACTGATGCAACCTGTTTCCTGATTTTGCCATGCCGCAAAAAAAAAAAAAAAAAAACAAAAAACAAACCAGCGAGTGCAGACTCCTCTCTTAAAATGGTATTACTTAATTATATTCATTGGAGACTGCGACAAGAAGATTTGCAGCATGTCATTGGGCAGCGGAGACTCCCCCAAATAACACATGCTTCTGACGCAAGCTTTTAGGTCTAATGCAACATTTTTTTTTTTTGTTTTTGCATACCCTGTACGAACAGTCGTGAAAGTGAAGTTGTACAAAAGTACACACAACTTATTGTATTCATTCTGTATGGAGCTGGATACTGGGTATCCATTAGTCGGCCAGCAGCTAAAGCGCTTGATTTTTGTCACGGCATAAAACAAAGACCGCGTTGCGGATCGCTTAGACACTGGGAGTTGGCTGCTGCAGATGCTACAACGGGCAAACTCTGGTCGTCGGGTGTTAATGGGGAAATTGAAAATCCATTTGCTGATTAATTTCTCACAATAGCGAAGCGCTTGTCGAATTCACATTTACGTAAATGAACTTTTTGCTTACTGGCGTTGTTGCTGCTGCTGCGGCTGTTGTTGCCGTTACTTTTGGCATTGTAACTCTGGCAAAAACAGTCGAAGTAAAAGTTTGTTGTTTGTTTGTCGCCTTCGCTTTTTCAGTTGGCAAAAATGTTTTCGCATGCGTTGCCAGTTTTCAGCTAAGCTCTTCAATTATACTATTATGTGTTTTTTTTTTGTTTTTAATTTTCACATTTACATGGGAAAATGTTATGGCAACTGCAATCGACTGCCAGCAAAACATATTTTTCCATATTTTGGTTCAAAGGCTTCTCCATCTGCTGCTCATAGAATGTGGAATATATAGAGCTTAGTTTCTCGAATAATCAACAAAGTCTTAGGTACATGTGTGATGTAAAGCCAGGATCAAATTTAGTTTATTACCTTTAACAGACACTTTAAGATCGTAATATAAAAAAGTCTTAGATGCTCGCCATATAAAAAGCTGTAGATTAAATTTTTGATAGATTTCAGAGTTTGATTACTTAAGTTCTGAATTTGAACTGTCCAAGTGCAAAGCGCTCTATTTGCCTTACACAGAGCTTCTCGCCTGCCTAATCAAGTGTCCAAATCAGTATTGCCAGCGACTGCCTGCCAAGGACTCGACATCCATGCATTATTCAGAAGGTAGCGTTGTGTCTGTTGCCCAAACAGGACACGCATGATTTGAATTGTCTGCAAAAGTTTCGCAGCCTGAGCTTCAACTTCTTCTCTTTGCACCTTATGTGACAGCTATGTGCAGACTTCTCGCAACTTGATTTTTTTTCTTTTTGCCAGCAACGGCAAGGAGATGAAAAAGAAGAAGCAGAAAAAAAAATATATGTATGTATATACCCGTATACAATTGTAGTATATCTACGGCGTGTGTATGCAAAATGCAAAAGTTTAGCCAGTAAATCTTTGCAAGTGGCACATAAACTTTGCCAAAGAAACTTTTTTACTCTCTTCCCGTGCAGAAATCTAAAAAAAATGATACAGTGCCAAAGACTAAAAACACACAAAACCAAAAAAAAAAAAGTGAATAAAAAAGGAAAACACACAGCGAAAATAGGAAAATGCAAACAAAAAACAAACAGACTAAACCAAAAAGTCTATAAAAAAAGCTTAGCACAAAAGGCGCAGAGTGCAAAAGTGCCGTTGAGTTCTATTGAGAATAAGAGCAGCTCATAAATACTGGCATAATAATTAGAAATAGGTTTGGAATGCATGCCAAAATTCAAACGAAGCAACCAGCTGAGCTGGCCAAGATAAGTATATAAGTATATTTCTTGCATTCATGAATTATTTTTGCAATTAAATTTACTTCACTTATTGCGCTTTGCCATTAACCTAAAGGTAATTGTGTTAATAGTTTACAATTTACCCAAAGACTTTGCAGAAGAAAGCACGTCAGGAATTCAATATCCTTAACTAAACTAAACTTAGTTCAGTTCAGTTTTGGCTGCTAATTTGGCTAAGACACAAAGCGCTAATGCTAGCAGGAGAAGGATAAATCTCCTGTTCTATATATTTATGTATTTATTAAATATATTTTCGATCTGTCTTAGCAAAAAATAAACAAAATAAAAAAAAAATTATTATAAATTTTTTATATACATTCCAAACATGTAAAAATCCGCTCTAAATATCCATCGCTTAAAAAATGTACTTATTGTAGTCTATAAATTTAATTTATAATTTTTTTTTTTTTATTTAGTTAATATCTTAAGCTAAGGGTCTGTTAGAGTATTTAAGTTTGGCTTTGTTAGATCTTGTTTCATCTTTATTACGAAACCCCTGAGTAGTCAAAAAAACAACTAAGAATAAAGGTAAGCCCTTATTATTGATGAACATCGCAGATATAAGCAGCAACACCTGCTGTTCTCTCCTTTTTGGTCAGTTCAGCGTGCAACGGGCCAATCAGGCAGCCTGCATGATAAGCACAGCTAACCCAATTTCCTGTCATACAAATTGAGTGGTGCTCACAAATCAAAGTTAATCATATGTATGTAACTATGTATCTGTTGGGCGCAATCAACGCAAACTTAAATAACACAATTGAGCTGCAATGATTTGAGCCGAACACGATTAACCGTTTATGAGGCGTAGCTTCAATTGCATTACAGCCACTTGCATTGGGCAATGTGGCCGCTCCACAAAACCCATTACACATACCCCGAAAAGGTAACAAAGTCATAATTGAGCGCTGCTTCCTCAATGATTTGTCGTTGTTATTGGATCAATTAGTTGCCCAAAAGCTGGCACGCAATGATTACTTGGCTGCATACAAGGTGCCATTAATTGGTAACAAGAGAAAAAATACAGATGAACCCGCCTGTAACGAACAGACAGACAGACAGACAGACAGACCTCAAATCATGTTGATGATCGTCGCCCTGATTTTGTAGGCTTTGAAGATGCTGTTGCAATTGCCAAGCCGCCTATTAAATGACTTCAATTTGCCATGCACTTTTCGGTTGCAGCTTTTTGACCGACTAGCTGGCTGACTGACTGACTGACTGACTGACTGAGTGATTGACGGCGCTGTGTTGTCATTTGTCCCACTCGTTAAACACTCCGTTGATCGCGGAACTTAATGACAGACGCAGACCTTGACGTCGCTTCGAAGCAGATGTGTTGCAAGCGGCTTTTGGTTTTTGGCCCTTTTTATATATATATATATTTTTTTTTTTTTTGGCTGTTGGGGCATTTGCTTGGCAGCGCTGGCCAAAGTGTGGCCACCAATTGCAACTGCAACACTTAATGGGGCACATTGCGGCGTTGCAGCAACGCAAATGGCCTGCGGTAGCCAAAAAACATCGTTGTCAAAAATTTAAACGAACACGAATTCAATCGTTTGCCGATCGTGCCTAATAATTGGCCGAAACAGTTATGAAAGTTCAAAGATTAACATTTTTAACAACTATTGCCGATCGACAAAGGTATCACAAATATGCTATAGTATATTGTGTATGCTATAAATTCCACATTTAAATTATTTAAAAATATTTTAAGTATTCTAAGCCATTTAATGATAATTGAAAGTTTAAAATAATATGCTTTTCAATTTATAGATGAGAAATTTTGCGATTTTTGCCTTGATTCCTCTGAGTTTTTGGGGCTTGTAAAAAGCACTTGCCTGAATATTTAGTTTGCCTGTTTTTTTCATACGTGGCAAATGCAGCGATTGCTTTTTATAAGCACAAAAGTGAAATTCACTGGTAGTTTATATTCCAATCAGAATTGCTTGTTGCGCGATTACCCCAGCCAAAAAAAAAATACTGCCAGCAATCAACACCAGCACCAACACCAGCACCAGCACCAGCACCAACACCATCAACAACACCATCAACAACAACACTCCGCATTCGAGACGCGGTGCAAGGCAAGTGAAGTGCATAAATCGCTTTAGCCAAACACGCGCGTTCGCATAATTTTCAATATCGTGCCAATAAAAAAAGGAGTATGTGCGAAGGTTGGGGCTGAATCATGGCCAGCCTGTTTTGGGTGGTTTGGGTGGTTTGGATTGCTGGGTGGTTGCATGTGGTGTAGCAGAAATTACATTTAAAATTGAACAGCAGACGACGCAGCTCGCACATTTCGCAGCCAGTTCCGGCAGCAGTGGCTGACATTAGCACCTCGTCCCGACAAGAAGCACTTGCCAGGTGGCTAAGGGTTGCGCCACCTGCGCCAAGGTGAAAGGATGCTGCAAGATTTATGTGCCATGTGTTTTTTATAGCGGAATAAGCTGCACGAGGCGAGCCAATATGCTAAAAATTTTCAAACGCAATTTATCATATGCATAAATGTTTGTTCGATTACATAAGTAAAAAAAAAAAATATATATATATATATATACATATATATACAATTTATTTACGTGTGTGAGCGTATACACTCCTTCGCTGTTGTTGCTTGTTTATTTGGCAAAGCTTTTCCATTAGTTTCTGTTGCAGTTAAAAAGCAATCTAAACTTTTTTTTGTACCAGCAGAAATTTAAAAGTGCTTTTTATTCTTCAGTTGCTAACTACAGCAGGTCTGGAACAATCTTAGCTAATCTATACAGTTATCTATAAACGACAATCAAAGCTTTTCTTTTGTTGCAACATACAACAATACATTAACATTAATTTGTGTAATAAGGAAATGTATAAAGAATACTCGTTTTTAAAGGAGCCATGGGATCCTTTTCTCAATTGAAAGCACAACGTAGCCTGATTGAGAGCAGCTTGAGGATTGAGGCAAATGAAAACCATTTGCGTTTTGGACTATCTTTGGCATCTGGGGCAAACTTCATCGGATTAGCGCTCCCAGCGCTCTCCATCAGCAGCAAATCAATGCCCCGCACGCACAATCGGAATGACAGTGAGGCTCCTCGTGGTGGATGGACGACAGCCCGCAGCATTCAATCAGAGCAATTCAATGGCAACGCAAAAATGAGAATAAACCAAACAAATCAGGAGCGCCACTCGCCGGCGCTGGAGCGCCCGCAAAGCTGGCAACTTGTCTGGGCCGGCAAACTTTGTTTTTATTTTTGTAACACTTTTTGCAATGCAATACATAAACATGGTTGCAATTTATGCGCCCGTCCGCCAGTTGTGCAACCGCATACCGCATACCCATGCCCATGCCCATGCCCATGCCCATGCCCATGCCCATGCCCATGCCCATGGCTGGGGTGGACAGCAACTGCTGTCCTAGAAATGCGCGGACTGCCAAACTAACTTCAAACTCGCAATATAAACACATAAATCCTGGGCACTGATACACACAGATTCCGTTAGACAAGCGGCTTGCGGAGGAAGTGGAGGTCGTAGGTTCCAAAGCGCCAGGAGCAACTTTTGCGAAGCGACAACAACCAAAAAAGTAGCCAGAAACAACAGCCAAACAACAACAACCACAGCAACAACGGCAGCCGCAACAGAAATAACAACAACAACAACAAAAACAACAGTTGCATTCAAAAAATATTATTGGGGCGTTTTTGTTGTTTGGTTTTTTTTTTTTTTTTTTTTTTTAAAAAAAAAAAAAAAAAAAAAAAAAAAAAAAAAAAAAAAAAAAAAAAAAAAAAAAAAAAAAAAAAAAAAAAAAAAAAAAAAAACAGTGAAGAAAAATAAGGAACACAAAAAACGTTGCACCTTTTGGCAGTTTGGTCGGTGCGTGGTGCAGTGGTGCGGTGGTGTGGTTGTTGGCTTTCGAATGATGAAACGCTTAGTTTTTTATGCATGAAAATTGTCGATGGAAAAAGTTGAATCATTGCGGACTCCAGCGAGGCGAAGGGAAGACAATGCTCATGCATTATGAATGCGCTGGTCGACGATGCCGTTTGCCACTAACGTAGGAGAAGGATGTGCTCAACGATAAGAATGAGGTTGCAGACAACAAGCTGTTGGACTTATGTGGCTTAAGGCCGCCGCCAAGGGCTACTAACGTGCCACAAATTTTGGTGCCGACCTCTTAAAGTTGCGGATGGCCTGAAGCCAAACGGAAGCCACAAACTTGTTGATCGAGTTGCAGCAGACAGACAAACAAGAAGTTGCAACGAAAAGCCTTTGATGCAGCCATTTTCAAAGTACTTTTAGACTACCTGGAATTTTCAATGGAATTGTGGCATGTGTAAAGTGCCAAAAGTGTTTGGGTTCGATTTGCAATTTATTTAAGTCCTGCAATTATTATTTGGACAACACAGATCAGACAATCAAATTATTGCCTAGCCTTTATTCAAACATTTGTTTGTTACTTTAAGTTAGTCTATTCGTGTATATCAATTATTTCAATATATTGCAAAATATGTGACAAAATTTAATTTACAAAAAAAAATATCCAAAACTTTGCACATTACGAAAAAATAAAAACAAAACACTGAAAACTAAAAGTGCTGAGAATTTTACGTGTTTCATATACACAACTTTAAAAGCCAACTGCAAACGGACTGCAAAACCCAATAAAATGTATATTTATATTTAAAATACGTGTATTTGAATATTTCGCAGTGCATTTCAACGTTGGCGTTGCAAGGCACTAAATCAATGTTGGTATTGTGCGGAGTGGACGCCGGGTGGGCTGTGGGGCTGGGTGGGGGGCATTGTGTGAAAAGGCAACGCCAGTGGCAACACCCGGGGGCAGGCCGTCAATTTGGTTACCAAACCGAACATTTCACAATGCCAACCGAAATGTAATTGACGCGCTCTGTGAGGGCTTGAGTCGGGTTCGGTATTAAACAGTTTGCCCCATGCTATCATCATTTAAATGCTGATTGTCGGCTTGTCAGTCTTGTGGAAGCGACAAACGCTTCAAAGCGAGCTGCCTATGCGCTTTGTGCAACTGCAGCAAATCGGCGGCTGTTGGCTATTTAAATGTATGCAACACAGCCGCGTTGTTGCCCCCCCCCCCCCCCCCCTCCCCAACCTGTGCTGTCTTCTAATTAATGACGCACCTTATGGCTTGGCCTGGTCGGAACGGAAAGCAACCCTTACAGTGCCGACCTGGGTCACAAGGTGCTACCCATAGATAGACATCTATATTCATGTAGCTCCGCTCGGTAACTAGCCAAATTAACTGGCTCAACGCCTTTGGCAGGACATGGCAATGGCAGGAATATGCTGCGCTGCGATGCGATGCGGTACCGCTATAAAATGCGCATAATTAATATTTATGATAGCGTTTCTAATGAATATCGCCCCGGGCAACCTTATTCCACTGACATTGCTATTCCCATTGCCATTGCCTTTGACACAACGCACAGTTGTTGCACAAAAGCGAAAGCATAACAATCAAATTCAATACCCCCTTCTATGACTATAAACCAAAGAATAGACCTGTAAAGCATTTTTTATCAAATGCAATAATGAAAAAGGCTGACTGAATTACGCAAGGGAAAACTGTACAAAGGTAACCGAACTCAGGTGCCCAACGGTCCAAAACGAGCTCACACTTGCTATGAAATTCTAATATTGTCAGTTGTTCAATTTTCAATAAGTGCCTGGATGATAAAAGGTGATAAAAGGTGTCGTTGTAAGGGTTCAAAACATTCTTTAGTTGGTACCTTTGAATTTAAAGTGATAAGTGCAAATTTGAATTGGTAGTTTTATTAGGATTATTTGCAGAGGCATTTATTCACAAATTATGCAAATTTTTATAGTTGTTAGAGAATGGAAAAAAATAACATATTACCAATCACGTTGTTACTTTCAAATATGTATTATTTTTAGTTTAGGTTTTTTGAATGAATTATAAGTTTGTGTAAAGATTTTCTTGACAGTGTCAAAAATGTGTAAGCTTGATTTTATTGTTAACTTTCTTACATGAGTAAAATTTTGTTATTTTTTTTTAAATATTATTCAGGCACAAAAATATATTTAATTAAATAGAATCAAATAAATGAATTTATTTTCAGTGTGTAAAATGTTTTCAAACATACTGTATATATACTATTGATACGATAGTCCCTGCTAATTCGTTGTACAGCACTTATATGTTGTGTTTGAAGCTGTACAACACTGACGTAAGCAATTCTCATTTTCTGCAAGCTTTGAGAATGAATTTTCTGTCCTTTTTGAGCATCTATGTGCGTCAAGCTTGGCAAATGACGTAAGTAAATGGATATATCTATTCTATTTTCGACTCAATCGATTTCCCTACCATTAGACCCTGTCAACCGCATGGGGAATCGCATTGCATGCGATGTCAATGCCAACGACATCTGGAGAGAAAACGCGCCACGCATTTTCAAGATGTATACGAAGAGTTGGGACTATATTGCGTGCTTCCAAAGGAATAATGATAAAGGCAAATGCTGCAATAGAGCCAAGAGAAGACAGTCTTAAGGTATAAAACTTGACTATAATTTGAGTGAGATTTTTAAATATAAAACTGGCATTAGCTGAATATTGCATTTTTTTTTTTTGCTACTTTAAGCTTTTGAAATTGGATAGAAATTATTTATCACAGTGCTTGGCAAAGTTGTTGTATATGTCTGTGTCTATGTTTTTTTTTTTATATATTGATGAGATTCCATCGGGTTTTGCGACGTCTGGCAGCCCACTTGGCGTGAGCTTTTGTGTGGCTAAATTTGAAAGTAGCCGCAAATAGAAAACAAAGTCACGGCCACCACAATTGTGCTCGGGTCCCGGGAAAGTGCTACTAATTAGCCATGGCCAATCACAAGACTTGCGAGCTGGCCAAGAGTGAAGCCAGCAAGTAGAATTGGTGGGGCGAGGGCTGTTTGGTCAATTACAAAAGCCGCTTGACAAAGGTGTCGCTCCAAATGCGCGACAATGAGATGACATTTTGTTGCTGCTGCCGGAAGCCAAAAAGTGTTGTTAAATAAATAAAAAGCTGTCTATAATAAATTATATAGGCGTAAAGCTAGTCGCTTTTCGCTTTGCCAATTGCCATTGCATAAGTTCACCCAGACACAGCTGGAATGTGGGTGACAGGTGAAAAAGAAAACACGTGCGACTCAATAAGACCGAAAATGCCGAAAATGACGTATGTGTTCAATTGTGAATGTTTTCAATATGCGTTTGCTGATATGTACATATCATATAGTACATATGTACATACATACCTACCTTCCACCTGCTGGCCAAATTTAGTTTATATAATTATTTTATATATTTGACATACTGCTGATTTAATGACCGGCAGCTTTATGTTCGCTGGATTGGCAAAGTGGAACGTTACTCAAAACACAAATTATTCCAACAATTATTTCCCCATTTATATTTATGTGTGAAAAATAATAGTTGTGCCGCAGCTCATCATTTCCAAATCATTGCCAAATTTAACAAGTGATAGCTTTTTAGAATGTTCAAAATATTCCCATAATAAACACAAAATAAAATTTGGACTTCTTATTTTTTATGTTTTAACATCAATACCCAAATTGGCTGTGCATAGATATTTTAATAATTATTTCCAATTGATAAAAACCATCGAAATCGCTTAATTTTAAGGTGTATATAGTTTGGCTAGCTGCTTTTATATTAATCGAAAAAAAATAATAAGATTTGTTTTTTTATAAAGTTAACTTAACTTAACTTTGTTGTCGTTTGCAGCTTTATTCAACACGCTGGTGCATTTAAAAAATTATGCGTGACTGGCGCTATTGAGGTGAGATAAACAACGCATAAATCCCGGTGAAAGTGCATTAAGCCGCGGTCAATCAGCAGGCAAAGTCCTTTTGGACTTTTGGCTAGCCAATAAAATGTTAAAACTGCCAACTGAATGCGCCACTCACAAACGGAATTATTTACATAATTCTCTTTTTTCTTTTGCAACCATTTAAGATTTTTATTTTTTAATTTTCATTTTAATTGTTTTGTTCAGCCTATTTTTTTGGAATACGCGTTTCGGCACTGCCAAAATAAACTACCCATGAATTTATGCATACGAGTGAATAAGAAATTTGAGGAAGCAGGTGAAGAAAGAAAAAAGGGAAAAAAAAAAAAAAAAAAAAAAAAAAAAAAAAAAAAAAAAAAAAAAGGCAAACAATGAAAATGCTCGCAATGAAATGCATTGAAAATTGAAAATCAATGAACTGTTATAATAACTTGCCGCAGAGTCAAAAGCAAACGATGTGCCATGCCACGCTGCAACCAGCAACCAGCAACCAGCCTGCATATCTATCTGGGACTACATACGGATGCGTATGCACATATTTATAGCCTTAAATGTATAAATGTGCAAGCCTGAAGAGAGTCATTCGGCGGAATGCACTGGCAAAGGCGGCTTACCGAAGTACACTGCTACAAAAGTATGCACATGTTTAAGCAATCAGAATGAAGTGCAAACATTAAATCAGGTATGTAAAAGAACACATATTGCTTAAGAAAATACTTTCTTTTATGCACATTCATATGTTTTTGCATATGTATGTGTGTATATGTATTCATTCTTTATATGCATTTCTTTTCATACCACACATCGTTGCAGTGCATAAAATTGTTTGGATATTGCTGGGCATTCTCGGACGGTCTGTCGTCTGTGGCCATGGAAGCAGTCATCGAATTGGGCGTTGGGCGCCCAGCACTGGAGTCTGGGCTGCCTGCCACTGGCAATTCGTGCGTGCCACGCTCTTTATTAAACATATGTAACGCATTGGGCTACGAGTTGCGGCATGGCCAACGTCTCCTCATCTCTGGCCCAGCTAGCTGACTGTTGCAATTGTGAGTCGGATGCAATGATTAAAAATTAAAAAGTAGAAAGAAAAAAATAACAAAAAAAAAGTAAAAAAAAAAAAAAAAAAAAAAAAAAAAAAAAAAAAAAAAAAAAAAAAAAAAAAAAAAAAAATGTGAGCGTTGCGGGGCAGGAAATAAAAGCAACTGACTTTGTTTGGGCATTGAGGCTTCTGGCCGGGCTGTGCCGATGCTGAGCTGGAAATCCTTTAGTGCATGTAAAATGCATAAAGGGCTGGCGCGGCAGGCGTGCCACGTGTGAAATTTATGCGCATATGTTGAATGCATTTAAAGCGAAAGAGTCCAGTCCAGAGCGGAGTTCAGTTCGATGCGGTGAAGGCAAATGCCAGACTGAGGCATTAAGACTCTCGGCTAGGTGATCAAAATTCATGAAAAATCAAGCAAAGCGTGCATATACCTATATATACATATATATATATATATATATATATATATATATATATATATGTACATGTGTGCCAACATATATCGCACAGCGGAAAAGAGAATAAAAAATATGAAAATGAAATTGTTGGAAAATTGCAATGGCAATGGCCATGGCAATGACTATGTGACTATGGGCATGGCAGCATAGCAAAATGGCAGCGAGCATTTCGGGCCGTGTCAGTGACGAGAGCGGTGAGGCGGGCAGTGGTCGGGGCTGAAGTCTGCTTGCACACGAAAGCCATCAAGCCAAGGCATAAGATGCGGCAGGACGTTGAAGCGAATTAAATGAGTTGGAAAATGCATTTGGCTTGCTCGGCACTTGGCATACAGCTAATGGCCAAGAGCTACACACGCTGTTGCTGCCGTTTCCAGTTATTAAGGCAGCCCCAATATATGTTGGCCCCGTGCAGTTGAAGCACCCCAAGCGCCGTCAATCAATTAGCATCGATATATTTGTAAGCGCACACGTTTTTTCTTCTCATTTGCCATGACCCAAAGGGCCGCCAAAGTGAACCTCAAGTTGCATTTTAAGCGTCTAAGGCAAAAAGTAAACAATTATATGAATAAAGCTATGAGCTTAGGTAGAAATAAATAAACAGTAAAGTCACTTCGTTTGGCAGCCACGTAAATAAATACACAGCACATCAATAATAACAACGGCGAAAAAACTCAAATAATGATAATGAAAAATTGCAAAATTGAGTAAATAATTGAGTTATTTAGAGAATCGCATAGACTATAGATAAATACACGTACTATGTATTTAGGCAGCTAAGATATGGCGCCCCAATTAAGTTGACTGTTTGACTTGGCTTTTAGCCATGTTGTCACTATCACTTAACAAGCATTTCATTAGCCTAATTTTCGCTGCCGATTCGCTGTTTGAATGTTTGGATAACAAAAGCTAAAAGCAAAGCCCCAAAGCCAATGCTTTCCAAACCTTGTTTCCGGCTTAACGCCCAGCACGCTCCACCCTTGGGGAGGGGGCCCACATCCCGTCGCCTTTCATCATTTGCTACGCAAACAGCAAACGAACGCTGCCAGCCAAATGGATGGTCAACTGTCACACGCGTCGTATGCGCAATGTTTAGCTTTTACTCTTCTTATACCCTGTGCGAAACGCACCAATGGGTATAATGCAACTAATTAGTGTGGCATAATTATTATAATTTATTAGTTTATTAAACTGTAAACGACATTTTCTTTAAGTTGTTATGAGGGAAACTTAAAAGCTACCTACAGGGTATTAATTTGTCTGGTGAAACGTCCGTGTTCCTTTTTCATTTTTTGCCCGCCGTTAAATATTTATACTTCGGCTCCTGCAAAGCTTTGAGCTTTGCTTCGTTTGAATCTTGGGCTAGTTGGATTTTTTTTTATTTATTTATTTTTATTTTTTTCCTTTCTATACGCAGTGACCAGAATGCGTCGTGTGGAGCGATAAAATGACTACCGATTAAACAGGTAAGCTGGCAATAGAGCGTACTCAAGGCACTTAAAGCTTATCTTACGTTAAAAGAAAACACCCTTACGCAAATATTAGACAATTTAATATGCCATAAAATTGCAAATTAAACGTAATTCTCGAGATACGATCGACTTTGCTTATAAAACAAAAACCGTAGAGCGTTAAAAGGACTAAGGACTGTGAGGTAAAGAGAACCAAGCGATTCTTTTAAGCTCCAATTGCTGTATTTTTTGTTTATTTAATAGTAGCCAAGTTAGTCGGGTGAGAAGATTACATATATTCTTAACTGTGTATCGCTTTTTTTAACATTATTTGTAATAAAACACTTAGACTTTCTCTTAAACCATAAAGACATGATAAAATATGAATTTCACCTGAGTCTGTGCCCTCTGATCTCGGCAAAAACTTAGCTTACACTGGCAGCGAAGCACTTGCTGCAAAAACACGTTGGGACCGAGACTAAGTGCTGAGTGGAGGACACATCTGGCTGCCGCTCCGCCTCGAGGGCGCGCATCGCAACCTGTTGGTTGTTGAACAGATTAAGAACATGTTTTTTCAGCTGCAGCTCGCCGCAGACAGCGGGCGTTAGCTCCGTGTTTTCGTGAAGCTCCACTTTGCTGGCCTTGACCATCGAGCGCTGGCTGGTCAGCTGCTGATTGGGCAGCTTGCCGGCGGCGCAGCGCGCTTGCCGTGCCACATTTGGCGGCGGCAGCGTCGGCAGCGGCGGCTGCGAATTCGTAGGTTCCTGCAGCTGTGCGTTGCGTTGCCTGTCGCTCGTATCACGCAGTTGAAGAAAGTGCCTGGCCATCTTCAGCAGCTCAGAGCTGTCGCCGGCAATGAGCTTGCGCGTCTCAAAGCACCAAGGAATGCTCGCCTTGGTGAACGCCGACTCGAGCAGCATATAATTGTGCATGGCATCCTTCACATTGGCAGGTCGATTGATGATCAGCACGCTGGCCAAGGTGCCGGGCCGCAGCTTGCCCATAAGGCGACACCAGACGACGCCGTTGCCCAAATCCAGCAGGCTGTCGCAGCGCGGTATGGACACCAATCCCTTGATCCACAGCATCAGTTGTTTGGCCTCGTTCTTGTCGCGGCCGGGCGGTCCTGAAAACGGCACAAAACCATTGTCAAAAATACAAATACTTACAACTATCGTACGTTGTGCCGACTTACTGCTTCGCATATTGGGGCAGTAACTCCAACAAATTTTTTGTTAAACACTTGAAATTTGAAAGTTGACAAAATTTGGGTTACTTTGCTTTACTGGGCTCGGATGGTTCACCCAGTTGACGTAATCTTCATTAGCAGTCTCTCTCTCTTTCTCTGTCTCTCTCTTGCTATTGATCTATTTTTTGCCTTTTTCGCTGTACATCAATTAACACGCCGACTTGGCTAGTAAGCAATTGGCCAATAGGCCCAGGTGTTTACAATGGGTCAATTTGTCTTTCTGCTGAAATGAAATGAATTGCTGATTGTGAACGATTTGTTTTGAGTATGATTGTGAATGAACAGAAAAAAGTCTGGCCCGCCTTTAGTCAGGCTCATTTCACCCAATTGGCATTCGTACACTGTCTAATCAATAGCAATTTAGTTTATACGTTTGATTGCATTTACATGCACATATAAATAACTACAGCTCCCTTTCCCTTTCGTTTTTAAGCATTTATTCAGATGCTTCCTCATTTATTTACAGCCTTTTCAATCAAGAAAACTGACACTCATTTAATCTATGAAAGCATCCAGTGAGTACTCTTTGAGTAAGTGAAAGACTTAAAGATAATAATTTAATTTAGTACACATATATTGACTCGAATACTAATTTCCTGTTATTTATTTGAGTGTGTGCATTCACAAGTGCAACTAGCAATTATTCACTTACTCAGTCAGCTAGTTGATATTTGTTCGCTTGATTTGTGTTTGCACTGAAACGTCATGTGTTTATTCATTCATTCCTTCAGCTTCTGAATGCAGATATTCATTCATTCATTTGGAGAAGATTTTAAAAAATAAATACACTGCAAACTAATGTAAGTGCATCCAAATGCAAAAAATTAAGCCCACTCAGCCAGCTATTCATTGGAGACGCTTGTTTTAATGCTGGCTCCCAGAATACTCTTCTGTTTTCTTTATGCCTTTCTCATGGCTGCTGTGTCTGTGGTCAAGGCGACCCCATTCCCGATGCCCTGTGCAGATTGCCATTTGCTAGCAGCATGCAAATGAATGTTGCCAGGATACGGCACGTGCCCTCATCGGCTTCACTTTTGGGCGGCAGTTGCCAGCGCAACTTTATGCGGCCATTTCATTTGGCCAGAAGCGAAAGCAGCAACAGCAGCAGCCGCAGCAAGGACTTGCTCGTTTGTGGACATGGCGCTCTGTTTTGTTTGAGATGGCACCATCCTGTTGCAGGATGTGGCACGGTTACCGTCGCTTCCTAGCACACAAATAAAATGCAAACAATGCTTGTTTCATTTGTGTAATAAAATATTTATACAGGTATTTAGTTAGCTGGACGGCAAAATTCAGCGAAAAAAGGGCCGAGGCCAACAAAAATTAAGCGAAATGCCAAAGAAAGAAAACCAACAAAAAACGAACAACTTAAAAAGAAGATGCACAAAAAAAATTGTGAGGGTAAAAAATTAAAATGCCCAAAGAAATGGACAGCTGCCAGCGGATGAGGTAACAAACAGAAAAGGCAAAAATTCATGCAACGCCTAAACTTTAATACGAAGCTGGCAATCTTTTTGCTGCTGCTGCGGCCCATTGTTTTGGCAGAAAACAAAAAACGTCTAGACGTCATTTCTCAGTCGGGACCCGTAGCGCACTCTCCCGCTCGCATATCCTTGGTCCTGTCGCAGCTCGCGATATGTTAGATAAATCAGCACGCGCCGCGATTTGCCAGAGTTCACAGCCAGTTACAGTTACAATTACGGCCGGACCTATCCACCACAATTGTGGGCCATGGTTCGGATATTGCATTCATTTATCATGTGTCCTTGGCCCTGCATTAACAATCCACCAGTCCGAACTGACCATAGCCTCTCTCGTCTAGTCCGAACTGTTCGATTTTTACTTTTCTATTCACTTGATTTTTCGACTTGATGAAAACTTTTTTCAACATGAAATTGGAAAACTTTCGAAAAGTTTCTGACAGTTTTTTCCAGGACGCATATTTCATACAGTTTTTTAAAATCAATCGCATATGGTAATGTAAAACATTTTCAGAACTAATATGCGAAATAAAAAAAAATATAAATGGGTTAAAAAAATTGCAGAAATTTTATATTTGGTATCTGGAAAATTATTTTATAAAGTTGGAATTATTGAAACTAATTTATTCGCAACTATATGTACTTAAAATAGGTATTCATATTTAAATAAGACACTGTTCGTCAAGTGAGTTGCAAAGCGCTTCGTTAGCCCAACTCTGTTAAGTGATTGTTATTTGAAAGGTTTTCCAAATGCGCCAGTTTCAGTTGGAGCCAAGTGGTTGTCATGGGCTTTGGATGCGGCAGTAGACAGCAGACAGTAGACAACTTTGACTGCAACGTGCTTTATCGCAGAGACGCTAATTAATCTGTGACGCCTTCAACTCCATTGTTGTGGCTGCTGCATCTTCGTGCAGGTCGAACTGCTGGCGTGCCCCCCGATGCTGCCCCCGATGGCCCCGGGCGCCTGGCCCCGTTGACTGCTGCTTTGTGATGCTGTAAACATTTTTAACACGTTTTTTGCGAAACGGAAATTCTTCTAATATTTTTACATAATTTTATGTGCGGCTACGAAAATTGCCGCAAATGGAGATGCTGTCGAAGGCGACGCTGGCGACCGCAATGACAATTAACAAAATAAACAAAATGTAGCAAAAAATGTAAGTGACTGAATGAGTTGTGGGCCGTGGGGTATTCGCCACTTAAAGGAGCGAAGAGCGGCGGCGCAACAGGGGTTGACATTTGAAAACAGGGGGGTCGGGGTCTCAGCCCGACTTGCCGTGGCACACAAACAGCGCATTTTAATGTGCGGTCAACAGTCAGGCAACGTCTAAATTTGAAATGTCAGCATTGTCAACGGCAATTTAGTCGCAACGCAGTGACAACGGCAACATCAACAATAATATTAATGCATTGCTGTCGATTTTTAAATACACTTGCACAGCTTTGTGTAAAAATCAATATCAATATTGCCTAATTATTATATTGTTACCACTTATAGGAACTTTTTGGTAGCATTTAATATGAGTTTGATGATTGACATAAATATTACATATGTATGTAATTGTTATATTAAGCTAAGAATTTATTAATATTAAATCTGACTGCATGAAAACAAAAAAAAAACATTTGTTATTTTTTATTTAAATTAGAATTACAACTTGTAGTAAATACTTGTTGCTTTGCATAAATGTAAATAATATATGTATTTATCGCCTACAGTTTGAAGTGTATTTCGTAGGCTGCAACACAACTGCAGAATGTTGTTGCTGCTTTTGGTTTTATGTTACATCTTTTTTGGTATGTTGATGTGTTTGCTGCTTTTGTTTTTGCGTTGACAACAATTACACTTGTACACAAATAACGCATAATACATAATTATAATTACGAAAAGCTTTCAAATGTTTTTTTTTTTTAAATATTTTTGGGCATTTGTGTTGGGGCCTTGGCACCAGCACGAAGCAAGCACAAAAGTGCCGCATGTGGCATGCGTCATGCAGCATGATGCATGCGGCATAAAGCATGGGCATGAGTTTGCTCAATTCTCGCTGTCTTCACCTTCGGCAGCATCGCTCATTGGACTCGAGGGTCCGGTGAAGGGTCAACCCGCTAGTTGTGCAATTTTCTGACTAAGCACAATCTTTAAGTTATTATTTAATTTTTTTACATACATTTTTTGTTTGTCTCTTTTAAGGGACCTTGGTCAAATAATAGCCCCATTGAACATTCTAAGTGAAACACTTAAGACATAAACAAATTGAACTTTGAAGAGCCTTTAAATGTGTGTCATATTAGTTTAATACTCTACACCTTGAATATATGAATTTATGATAATTTATATATATATAAATGTATTTAAAATGAATACCCTTAGACTATTATTTACTCATAATGATAAAAGATATTGTGAACAAAAGTCACACGTTTACCTGAAACTTACTTCTAAATATATCTTGAACATTTGACAAAATATGTTTACATTTAGTTTGTATTCAACATTTGAAATACATAAAGTAAATTTATTCAAGTGAAGATATTTATCTTTTGTGCTTTAAGTCAACGCAGTTTGCCAGTTGCATTCGAGTGTATTCATTCGTTGTACGAATATCTACGCTTCTATTCAAGACGTCGCGCACAGAACAGGCGCCAGCACAAAAGTGAGTGTCAAAGTGACACACACACACACACACGCACACACGCACACATACACTGTCGAGCATAGTAGTGCAAGGCAAATGCCGAAAAAGAAAAGCAACAAGAATTGCCAACGCGAATTAGTGACACATTTTCGAATTCGATATAAATGTTTTTATGGGTTACTCCAGCTGAACAGAGCACATAGCCAAAATATAAAGCAGAGCACTCAGAGGTGGGTGGTGATGGGTGGTTGGCTGGTTGGCTGGTTGGATGGTTGGGTGGTTGGGTGGTTGGGGTGTCGTCGACAGCCTGGTTGCTACATTGATAGTAATTGCAAGCAGCATGCACAATTGCAGTCGCTTGGAGCTTACTAAAAACGAGACGCGTAATAAATCCATAATCCGAGGCGACAATTTGAATCATTGCGCTGTAAATGCAAGCGTGCAGGCAGCTTGGAGCGTGTGGGGTTGGAGTACATAGTGTTGGGGGTCCATAGGTCTTGGGTCGAGGCATTTGCTTGACAGGCAACGGCGTTGTCACAGCTGCAGCAGTTGCTCCTGCAGCTCCAGTTCGCAGTTGCCGTTTGCCAGCTAGCATCCAAAAGACAAGACAGTCGCAGCTGCAGTCACAGTTGTAGACGCTGCTGTTGCCCTTTCTTTTTGTTTTATTGCATTTCACTTTACTGGCTTTTAGTTTTCATTGTTGTTGTTGTTGTTGTTGTCGTTGTCTGTGCTGCCCTGACGCCAAATTCATTTGCCCCCGAATCAACTCCTCCTTAGCCTTGCCAGTTGCTGCTGTCAGCCATGTGAAAATTGCATTTTATGCTGCGCTACTTGCCACGCTACCCAAACAAAGCCGCCTCTTCCCTAGCCACTACCCCCGTAGCTGCTAAGCAGACGGATCCTTGTACTGTGTGTTTGCCTTTGCCTTGGCAGTTAAAATAATCATAATAAAAACAAAATCCAGCGCACAAATGCGCCGCAGACGAGACGAAGACATAGAATGGGATTGAGCATTAGTCTGGGAATGAGCAAGGAAAAGCGCATTAAAAGAGCAGCAGAAACAGCAGCAGCAGCAGCAGCAGCAGTAGCAACAACAGCAACAACAATAACAATGAATGTCAACATTTGCTAGTGCACTTTGGCAAGCAAACGGAAGCTTGGATGGAGGACATGGGCTTTGATTTGGACATGGACAGGCACGTGAATGCCTCACGTCGGCTTAGTTATCTTGATCAGGGCAAAACAATCCATTTAATTTGCCCTAAATGAAGTTTGCGAAAGAAAAGGAGCAGCAGCAATCACTGGACTATGGGACGATGGGGTCAGCCAATCCAAAAGCAGACGCCGTTCGATTTATTGGCCAGCCCTTTTCAATTGGCAGCGGATTTTCATGTTGCGGTTGGTTGGCAGCCAAGCTGGCTAGACCCACTGCCAGGATCTGATGTTAATTTGCAAATGGTTTGGTCTGCGGCATGACATAGCGCTATCGCAGCAGTCAGCATCGCCACTAGTCCCTCGCATTGTTTTAGCCAGGTCAGCGGCAATGGCCAACAACTGCAACTGCAGCCAACTAGCCAATTGCCCTTTTGCGCGGCTATCCAACACTGTTTGGTTCAATTGCCAATTGCAGCACTGTAAAAGTGTTCTCCTTACCTAAAATCTCAAAAACCCTCAAAATTCCATATTTTAGCTCATACGCAAGTAATTAATTGTGTGTTCATCGATTATGGATCTTATGCCCATTACCTCTAGCACCCTTGATTGCAGGGTATTACTTAGTCAAGTGCATTCGCAACGGATCTAACAGGATTTTTTTTTGTGCTTCTATTTTTGAACATTTGCATTTTGAACACGTTGCCCAAATTACACATTGCATGCATACTGAATTTTGCATATGACATGAAGTGTGTATGAGTAAACAAGCAGGAGATGGAGACTCTCTCGGGAGCATCTTATTTAATTATTGCAACTACAAATTAGCTGAAACATTCGGGCCCATATTCAAAATTCAACTATGTAGATTGTGGCAAATGGTCAAATTGGCCAAACACATTGTACATTGAACTATGCCCTGGGCAGGTAAACGGTCGACCGGTCAATTTTCAACGGTTATAGGTCACCGGTCAATGGTCAACGGCCTGCTACCAGCTACCAGCTACCAGCTACCAGTTACCAGTCACCGGTCAGCGTTGACCAAAAGGTAATCACACCAACGCATGATTGACAGCTATGTCATTACATATTTAAGACTCGGCCAACGACAACGACAATGGCAAGGACTCTGTTAATGTGTACTAGGGCAATGACCAGGCCCACTACGCGTCCATGTTTGGGCCAACAGCCCAAATCAGTCCGGGCAACAGCAAAAAGGTTGAGTAACAATGTCAATATTGCATTTCCAATGTGCCAACTGGTTTGCTAGCCAATCTATGGCCTAGAGCAAGGCCAGTGTCCAATGTTACTCTCGGATTGGGCTTATTTTTTTTTATAGATTATTGATTTTTATCATCATATCAACTTTGCATAGACTTTGTTTTGTTTCAAACAGTTTATTTAGAATAATAAACTATATCACATAGCTTCTATAGAAACTTGTTGAAAAAGCATTTTGTTTTACAAAATTTCGTGATCGAGCCTTGCGCTTATATTATATATATTTTTGATTTAAAGCTGTCTCGGCTTTAAGATAGTAAAGAGCAAGTACTTTTGACGCGTTCTAAGCTTCTGCCCCTTCCCCCACGTGTGTATCTCTATCACATGCTGCCGCAAATGGAAAAGCACTTTCTCTCTGAGTGTGTGTGTGTGTGCATTTGTGTGTGTTAACCAAAATCAAGCCGACTATTTTGCATACGCAAATAAAAATAAATAAATTGAAATACGTTGGGCGTCAGCAACGTATTCCCCCACATACACACACACGCACACACACGCACACACCCTGCCACAGCATATAACACGCATGTAAATCGACGTTTTACAACACAAATGCCACCTGTGGGGCCGCGCCCACAGCCGCCCCCCTGCCTGGGTGTAGTTGGCAGCTAACAGGTAAATTTGCCTTTCTTCGCTTTTTGGTTAGTCGGAGGATGTTCGCGTTGGCAATTGTTGAAATTGTATAAGGTCTGCGTTTTCCTTTTTTGTGCCTTGCTGTCTGCGCCATTTTGCATATTTTCCGATTTTCAGCACGCTAAAATGGGCCTCGTTTGAGCTTCACTTGACGTCGCTGCTCTAAATACATAAGTACACACATATATATACATATATATACATATATATAT
This sequence comes from Drosophila lacertosa, assembly GCA_004143845.1. Lineage (NCBI taxonomy): Eukaryota > Metazoa > Arthropoda > Insecta > Diptera > Drosophilidae > Drosophila > Drosophila lacertosa. Next base: position 107,627 of record SCDZ01000161.1, on the reverse strand, counting down.
GTGTGTGTGTGTGCGTATTCGTTCATCCATGCCATAGTGTTGTATGCTAGCTGATCGTATGTACATTATTCATGCTTTTATTCTTGCATTTTTTATGTCGTGCACTTGATTTTCAATTGAAGACAGTTCAAGTTTCTTAGCCGTTATTTGCAATCATTATCTTTTATATCAATTTTTTATTCTATTCATGTGATTATTATATTTGCAGGAAATGAAAATTGGCTTATTACAAATACAAATATTTATATGTACGTACATATATAACAATTTCATCTTCAGGCAAAAAAAAATTACCTATCGATTAAATTAATTTAATCAATTCTCTTGCAGGTTTTCTTTTGGGCCAGGACGCAATTACAACTAATTTACTGCCAACTTCTGTGTATGCAATAAAATGAAATTAAATGCCATAAATCAACGCCAAATACGTTGGAAACTTCCCCAACTAAGCAGCGTTCATATTTATGGCACAGATATATAAATATATATACATATGTATGTGTATGCCTTGACCTTTGACCACTCCGTTGCAGGCAGGCTAATCGCAGCTGACTAGAAGTTTGGAAGCCTTTTGGCCATACACAAATCTTTGGTGATGATTATTAATTTAAGTCTTGCCATTGTTTAGGGGCCTTGAATGGAAAAGCTTTTAAAAGTCTGAAATTCGATATGTTGATTAAAGTCAAAGGTAACAACGAGTTGTGAAGGTGCATTCGACAATTTGCAGGATACAACAGCAGCAACAACAACAACAACAAAAGCAACAACTTTAACTATAATAATAACTCTTAGCTGAACTTTTATGGAAATGTTGCCCAATAGCAGTGTATGTGACAACAGATTGTTAAGCGAACAAAGAAACAACGGCAACAACAGCAACAATAACAAAATAAGCGAAAAAAAAAACAAGAGAGAAAAAAACTAATCAAATGGAAGTAAAGTGGTCAACGGCTTGTGGGTGACCCGTGGCCAGAGCGCCGTTGCTCCACTGCCAATAACCGAAACATTAACAACAAAGGCATGTGCTGAACGGGGATTGGGGGTGAGCAGCGGGCGGACACATAAGAAACCATGTGGGGGGACCACCTGACCTGATCTCCCGCCAGTTCTATGCGGCAACAGAAATAGTCACAATAAAATGCCAACTGCCAATAAACGTCAATAAATCAAACAATTGAGCGGGGCCAAGTTTTGTGACGCCGTGCGCCAAATAAGTCCAACCAGCGACATGGCCCCAAACGGTTCCAAGCAGCCGGAGCGGAGCGGTCAAAACAGACGCAGCATACAAAGCAAAACAACAAGAACGTTGCATCCGGGCGTAACCGACTGCACAATACTCATTTACTGGCGAATAACAACCTTAAAATGCCCTCAAAAATCCATTGTGTAAGCGCAGGACTTTCTTCGACTTAATTCTTTACACAAGTATAAACATATCTGAAATTTCCAGTGAAAATTGCTAAACATATACGCTTTTCACTTCGTGAACGAGTATTGAGAAAAAAGCCAAGCTACAGGTTTTTTTTTTTTTTTTTTTGTTGTATGTTGTACCAAGCACGGAGGCAGATCCATTTATTGCACTCCGCTAACCTCAGACAAAACATGGATAATTGTGGAAAAACAATATGTCAGTCAAGAGCGCGATTGACTTTAAAGCGTCTATTATGTTTAATAATGTCCTTCACTGCTGCACTGTTGGCCAAGAATTGAATGAACTAAACCAAAGTGATGAGAAGATTCTCCTATGATTAATACTTATAAAAGAAAAAATATTTATTATTATGTGTATGCTTGACATAATATACAAAAATAATTGATTAAATTTTAGCAGAAAATGTTTTATTTTTGAATATATATTTTTTAAAAGGCTAGTTAATCTTATTGCTTAAAAAAATTAAATCAATATTGGATCTTGCACATATTTTTGGCTTAGTATATAATAAATAATTCTAATAGAAATTTAAAACCAGTAAATTTGTATTGTTTTTAAAAAGCTTTAACAAAAATGCAAAAAAAAAAAAAGGAAATAATTATAACAATTCAAATGGTTAAACCGAACATATTTTTAAATACAAAATAACTTAAATAACGATTGCAAATGAATTTAGTACAACAAGGAAATTGCATACAGATGGCATCGGAGTGATATAATTAAACGTAAATGAACGCTTGCAATTGAAAATAGTTTATTTTTGGTTTAGTTGAGTTTGTTGTTACTACTTACATATGCGCTTCACATGGAAGATTTGCTGCGATCGACATGGAATTTATATGATAATTAACAATTTAGGCTTTATTATTGAGAATATCAACTGAAAAATTTCAAATGAACTGGGAACTACGGTTTGGACTGAGAATTTAGTCGCCGTCTTTGGGATCAGCCTTTCAGTCAGACTTTGACAATGGGAATTTGAATAAACATTTCATATGCTGTGTTTAATAATGGGGGGGGAGGGGGGAGGGGGGGGTTTGGTACTTGCGTTATGTGAAGGACTGACATCCAATTCGGACAATATGTGTGTAGTTGGTTGTAGTTGGTTTTGGGTTGTGGATGGGGTATGGTTATTATTTTTTTTTTTTCTTTAGGTTGTAGTCAGCAATTGGCCGCACTCTCAACGCGTATAGATTGTTTTGACCAAAGATCCCTGCTTGGCCATGGTGTCCTTGTGTAATTGATACTGCAGCACATATGCGCTCTCCATGCGCAAGCCTTCGCGCAGCTTGCCACCGATCTCAAGGGCAGCTGCCTCATTGCCACCATTAGCTGTCCAAATTGAGATCTTGTTGTTCTTGCCGCGTATATTAACGACAGCGCCGCACAGCTCGTGCGAATATTCGCAGCTTTCTCCGATTAAAACAAGCATTGTATCCAGCCAGAAATTATCCAAATCATTCTTATTCCCTTTATTTAGGGTGATTACCCAGCGTCCGCCCTTCACATTGGCCTCATCCTCCCACATGGGACGTATACCCTTTTTGAACAGACAATAGTCGCTGCCCATTTTGATCTCCGATGGCGTTTTTATGTGATTTATAAGGCTCCAGAAGTTCTCCACCGTATTGAAGCTAGCCACCTCGTGCAGCATTTCCTCCCAGCTCTTGCTGCGATCAGTTTCCAAATACCACAGCGTCCATTCAGTGTTTAGAGGATGATGCGGCTCCGTTGGTAATTGTTCCGTTTCACTGCCAGCCACCCCAATGCTGACCGTATCCGAGCCAGTTCCGTCGCATGGCGCCAACGGTGTCATATATCCCCCATCTGTGGTGCATCCACTCAAATCGGAGCGCGGTGTCGATAGCGGCGAACAGACGCTGCTGCCACCGCTGCAGCATGTTGCATTCATGACACTTTTATAGCTGGCGCTGCTGCTGCTGCCACTACCGCTGCGGCCGCTGGCCGAGCCCGGTTTGTTGGCCCTCTTGGTTGGGGAACAGCTTTGCACTGGCGTCGTGGAGAACTCGTCGTTGTTGGAACACGACTTGAACATGGTCTTTGGATTGGCAAAGTTTTTCATCTTGTAAAAGTTGGACGGATACATATTGCGCGCTTACGTTGAACTCTAAAAGGGACAAGGACAAAACAGATATCAATATTTGTGTGGCTTATCGATCAATTTATGGCTTGCCTTTGCCTGCGAATAACTTGATCTCAATTGCCGTTTTTGTGTTCCTCTGTACTTGGCTCCAAATTCGAATTTGTTGCTTTTGATTTTAGGATTATCACAACATGCGAACGATGTTATTTCTGTTCTAAAAAGCAAACTATATGTTTGATTCATTAAGCGTCGCACACTCAAAATTCTCAATTCAAACCCGGTTCGTTTTTTAAAATCAGCTAAATTACACAATCTGCCCGCGCAACGCAACACTCGCCTTCCGCATTTATCACACTCGACAATCGTAAAGTTTGTTTGCAAAACACGCTTTTTTCAACAACGACATATTCCAGACATCTCCCTTCCAGGCCATTAGCTCATTGTCAAACCGATCTTGATCCAGTCGCCAATAACGGTGACGAAGTCATGTGAAGTCATGTGTGGCAAATTGTTAATCCCGATTTCGAGTATCACAAATTGAAGGTCATGTTCATGCTGACCAAAGGCAGCGGACCCGTTCACATTTAAATATATATATATAAAACAACTAAATTATACTTATGTTAGAAAATAAACAACAAAATCCATTTTCCAAATCCACATTTTTAACCCTGTTAAGCAACTCTGTACAAAAACTTCGAATTCATTCTTAAAACCAATTGTAAAATGTAATTATTTTTGGTTTTTTTAATATTTAATATGTTGTATGTGTGTAGTATGTCTGTATCTTGAACTATTAAGATAGATTGAATATTTGCGATGGTTCTTAAAAAGAAGTAATATTCTCTCAACTAATTATTTTGCTAATCGCAAAGTCTGATTTATGGCAACTGGTCCAAAAAAGTGTTGCAAAAAGTTTGCTGCGTACGTTATATGTAACAATGGTTTCAACTGATTGATACGTACAACTCATTTGAAACTTGTTCAACTAATTATAGGTTTACAATACACCGATGTTTACACACACACACTCGCACAAAAACACAAAACGTGCGCTCGCCAAATGAAGCGTTAGCGAAAATGTTCTTTTTCGTTCGCATTGACTTTGGAAAATTGCCAAGAAGCAAAAAATAAGTAAATCTAACACGTAAGAGTGCTTAAGTTGATAATGCCCAACTGGCAAATACCCAGCAGACAAGCGAATATACATGAATGTATAACATTTTTTGGATGGATGTGCTTTTTAACTTTTAGAAGCCAGATAAAAGTGGAGTAGAAATTTAAATTTTGGCTTTATTTTGCAAATGTACTGCTCAACATTTCAATTTCATTCATGACCCAGCGAACAATATTAGGGTTTCGAAAGGGTCTGGAGTGTGTTAAACTTAAAAGCTGACCGAAAAGGAAACTTCTGCACTCTTGAATTCGAAGCTCGATATAGAATCCTGTCCAAAGCCCAATTTCAATTCCAATCGCACGCAAAACTTGACGAGTTTCAAAATAAATATTTACACACACCCATACACACACACACACACACACACACACACGCACGCATACAAACACAAGCACAACAGCCGCACACACTCAATACACTTGGCCGACACGCTGGAGCAACACTTCACGCATTTCTTATTAGCTGCACTTCAAAAACTGTGCAAAGTTGCGTTCCAAACTTATTATGGCACTCGGTTGGACCCGAAAAGAAACGGAAGAAAAGGAAAAGGAATGGATGTGGGATGGGATCGGCTGTGCTGGGCTGGACTGGGCTGGCGTTAGGATAAAGTAAGCCAACTTTCACTAATGGCAACATTTTTGTTTGCTCATGTCGAGTGTTATTGAGCCAAAGCAAAAGAGCAAACTTTCATTTGGCTCCGGCTGTCATAAGTTCAAATGGGGTTATTGGGCGAAAAAGGAAAAGCAACAACAGCAACAACAGCAACAACAACAACAGGCCACGCAGCGGATGAATGAAAAGTGTCAAAGTCTAGGGCATGGCAACAAATCGAAGGACATGACTGCCAAGCACTTGTGCAGTGGTCAAATTCAGTGTTGGTAAATTCCAAAATGTTATAATATTGTGCTGCATTTTCAATTGGCCATGTGATGAATGTAAAGCATTGACTTAAGTCACATAATTAAAAAAGTTATACTGTTCTGATTGGCATGTAAATATGTACATACAGACAGCTTAAGCTACCTTACCACAGGTAACGCAGCACAGCTCAGGTTGCTCAAGCCTATAAGTATGTGAAGGTTGAAAATAGTTATAAATAAAAATGCTGAAATTTTAAAAAAATGTAGTTCTCTTCACTTTGTTGGTCTCGCGGGGCGCCGGCACTCGGATTCGGTGCAACAAAATAGAACACATCAAAACAGCATAAAACAAAACAATGCCAAACAAAACAACACGAGGCTGCCATGTTTTTTGTTAATTAAAATTGGCACAGCAGCAACGGCAGCAACAACAACATCAACAACATCAACACGAACAACAACTAGAACAATGGCAAAACATTTGCCCAAAATAGTGTAGAACGTATCTGAAAGTAGTTAGAAGACAGGTCAGCATTCAGCATTTTAATATAACATTTAAAGGGTTGGAAGTTGGTTTGAAGTTTGAATTTTGAATCCGAATGGATATTGTGCAAATCAAATAAAACTCTATGACTAAATAACCCCGGGACACAATAATAATTCCATTGCATAGTTAACGTTTATTGAGTTTTTTATTTGCCTAAATACATTTGTATGAGTTCGTGTTTTCAATCCGACATATTAAATAATTATGTGGTATATTTTTAGCCTTAAATTGATCGACAATTTATATGATAAAATTCCATTTCGAATTTATTGTTGCGCCCAAAAGCATGCCATATTATTTGGGTTAATGGGAACCATATCGAATCTTTGCTTTAAGCTCCATTTAATTGTGTCAAAATTGAATTGAATTGAAAAATTGGAAATTGAAAAATACTTGCTAACTGAAGGTATTGCGGCTAATGGATGCGAACAATCTTAAGTATGTTGAGTACTTGACATGAAACGTCCAGCATACATTTACCCAGACCTTGACTCATTTTTTATTTGTCAAGTGGCCACACAATTCCTGTGGAAGTTTGTCAAATGGCGCTGAGTGCGCCAAGGTCCATACGGAAAGCGATTTATGTGCTGGCCATAAATTTACTCAACAGTTTGGCGCCAAACTAATACAATATTTACATCAAATCGTTGTAATACATGAGGCAGTTGAAATGGGTGAAGTGCGATTGGCGAGGCGGGAGAATGTTCAATATAAAAAATTGCATTGCGTATTTCTTCTTCTTCGTCTTCTTTTACGCTGGTGAGTTGGGTATCCAAACAGCCAAGAGTTCCAGCTAACACAGCCCCTCCTAGGACTGTCATTTAAGTTAAAAGCGCATTTGTAAGTGCGCCCTGACTATCCGATGTGAGGAATGTGTATGTGTGTACATTTGTGTGTGTATGTGTGTCTGTGTGGGTGTGGGTATGTGGCCGAATAAGAGGGTCTGGACGAAACACTGTTGCTGGGAATCGCGCAGAGGTTGAACGTGGGGTTCTTTGCACAGCGAGTCGGATTTGGCCTGAGAGCCAATTCCAATCCCATTGCGCTTTTTAAAAGCAAATCTGGCACAAGCTGCGCACTTCTTTGCGCATTTTATGTCTGTTGTGCAATGTTTTAGCATTTCTCTTGGCTCGCGGCACTTTATGACGGCGTTAAGTGTTAAGTGGTGCCCGTTAAGTCCAACCAGACCCAAACCAGGTTTAGGCACTACACAAATGACACTTATTGCACCCGGTCAGCTTAACAACAAAATTAGGACAGAGATTTCTATATTCCTTTTTATTATATTCTTTCGTCAAATCAAATATCCTGCCATCTCTTCCAGTACTTAAAATATTGTTGTTGCTTGTTCCTTAGCGCCATTGCCGCTGCAAGGGAGTTTCCGTTTCCGCTTTTGTTCGGTTAGGGTTTACTTTTATTGCATTTGTTGCTCAGCATGTTTGTTTTCTGTCAGCTCAATTCACTTTTGTGTGTTTATTCAATATGTTTGGGCCTTTTTAAAAACTGTTGCTTTGCAAAAAGTTTCCATTGTTTGCATTAGACTTCAGCTGAACATTTAATTAAAAAATACAATTATGTTCTCGAACGGAATTTGTGTGATAGTTTTATTGGTACACATCCATACAATACTTAATATATATTTGATTTTGACCCGCCAAATATTACGAGGGAATGTAACTCTCTATTACCCTATATATATTTAAAGTTTTTTTTATCTGAGCACGCCAAATATTATTTTTATAGTTTTTACTAGTTTCCAATACAAATGCATATATTATTTAGCATACTTTTACTTTAAGCGCTTGGTTAATAAAAAAAACTATTTCATATTGTGTTATTCTCTCGTCAAGCACACTATATTGTTTTTATTTTCAGAACATTGTTATTTGTTATTTATGCAATGCAATTAATTAGAAGTTCAACAATTTTTGTTATTTCAGTGCACGTATGAAATTAATACGAATTAAAAGCAGAAAAATATGCATGCGGAAAATTGATTGAGTATTATAAAACAATAAAAAAAAATAACACAATTGAATATGTATATATATTTATATGGAAAATCATTATTAAAATAGACGATGCGTAAGACTAAAGCACAAATAAAATATAACAGATAACGCACACTCCCACATGAATGTAAAAAACAATTTATAAATAATTGATGACAGTCAAGTCATGTTAATTGAACTGGCCATAAATGCGCAAAAGTCTGCGTCAATCACAACAATAAATAATGCATTTTTCTAAAGCAGCCCAGTGAAAAAAAGGACCCTTTAAAGCTGCTTGATATGCTTATAAATAAATCAACTTAAAAAATTTGAGGAATCGGAAAAAGTATCATCTATTCTTAATCAGTATATATTGAATGCTAATTATTTCTGATTTTGCCTGATTTATATATTGATTTTATAGACGGCAGCCATTATGCATGAGAGTTAAATATTGTGCCTAATTTATATTGATAGCGTCCGTTGGTTTTCCAAATGGGCAATATTATTTTGACCAATTTATGTAAACAATTTTAATTAATTTATTGGGATTCATTGCATAAAAGCAAGCATTAGTAAATACAATTGACAAAAAGAATTTGTTGTTAGAAAGTGTTTATTAGTACATTGAATAACTGCTTCGCTTTGCTTGGCCAGCTGTGTAAAGATCTCACATTTAGATGATAAGCCAGAAAGCCAACAGTTTTAATGTCAGTTATTCCTAGAACAATTTTCGTATGTAGGTTAGCATCTCGTTAGAGCTCCCAGAGCGCCAACATGCAACATCTCCGAGACTCGTCGTACAACTGACAAACTGGCCGCGACCCACAGATGCCCCCAATGACGCAACTTGTCGTTGCTGTTGCATGCAACAGAGGCCAACAGCAGCGTTGACTTCTGTTAACTAACAGCCATTTATGTGGGGCGATAATTTGGCCAAATGCTTGCTGTGATTTGCTCGCGCTCTTGACCAAATTCCAGGACTTCTGAACTTTTATTTTCTTTTCTTTATGGACACAGGTATTGGCAAAAATTTGCGTGCGATTTAGAGACTTTGAATTATTGAATTAATGCAATCGCATTACTTTCTACTAGAAGAGAAACGTGCTTGAGCAAGCGCAGCTGAGAGATTGCTGTAAAAAATAAGTGGGGAGTTTAAATAAGTAGACATGGAAAAAAAAGAACGTGCCAAAAGAAAGAATAAAACGTATAAAGATTATATGCTCACAAAGTAAAATCCAGTGATAAGCACAAAAAAGATTGGCGGTAACAAAACCCGTTTTGGCTGTTTTAGTTCCGACTCTTCAGTTAACAGAGTATTGCTCAGTCGACTCCTAAATATCTTTTGGCGAGTGCGTTTATCATTATTTATTTAGATATTAAAGTTTATTAATTCGTACATATTTTCTGCAAATTTGCATAGACTTGTTTCTGTTTATTTAAAAATTAATTTTTATTTGTATTTATTCTTTTACCCTGCACTGATAAGGTGACTGGCGGGCATTTCAATAAAAGTATTTCCTAGATCTAAACATATCAAAAAGCTTGTCAAACAAACTCTTGCAGAGAATATACCCAAACAAAAGGTGCGGCTTTTAACCTACTTGATTATTTTTATACTTTTATACACAATGTGATCGCAATAATTTACAATGAAGCTAATTAAACGTTTCTGGGGCAACTATAATGCGAACACTATGAGCTAGAAAGAGAAGTGCAGCAGATAGGCCAGCTTATCATCTGCCAAAAGAGCTAATGGAGTCGACCGATCCCTGCTGGCCCGGCCCAATCAGCACTGGCTTCCTTCTCTTTTACTCAGTTGTGTGCTGTACAAAATGTGAAACTGCACTTTAAATTCAAATAGAGACAATGGAAAATGTTTTTTTTTTTTTTTTTTGTATCAGGAAAAGAAATAAATGTAAAAAGATATTGCAAATATCGAATTGGAACAAAACAGGTAGAAATGGGACATATAATATAAAAGCACAGAGGTATATCAACACAGCATATATGTACATATGTATACATATATATGCGGTTGAATACGTAACATAGGTAAATGATAGAGCAGCAGGTAAATGTTAATAAAAAAAAACACATCTATAAATGAACCGACATGTGTTTGCTTGAACCCAACAAAAAAACATTTTTATCAAATATTGCGTACGTCGACGTCAGCGCTGGCAAGTTAGCTCTAGTTGAGGGCTAGCTGAGAACTGAATAGAGCTGCTGGCTGCATTTTAAAGGTAGTTGTCGCAAGTCAAACAACGAAGGTTGAGCGCTAAGCTTGTCAACTCAGAGCAAAAGAAAAAAAATATCAGTCAATTTGAACCGTGCCTGTCCACATCATCATCAGCCACCGGACACCACAAAGGACAAAGGACACACTATGCTGGCAAAGCATACGCGCCTGCTGAAGATTCTCTTCATAATAATCTCCGTAAAAATCTTCATAATACTCGTACTCTTCGGTTACAAAACCTCCGATGGCTACAACAACCGACAGCGCCACGTCGTTTTTATTAATGAGCTGCTGGTTGACAAAAGCGACAGTAAGTTACCAATTATTAGTAGAATCCGGGCTTAGCGATAATTAATGCAACTGTATTCTGTTATAGCGCCCAGCTGGGAGCAGCGGCTGAAACTAATCCGAGAGGAGATGCCCTCGTTTCCGCTGGAGGAGCTGAAGCGTAGACCAGCTGGCGAACCAAAATGTGGACGGTTTCCCGACGTATTGGGCATTGATTTTAGCAACGATTATTGGCAGATGATGCACGTCGAGAACCTGACCATCCATCTGTTCGGCGCGTACTTTGACAACAGGGAGAAGATGACCGAGGCGCCGCTGGTGCGGGTGCTCACCATGATCAATCAATACGTCAAAAGGGACGAGGGCAAGTATCCGCAAACCTATTGTCAGCTATGGTATAAGGGGCGCCTTGAACCGGTGCCCGTCAACGTCACCGATCACAAGTTGATTTGGCTCTGGGGCGGCGGATCAACGCACGTCTACCCAACACTCCTGAGCTGCCCCCTGCCCAAGACGAACGACAGCGCGTTGCAGGAAGCGCCCGAGATGGTGTCCGTGGTTGTTCAGCCCTGCGATAAGGCCAGGAATGTGTTGCGAGTCGTTTATGAACCGGACGAGGTCAGGCCAGACTTCATACCCGTTAAATCGGCCAATAAAGAGGATGAGAAGGAGGACGAGCAGGAGGAGAAGGAGGTAAAGTCGGAAAAGCCATTACGCTTCATGGTCTGTGTGAAGGCCATGGACTTTCTGTATACAGACATGTCCTGGCGACTGATCGAGTGGCTTGAGCTGATGCGTCTCCTGGGCGCCAGCAAGGTTGTCTTCTACGACGCCCCAATGCATCCAAATATGACGCGTGTGTTCAACGACTACATAGCCAGCGATCCTAACTTCGTGGAGCTGCGGCCCCTGTCGATGGCCCGCGGTGAGCCGCACTCGGGCCGCCACTTTCATCACTATGCGATGGGCGTGGATGGCTTCAATCGCATACTGAACGAAATGGTGCCCTACAACGACTGCTTCTATCGCAACATGTACAAGTTCGACTATATTGGCGTCTTTGACATCGACGAGGTGATCATGCCGCTGGGCAACGTCACCAACTGGACCGATCTCATAAAGCTGGGCCGCACAGTGCCCGATTACGAGCGTGAAGACTCCAACTGCAAGCACTGGGCGAGCTATTGCTTTCGAAACGTCTACTTTCCCCGCTACACGGAACGGCCCAAGGTCTACAAGAAGCTGCCCAGCTTCTATTATATGCTGCAGCATGTGGAACGCGTCCAAGACCACTGCGATCGATACTCGGCCGCCAAATGCCTGCACTCCACGCGGTATGTGATTGGACTGCACAATCACTTTCCGATCTTCCGGGCTCAGAATGGCGAATGCGAGCCCAAGTCGATACCCATTAAGTTCGCCCAGCTGCAGCATTACCGCGAGCCGGACAACAAGACGCGCCTCATCAATCCCATTATAGACGACAGCATCTGGCGCTTCCAGCCGCTCCTACAACAACGGGTCTATGCGAAGTACGACAAACTCGGCTTTTTGCCCGATATTGCCCAAGTCCTGGCCGCCGAGAATAAGCGACGGAAAGACGACGAGCAACTGCTACGCGAAGCTATCGCCATAACATAGATAGTGTATTATCTATATCCAAGACTAGTAGTTTAATTTGTAATTTTCTATTTTTTTTTTTTTATATCTTTATTACTTTCCGCGTAGGCGTAAATTAGTTTTATACGTTCCCTGAAGACTTAGTTGTCGTGAACGTGTTACCACTTATTAGAGCTGCGATTGCGTGATTTTTTTTGTGTGCTATACGAGACATAGTGATAACTGATAATCTCACAATTCGAGAGCTTTCTTTGATTACTTGAACTTATCTACCTCAGTCAACAACAAAATGATTAAAAACATAGAGAATTTAAGACATGAAGCAACACAATTCGCTAGTTGGTCTTTAAAAACAAGAGCCTAACAAGTAAGAACTTTAAAGTTATGCAAATATCCCAAGAATACCATGATATACACTATTTTATTATTTTTTTCAATTCAGCTCTCAAAACTCATTATAACGATATGTGAGTGGCTAAAACTTATGAAATATGTTAAATTTATATATATGTATATATATATTTTTACTTGAAATTATAAGTACTTTTAAAGGTATATAAAACTTAATATGTACATATGCGCTCAATTCTGGGCGCTGCCATTTTATTTACCTTAATTAAACAATTGAAAGTGTTTGATTAGACTGAGTTTTAAAACGGCTGCTTGGCACTGTACGCATTCGCGGTATTTACCAATTCTTGCTGACGTTCAATTTGTTTTGGCTAAACAACAACTAGTAACCAAATAAAGCTTGACATACGTCAAAGGGCGCATACTGACGGAGGCTGCCAAATGTGGCATTGGTTATTAAAATTACAAACAATCGTCAAATATGCCGCGCCGGAATTGAAGTCAGTCGTTCTCCTAAGGCGCTGACTTGCGTTACCCGTCTGGCAATAAGAATTGCCTTGGGATATGCAACAGCCGCCGCAAACTGAACGCAAACACAACTAAACGGTAAACGAAACCAGTCTACAGTGTGTCTATGTGTGTGTGTTTGTGTGTGCCGGCCAAAAGTGCACACAAAAACGCACCTGAGCGCAAATGAATGATGATGTTGTGCAGTTGCTGCTTTTTGTCGATACTCTGCCCTGCAAACATTAAACAGTGGACAAAAGTTGTAAGTCTGACAATTGGAAGAGAAGAATGTCAAATCAATTGTATAATAACTTTAGCTAATAAGCTCGCCTCTGTCAATCAACAACTATCTTTGTATTATCAGCTCTTACATTTATTTAAATATTTCGTTTTAATATTTTATCATTGCTGCCCACTGTAAAATTTAACGTCGTGTTTGCTGCTAGCTGGCCAAAGTTGCACATCCTTTGCTGCTGCTTCTGCTTGTTGCATCCTTTTTGTAATTTTTTTGTTTGCCTCATATGTTGCAACCTTTCGCTTAAGCAAATTGCCTGTATATGTATGTGTGTGTGTGCAAGCTTGTGCGAATTTCTGTGTGTGTGTGTGTGCATGTGTTTTTGTGTGCCTTGATGAGTTTGCGTTTGCTGGCTGTACGGCAGTGCCTTGTACTTGCGGCCAGCAAGAGGCGCTGAATTATTGTACCCGTGCAATGGAAGCAGCGACAGCAGCCATCCCGAAATGGCAACGTGCCACATAGAGGTGTTCCCCTGCACCGCCGGCTTCTTTTCTGTGCTGCGCGTGTGTTTGTTGCATTTCACTTAAAATGCTTTTAACCAAAACATTAAGCAGCTGGTGTCACATTACATCACAATGCTTGCCAGCGTTAGCTGCAACACGCCACAGCAGCAACAGCATCAGACACTGTAGCAACTCCAAGTTTTCGACAAATTTGTGGCTAAAATAGGATTCAACGCTAGCTAAAAAGTAGCTATAAATACGAAACCAGGTAAATTTGCGAATTCAAGCAAATAACATAATAATCTTTGGACAAAACATTAAATCAACTTTATCAATAATCCTTGAGTTCTTTATTTTTGGGATGACAAGCACAACAGCTTGTAATCAAAATAAATACACTGACTGAATCATTCAGAAATGGACTCAGTGTAATTGCTGCTCGTAAATGGGCAAATGTGAATAATTTCAAATGGATTTACTTTAAAATTTTGCTTTATTTTTGTTTGTAAATGCAAATCTGATCTCTGACTGAATTGACCTTTGCCATTCAACCGTTGCAGTCATAGTCAAAGTTCACTGCATTTACATTATAGTTAACATTTACACATTATAAAAATCTCTTTGCTATGGCAATTTTTTTATTTATTCAATGTTTTTACTAAGTTGCATTAAACATGGGGACATTTTGTTGGCATCGATTTTCGTTGTTTGTTCTCAAGTCAGCTTTAATGCTTGTTGCTGTTTTTGTTGCTAAAATGGGGATATTTTATGATAAGTGAAATACAAGTGAATGTCACTCGTTATTTGTTTGTAATTTAATATGAAAATGAGCTACATTTTTTATCCATAGCTCGTTGTTGATTTTCATTTCAAGACCTGAACGAACACATTCCAGTGTGTGTGTGATGGAAACACCAATGAAAATTGAAAATAAATTGCCTGGTGAAATGTCAAAAGTCATGTTTCTGCCAGCTGATTAGCTGCAGCGCCGGTCCAGCCGGGTCAGGCGAGTTCCGGTCATGGCAGGTCCGATCAGAGCACTTGATTTCTGGCTAAGGTCCTTGTGCGGCGTTACCACAAATCAAGCTTCGGCCAAAGTTCCTCTGATATACTCGTCAATGCCACGCACACACACACACACATGGAAACACAACCATAAACGGAGCGCCGTCAACCAAGCTGGTTATAGTTCTTGCTGCTAATGTATTTAGGTGAGTTTTATACGCCCTGGCTTCGTGAAGACCCTCAATTGATTGCTTGTTTATTCAAATTAATTTTTGCATAATAACCGAAGCGCAAAAGTAACTCAAGTATTGTTGTTTTTGCAAGCCATTTTCCTAGAGCACAAAAAACCCATTAGGCCTTAAAATTACACTAGCCTACACCTAAATACTTTCACTTAGGAACTGATAACAATTCAATAATACAAAAGCCTAGAAGTTACGGTTAAATTGATTTTTCATTTCGAGATATATCTGAAATACTGTGAACAAAATTGATTTTTTAATAAATCTTTACTTATGTTAGCCAGTGTGATTGATGCTATTATACTTGAAATCGTCTGAAAATGCATTTATAGCTTATGCTCAGTTACCTAGTAATATGAACAATAGCAACAACAACAACAACAGCAACGACCACAACAAGAACAATAACGAAAGCAATAACTTCAAATAGTTTTGCTCGAAAAGCACATGACTGGGCGTCGGGGTCGCCTTGGCAGAGTGCCGGCCACTCCATAAATCACTTTAATACCCGCACCCCACATCGGGGCCAACTTGCAGTCACCCACAACTGAGGCGAGTGCCGTGGGTTGAAGTTTTTGCTGGAACTCCGCCAAAGAAGCGTAGACAGCGTTGAGTGTCTAAAATCGGAATCTGAAGGTCTGTACTGATTTGCAGTTCATTTTCGAGCAGTGATTGATATCTCTTTAATAAACTGAATGTACATACATATATGTAAAGTCATTATTTTTACTTCTGATGTACTATTGAAATGTTAACGATATCAAAGAGTCGTGTGGAGTAATTTAAATTTGAGGCATTGTTTGAATATTGTTCCAAAAATAAAATAACCCCAAATTACGGAAAAGAGTTCATGGCTTTCAACTATAATTCAACTCCAGCCTGACTTTGACTCTGGAGCTCTGGTTACGCATATCACGAGCTCCACTCTCGGCGGCAGAGTGTGTGGCCGGGGCGATTAAATGTGGGGGCAAGCTGTGTGTTGTTCTGGTTGTCCAACTGCAACTGAATCGTCAGCATGATTAATTGATGAAAATCCCTTTTGCCATGCAGGATAATAAATTACAATACAGAGACCAGCGCATAGCGGCAGATGGACGGACGGGCGCGGGGCGAAGGGGTGGACGGGTGAACCTACGCACGGACAGGTAGCATGTGCTTCAAATAGCTAACAGACAGACAACACACACACACACACAAACACACACACACACAAACACACACACGAACATA
The DNA here is from genome assembly GCA_004143845.1 of Drosophila lacertosa. NCBI lineage: Eukaryota > Metazoa > Arthropoda > Insecta > Diptera > Drosophilidae > Drosophila > Drosophila lacertosa. Next base: position 91,293 of record SCDZ01000161.1, on the reverse strand, counting down.
AGCACACACGCGCGCAGATGAGGTCGTGATGTGTGTGGTGGCCCTGCATTGAATTAAACTATAGCCAGGACGAGAACAAGTCGACATCATCCGGCGAGGAAGGGGACAACGACACGTTGGCTGTTTCCTAAATTAGCTTAATTTCATTTAAAAGCACAACGTGTCCTTGCAACAGCCACGAACACAACACCGCCCGCCAGCAAACAAGGCAAAACGTCGGATAACCCCGCCCCAATTATTATTACCATTATTATGTCCTTTTTTCGGTGTGAGTGTTTATAATTCATTAGCTTGTTAAATATATTTGTAGGCTTAATTGGCTTCTGTAGAGCACACGACTTAGGCCATAAAGCAGCACCGAAGACAATCAACTTCACGTTGTCTTCGGTGACTATGCCACACACATCCCATCCACCAAAGATTAAGTCCAGCATACATGAATTTCGCAAATTTAATCATCAGCTCGGCGCTTCTCTGTGCATCAGTGGGGCTGACTGGGGGCCACAGCCAGTAAGCTGTTGACTCTCCCGCTGCACCAGCTCCGCGCGATAGCAAGTCTCAAAAGTGGGCCAACACATCGCACTGTGCCCCGACGGCGTTTCCGTGGTGGATGGCTGCTTCCGTTTTAGTTGCTCCTCTAAGTATGCTTTGTTTTTATTGTGCGCCGGCAACGAGAAACTAAACAGAGCAAAAAACCAGTGACACAAAGTGCGAGAGTGAGAGAAAGAGAGAGAGAAAAAGAGAGTCTAGCAACTAATAAGCGGAAACTTTATTAAAAGTGAGTATATTTAAGCTGTCAGATAATTCGAATAAATACATTATTTAAAACATTTAGAATATTGAATTAAACAAAACATGCTTTCTATTTTATATCAATAGTTTCATAGGGTATACACATAGTATGTCTAATTTATGTATTTGTGTCTGTTTGCTTTTCTTTATAGAGACCCAGCTGAACATGCAAAAAAATGCATTGATTGCTGATATTAATGTGATATTCAGATATTTTTCTTTATAATTATTGTGAGCGACCTTTCTGACATATTTGTATTTCTTGTGAATTCGATAAGATATAAGATAACCCTTATTTCCTATATATTGTTATAATTCTTGAATTATTTACTTTTTGCAGCTGAACAAGCTTACACTTTTGTATAAGTAATTGAAGTCAAGTCTGACGAATTTTAACATTTATATTTGAGTTTGAGGCTGGCTCAAATCTGCACGTAAGAACCAAACCAATTATCGGCATTAAAGTCGAACAAAAGCAGAACTACGAATGAAGCTTAGTCATAAAACACTGTACTATAGGTAATACTTGAAAAGCCCTACTGAGTGAATGGCAGCCCCACAAAGCCGGCAAGCGGCTATTGTGCCAGCTAACGCTTTGCATTTGCCAGTTGCACATCTGTCTATTGCTGGAATTCACTGCTGCGATTACTTTGTTTGATTGTACTTTGCACTGGGAGAGCACTACGTTTACTTGCGACCAGCCGCTTCCCGATTTACTAGTCGCATTTATTAAGAACAATAGAGCGATAAAAGCTTATCGCAGTTATTACGTAGCAACTGCTCTGACTGTTGTGGCTGAACTTTGAACGCCTGTAAAATGTTGAACGTTGTGTGCTTGTCGCTCTGTCGAATCCAACCGGTTTCCAAATATGAACTTGAGCTTACCGAGTTCAAATCGCAGATATCGCCGCGACCATGCTTACACTTAAGATCGGTTTACTAGAGCACGACCCATTAAATGGACAATCTGTAGTTAACAGTTAAAAAATCTTTTATTTTTAATACACTCACTTTATTGCATATAGTCAACGGCTTTGCCGTTGCATCAGTTCCTGAAACTAAATATATACATAAGAATAAATAAATAAATAAGGAATTTTTTAAACCGCATTTACGACTTTTATCAAAAGCACAATTGCTGTAAATAATTTTACTTGCTTATGATTTGCTTGCTATAAGTTCGAAGTATATATTTTTAAGTTACCCTTATAATATAATTTAATTAACTACAGATACTTGGCAGGTTCTGTTTAGTCATATTTGCATTTCTGGATAGAGTATTAAGATCTCATATACTACCTTTTAATGGATGCGACATTTCTGTCCAAAACCGCTGTCGATAGCATAAATAGAACGAATTGTAAAATTATTATGAAATTCATAAGCCATATTAAATATCATGAGTATAGCTTAAAAAATAAATAAGGTAAGAAACAATTTCAGCATAAGCAACCATTACGGCGAACTGTGGAACTGGAGATCAGCGATAGCGTAAAACGAACTGAGCTTTTAGCCGAGCTCCTCGTGAAAACAAATGAAAATGAAAATTCCGCAAACGGTGCAATTGAAGGCGTGAGGTCGCCGCTGACGATGTTTGTATTTAGTAGATGTTGTTGTTGTGGTTGTTTCTCTTGGGTTTTCGCGATTATGGTTATTATATTCTAGTTAGTTGCTGCTGTTATCAGTTTGTTTAGGTGCGTTACGTCGGCGATTTCGTTACTGTTACCAAACGGACGGACATATATGTACATACATCGATAATGCCCAAAGCGTATAAATAAATATTAAGGAAAAATTAAGATAAGATAGGCCGATCGCCGTGTATAAAATCAGTATGTATGTATAACATTAAAGAAACACATTTGATGGTGTGACTTGGTCAGCCATTTGATGTACATCATTCATATCACACAACACACAACTTCTGCCCTTTGCCCACTCCGTTGAATGTTGCACAATCCGCAACGGACTACCGTGAATGATGTCACAGCGCTCGTTAAAGGTGTGCGAAACGTAGCCACCGATGCCGCACAGTGCGGCAAAGAGCTCTTACCAATTGTTATCATATCTTATAACAACAATAACCAGTCAAAAGCGAAAGTCTATAAATAATAATAATATTATATATACATATATATAAAAATATCAAGTAATTGAGTGCATTATCAATGACTTTGTTTATATTTCATAATTTTCGCTGGTATATCCAATCGACCTTATAATACTTGAACAGCTTGGCTTATTTAAGAAGTATGCTCATAAATTTTATATCAATTTAAAACAGGCGCATTTTCTGTTTCACTCAAACAACTCACTGATAAAGAGCGCTCGCTATGGTCTCATATCAATTCGAGCGGTTTTTAAGGCGCCGCCAACCACTGTGCGCCACTGTGCACGATCGTATCGCAGTTGCGGCCGCTTTTGAACACACTTCGCTCGCATTCACTCGCAGCAACGCGCTCTGTACGGAGGCACGCAGACCGCAAATCGACAACTGACAACTGATCGCATACTAAAGTTGACTCTGCAGTAGCAGCCATGAACAAATACGTTTTTTTGGCCGTGTGCCTGTTGGCCGTCCTGGGCGCCGTGCTGCTGGAGGTGCGGGCCAGCCCCAGTCCTCAGCAAATTTCCGACCAGCTGGGCAGCGTTTCGGCACAGTTCCTGCCGCCGGAGTTCCGCAACACGAACGTCAGCATAGGTGAGTTAGTTGGCCCGGTGACATAATCATGGTCATAAAAATAATGGAGCGCTTTCTGCGGGCAGATGATATTAAGCGTGCGTACCGCGAGAAGTGCAAGAAGGCGACGGGCCATGATGATTCAGCGCTGTATCAGGAAATCGAGGACGCAGCTGCCACGCTAAGCACCTGCCTTAGCGATCTGGCCAATCTGACAGCCCTCCAGGCCGAAATGGATGCGGCCCGGCCATTTGGCAACTTGGACACGGTGTTCAGCAAGTATTGCAAGCGTGCGCCCGACGCACAGGACTGCGTGCGCACGTTCAATGAGAAGGTGAAGCCCTGCCTGAGCGCCGAGGAGCTGCGACAGCAGGCAACCATGATGCGCATTGGCGCCTCCATGCTGGGCTTTGCCTGCTCCCGCGACGGCGGTCAAATTGCGCTCTTTGTGGCCGAGCAGGGACCCGAGTGCCTTGACGCCAACAAGGAGAGCATCAGCAACTGCCTGAACAGATCGTTCCATCAGTACCTGCCCAAGGATGGCCAGGTGCCCGATCTGATGAGCCGGCCCGAGCTGCTCTTCACGCCCACGCACTGCGTGGACCTGCAGAGCTTTGAGGCCTGCGTGGTGCATCATCTCGAGCAGTGTGCCGAAATTACGCCCGCCAACATTATCCAATCGATCTTCCGCTTTGTGAAGAACGAGACCGACTGCAAGGCGTGGATGGATGCGCGGGCCAACGAGCGGCCCATTCTGCTTGCCAGCGGCAACAATACCGGCGGCGGCGCCGGCACATTGGTCACGACCCTCGGCGGCACCTTGGCCCTGACGTTGGGCGCCATCGCGCTGCGTAACTAGCCTCGTATTTTGAATTTTATACTCGCAAATGCGCTATATCTATAAAATGTTTATAGTATTCATTATTCCCGTTGATATACATATACATTTTTTTTGTTTTTTTTTTTTTAACTGCGGTAATTAGAGTAGTGATAACATTTCCTTCATAATGTGCTAGTATTTGTATGTATGCACACACATACATACATAAGTTTAGCATGTTTTTTTTTTGTTTTTTCCTTGTGCGGTACTTTGTAATTTAATAACTACTTTATTTATTGCTTATAATAAACAAACGATTACGATATCTGTTCTGGCGACAACCCTTCCAATCACCAACAATGCGAAAAAAACAAAAACAGCACTTTTCTGCATTCCAGACTTGGAAAATGCTCTGTAAGCAATTGCATGAAATATGAGCCAATAATCGCTAATCATCAGATAAGATTTCTAAGCAAATGCAGCGCCTGATCGCATAGGCTTGGCGATTTCTATCTGCAATCATCGTTACCAACAAATCGATTTCTATTTGCAAATTGAACTTTGCGTTGAGTGAATATTTTTGTTGTGCTTCAACATTTACTGAGGTCATGCATTTGCTTTGACACATTAAATAGACTGTATCGATGATTCAGTCAATTTGAAACTCGATTCGTTGCGTTCGACCAGCTTGGGTGCCAACTGATAAGGCTCCATTGATAAGACTCTATCTGCGCCTGAGTCACGAGCATACAAAATTCATAGCATACTTTTGCGCTGCTAACTAAAATTGATTAAGAATACCGCACTGTTGTTTAAGTCTTAATAAAACGACCGCTTGTTCCGTATCATAAATAAACGTGATCCGTGACTAAAAATGTGATGAGCAATAAATTTAAAGCAAATTCGCTTAGCCTATTTTTCGATCGTGAGCTCATATCATATTATATTGATTGCGTATACCCAATTGGCTGCTAGTCGTTGTAGGGTAGTCGCCGTATCTGACAAACGACTAGCGTAAGCGGTAATCAGACTACCACTACTTATGTATATCGAAAAGCAATGAAATAAAAAGTCGTCATTGACAGGTACAATGGGAAAACACCCAATTACATGTTTGAAGTGAATAGATGAGAAATGTTTAAAGTGTAGACTTGTCGCGATTGATGTATTGGATGGCTCCATTTTTAAACGACACACGCAGTTTAACACTATAATTTGAGTAGGAAGAAGGTACTTAAATTATAGTTAGGTTCCCATTAAGAAATGCTTCCACAGCATGATTTTCACTTAAACGAAGGGTGCTTTATAAATAACCTTGAGTTGTGTTCATTTATTATTATTCAGGCAGATTTATAAATTTTTATATATTTTCATCCATCCCGATGACAGTCAATTTTGCGGTATATATTAACTATTAGATTGGGTCAACATTTGCGCGGAGATTCATTTAAACAGCGCTTTAGTTTTTTGTCTTGGTAAAAATAGTTTTTTATTATTATAAATATTATTTATATCACTTAAAATAGGAACTAACTACGGCAATACAATGAACGAGCCCGGGCCTAGGGCTCAAACAAGTATGCGGTGTAAAGGTCTTAAAAAGAAATGTTTAAACTATAAAAAAAAGGAAGTTTTGCTATGCAAACTAAAAACTAATTTGTCAGCGATTGCTCGAGCATTTGCTGCTGCTCCTGCGCCTGTTCGATTTCTGTCTCATGCTCCTGCAGATCCTCCAGACCATTCTGCTCCTCGGTGTCGACACTCTGCTCCTGCATATCGTCCAGATGCAACCACACGTTCTCTACGGCCGCACGCAGCTCGTCGGCATACTTCCAGGCGCTGCGATCCTCGACCAGATCGGACAGCTCGTACTTGTTGTCCGGCTCCCGGTAGTGCTGCATGTGGGCCAGCTGGGTGCTGATGGAGCGCGGATTGCAGCCGCCGTGCAGCCACTTGAGCGTAAAGTGGTTGTGCAGCGTCAGCGAATAGTTGGTATTGTGGAAGCACTTGGTTGCCCGGTTGGGCAGCGAGTAGTTGCGATACCGCAGCGTGTGCTGCAGCACGTACAGCTCGTCGGCCTCGAGCTGCTCGTGGTTCTGGGCCTCGGCCACCACCTTGGTGAAGTGGGCGTTGATGAAGCACAGCGACACGTGCCCATTGGGACACTTGGCCCGAGTCGTGCTGGCGTCAGCGTCCACCACATCCTGCCAGCTGCGCAGCTTGCCCAGCGGCATGATCACCTCATCGACATCCACATTCACCATGTAGTCGTGTCTATACATGTTCCTGTAGAAGCAATCATTGTACGGTATCAGCTCGTTCAGACGCTTGATCAGGCGTCGCTGCTGCAGCAACAGATGCTGGTAGTGGCGCAGTCGGGGCATGCCGTTGGCCATTGTCAGCGGACGCAGCTCCAGGTAGTCGATGCGCTGATAGTAGTCCAATACGCGCTGCACCGCTGGATGCACGTCGTACATGTACGCGTAGATCCGCGAGGCGCCCAGCAGGCGCTGCAGCTCGAACCACTCGATCAGGCGCTCCGACAGGTCCACGTACGGAAAATCGAAGCCCTTCACGCAGACGCCAAAGTTGAGCTTTGCTTTGGCTGCGTTGCTGAACGTGGCGGCCGCGGCAGTGTTCGCTGTGACGTTGCCAGCTGGCGGACGATCGTAATGTACACGCAGCGAATTGGCGGCCCGATTGCAGCTCTGGTTGACCAGGGAGACGGTGCTTGGCGTGGCGAACTGCAGATTTGGCGGCAGATCGGGTACGGGGCAGGTCAGCAGGTGTGGATAGCTGAGCATTGGCTTGTGGCCCCAGGCGTAGATCCAGACGCTCAGGAACTCGCTGACCTGCGTCATGAGCGGCTCCTTGTGGCCGGCATACCACAGCTGGCAGTGCGTGGGCGGAAACGAGCTGTTGATTTGATTGGCCGTTGCCAGAATGCGCACCACGCCCTTGGGCAGCTTGACGCCAGGACGCATGTCCATGTAGGCGGCGTACAGGCGGAAGGTCACGTTGGCATTGACGAACGTCTGCCAGTAGATGTTGTGCAGCTCCAGCTCCAGCGGATCGGGATACTGGGCGCAAGTACTGTTCTTCTGGTACTTGTTCGGCTTGGCATGGCGATACCAGAAGCCATAGTCCACCTCGGGCAGCTCGCGCTCCAGCTGTTGCACCAGCTCCTCGTCAACAGGCTCCACGAGAGCTTTGGGCGGCGGTCCACGCGTCGACCACCTGCCGCGCACCACCTGCTGCTCCACATGGACCTGCTCTGTGCGCAGCTCCGCGTCCGAGCTGTGCAGCGCAGTCAGCAGCAGCAACAGCGCAAAGACCACGAGCAGCGCCAGTAGCGTTAGTTTGACGAAGCTACTTCTACCTCTTGTTGACATTGCGGCCAAACTAACTGTGGCTGTAGTTACGGCGACGGTGGGCGCCGACACCGACACCGACACCGACAATCGGCCCCTTTATCTGTGACAGTCAACGAGTCTACCCAGCCCCGAAGTGCCTCCTGTCATTGAGCAGATATTCGGCCCGAGCTCTTATCAGCTCTTTTGTTTTTGGCATTCATTAGTTAACAAATTTAACTGTTCGACGGCAATAATTTGCACTGAACGGAAAACATAAATTATTCGACGGAACAAGGACACGGCACTGCAAAATAAAAGGAAGGTTTATTTCGTTGACTAGAATTGCTAGAGAATCCAAAAGTCAATTTAGAAATTACGATTTAAGGCCCGTTTTTTCTCAGTGTTAGCCGTCTTTTTAGCCAATTTCCCTGTCTAAATCTATATATACATACTGTTACCTTAGCAAAACCATTTCTGAGCTTAAGTACAATATTTGGGTGGTTTGGTTGGTTTTTCCTTCGTGCGACTTTTAATCATTGGCTTTATCGCACTTACATTCACCGATTAGAATACAAACTCATTTTGATATTGCTGTCAAGTGTGAGCCATATTAGTTATCAATTTTGGAAAAGAAAGAACCAAGAGAATAATTCATTTTCTTCAATTTACCATAAGCAATGCAATATTTATTTACAACAGCTTCGTTAAAGTTGGCATATATGTAGGTAATTGGTGCGCAGTTACCGTAGTATGTTAAAGTTTATTGTGTGCAATTTGTTGATAACCTCAATATATCGGCTATTCGTACAGTCTTATAAATATCAATAAAATCAATCAATAACGAATAATAATGTGTCAGTTTAAAAAGTTTTCGCCAGTCCCAGTCGAGTTGGCCCAAAAAAATATAAATTAATTAAAATTAAAATCAAAATACTAACATGAATCCCGCATATTAAATTGAATTTAAGTTATATCACAAATTGCCGCTAAACTACCAAAAACACCTATAGTAGCTGACCTAATCAAAACAAAGAAACAAATACTTATTAGTTGGGTCCGTGGAACATGACATTGCTTTTAAATGTTATTTAAAACGAGCTTTTTGTTTGCGTTGTAATTGATAGCGAGCGAGTTGAAGTTGCCTTCTGGAGTGGTCTACTGTTGACAACAACACGAAAGCGACCCCTTCACACAACTAACTTATTGACATACCTGGTAATTGCCGTTAACTTCCTGGCATACTTCTGTAAGTGTAAGTGACTGATTGGCTCGTTCATACATACTTAATATATTGATAATGTGGTCGGCTATCAAATTAGAATTGCTCGGAGATATGGTCGATTTTTCAAGTTAATTAACACCACGGATAAGATAAGCGCAGCTTTTTTCTCGTTTAATTCACTTATCAACATCGCATTTGTCTGTATTTAAACATTTGATTTGAGTGAACCAAAAAGCCCACGTGACCCACATTGAATTATAAAAAGCATACATACATATATAAATAATATTATCCATTAAAGGTTTAAGTAGTTGCCGCCCAAATGTTGTTTATCTTCGTCATCTGATTAATATGGTTTGTCAATCAGGTAAATAAAAGAACGTTTGTTTAACATGTTCTCTTTCTCCCATTCATATCGTCTCTTCCTAAAAGATCTCGTTATTTGTAAGAGTTTGACCACTTTTGTAAGCTGGTCTAAATGTCTAAATGACCAAACAAAATGGGTGAGCAGGTTATAAAAAAGCTGAGAAATTCAATTCAAATTAATATAAAAACTCTTCACATTTATCCACATTATTCACGGTGTGCTTGTATGCCTTGTAAAGGGTAATTTATAGTCGTGCACGCTGCCTTCTTACATCCACACATTTTGTTTATTTTATTTTTTGTGCTACTATTATAACTTTTCGCTGCCCTATTTTTGCAAGTAATTTAAAAATAATTTGATGTTGTTGCTGGGTCTGCTGCTGCTGCTGCTGCTGCTGGTGTTGCTGGTGTTGCTGGTGTTGTTGAGGGCGCTTGCCTGGGTGGGATTAACGTTTTTGTCGGGTCCGAAGTTTGCTTTATTGACATTGTCACCAAGGCTTGTGACAATGAGCGCATACCTGGCGGACGACCACGGCGATGGGGACTCCAGCGACGAGAGGATAATAAAATTGTGAAACAACTTTTTAATGAGAAACATTTTTTGCACATTGCGTTGGTAGTGCAAATGGCGTGGGGTCGCCGCTCGGAGATCATGAATCGGGGATCGGGGATCGGGGCAAGGTGCTGTTGTACCAAGTTCGTAAATTGTTGCTTGTGCCACGGCTGCTGATGATGATGCTGCTCCCTGCGGCTGGCATAGCCAAGTTCATTCAGAATATGGATAGCAATGGCGAGAAAACTTGACTTACTTTAAAATGATGCGGTAAACGCATAATGTGCAATGAAAATAACGAGGGTGTCTGTACTGTTTAACTTTTTACTTGGTTCCTCAGGCTGTATATATATTTGTTATTTTCTAAAGAAATTACCAAATACCCGGAAATGAGAATTCTATAGAGTTATCAAAGTGTATTTAGCCCTGAGCAGTCTGTTTAGATATAAATGTGTCCTTGATGAAATCATTCTCGTTAATTCTAGCTAAAAATACTTAAGCGCGAAGTGGCCGCTTCATTTTATAAGCAGTAATCAGTTTTATTACTTATCTTTTGACGGCACTAGAAAATTATATCAACTACCAGTTGCTAATAACGAAAGAATTTATTTAAAAACTTTAAAACTGTCGGACGTTCCTTTGTAATGCAGAATTGAGGACAGACACTGCGGCTACATTAGCAATAGCCACACAATCGACTTTAGAGCCTTGCAAAATACGTGCAACAACTACAACAACTTTTCAATTTTCAACTTGGCAGCGAGTGGAAAACTTTTATGCCCAGCCGATTGACGCGACCATTGGCACAGCTAAAGCTAAAGCTACACCTACACCCATAGCCTGAGTCAGAGTCAGAAACGGAACAAGAATTTACAGAGGAAGTTGTATCTGGTCGGGCTTGTGGGCTGCAGTCAGCGCTGACGCCCACAAGACTGGGCAACAATTAACTATGAAAATTTAACGTCGTAGTGCAGAACTGCAAACTTTTTGCCTTAATTGCCCAGAAAAGTAACACAAATGAAACGCATCGACGCTTAATTACTTTTGCTAAATGGCAGGGACGTTGCCGACGTCGACTGCGACTAGGTAAACAGTGGGCGGTAGAGCACTCCCGCACTTTGCTTTCGCCTCGGCTTTCCTCGGCCGAGAGAAACGGCCAACTTTGTGGCAGGCGGGCGTGAAAGGTAGCCAGGGATTGGGATTGTTGCGCCCTTTGAATTTGCAACATGGCAATTTACTGCATTCAGTTTATACCCTTTGCTACGAATATTACGACTATTACTAGTTGAATGTTTGAAATGGAAAAAATCAATGTTTTAGAAATTAAAAGATCTGGCCTCGTGCTCGAGTTTCTTTAGTGTTTTTTTGCCTAGCAGAACAGCCCAAAACAAAGAGTAAGTGAAGTTTAATTAGTGTGGAAAGAGTATCGCGTGTTCGACATGATTTTAAATAATAAAGTTAACTTCTTGCTGGTTCAAGTCAGACTGATTGCTGCCAGCATGTGAGTGCCGCAGCACGATTTGACTTTTGTAGACGTCAAAAATTTGCGAAGTTTTGCCAGCGCTGTGGCAAACTTGGCCAGAAAACTTGTCTGGCTCTTGGTTGCAAGTTTTTGATTAAAAGCCTGCCACAAAACGCCATGCATGCAGTGCGCTAAAGTTTTATACCACTCGCAGCCCGAAAATTGTTAATTGAATGCACTTCGGGTGCGCAATGTTTGCCTTTTACCCAAACGAATGGTCACCTAGTAGCAGCAGCAGCAGCTGGAAATAAACCCATGTTGAAAATTCCCTTCTCGATTTATATATGAAAAGATTCACGTTCGCTATGCAGTAATTGCCGTGTGAGCTTACTAACCATGCTGAAGAGTTTGCCTCCAAAGTGCATTAGTCTTGAATGCTTTCTATCCTTGGTTTTGGTGCTGTCAGATGCTTATAATACAATACTCCAAGTGTTCGTACTCGACGCATTGCCATTGCATGCATTCATCAATCACACAGTATTTGCCACTGGAGATTTGTTTGGTATATTCCTCACAAATTGTTATCGACATCAGCTTCAACTTGTTTCAGTTTGCATTTGGGGTTGAAAGCGCTTTACTTGTGCATTTTAATATCGGACGAATACCTTAAAGGACGCCTCTTCATTTTAACAGGCGGTCGAGCAGATGCAGCCGCATTTCGTGCAGCCCTGGGCACGCCCCCCCCCCCCCCCCCCCGTGGGCGTGGCGCCTTTTCACTTGAATGAAGTGCAAGCCAAAAAAGTTGAAACCCGAAAATAATACCGAAAGCAGCTGCAGATTTTCTACAAAAGCCGAGGCTAACGAGATTTGATGAATTGCAAGTCTTTGTGAGTGGAAGCTGCAAGAAAACTGTGCGTGAATAGAGCCTCAAACTACAGCTTCCGGAGCAGCACAGAACGCGTCTAAGCCAAAAATAAAATAAAATTAAAGACAACAAAAAAACCCATTAAGTGGTTTAAACTATTGAAAAAGCGCACAACAAGCAACAGCAACGAAAAATGCAGTTGACATAAAGGCAGCCCAAGAAGCCAAAGCCAACGGAAGCAAGTACAGCCAGTCAGCCAGGCAAACAGACGAACAGACAGACAGGCGGAAGGGCGAACAGTTGACTAGATACCAAGCACGTGGAGACGGGCACAAAGCATCTTGACGAATTACTTGCCAGCTGCTAGAACGGCAGCCCAAAAATGTTGCAAAGAAATTTAATTTGACCAAATGTTTCCCATTGCCAAATACAGTTTATAACTTGCTCCATAGCAGGTGCAGCAACTTATGCCGTCAGCTATTTTAACAGCTTAAATATAATTAGACTTGCAAGCTGAAGTTGGAAGTGAGCTTTTATTATGACAATAACGTTTTATATATCTTTTTAAAATTGGTGTGGCTGGTGTTACGTTTAACCCAAAGGTCATAGTATTACAGGCACTCACTTAGCTTGAAAAAATGTTGCCATAATTATGCAGTCAAATTCGATAAACTTACTTTTTAAATAAATTAATAGTATATTTCCATATAAGTTATATTACCCTATTATCATACAATTGTTTTTCAATTAGATTGCCTTGGATTGAAAGTTCTCAGTTGGCTCTTTCATTAAGAAGCCCGCACAACAGAAGTCAAATCCGCTTGCCCTAAAAGTATGCAATAATATTTGTCGTTGCTGACGCCGCAAAGTATGCAACGAGTGCCCAGTGAAAACTTTAACAGCTTCTGAACGGATCTAAGGTTGAGCTTTGCAAGCTGTGCCGCAGTTAAAAATGAAAGTAAACAGTCGACTTATCAAAGTCGACGGTGCCATGTTTATAGCACGAAATGAGGAAAAACAATGCCTGGACTCTAAAGCCAGTTAAACTTGTAATGTAAAAATTTTATATGTTTATACTATTGTGCACAGATCCGTAAACTCAATCAAAATTCAAACCGAGGCCCACAGCCAAGACGCAGACAAAGCCAAACCGAAGAGAGACAGCAGGAGACGCTCCAAAGGAAAGACGGACAAATGGTACCCACCGCATGATCAAAGCATGGAGCGACTCTCGTTCTCAGCCTTGTGCATGGCCATACTGCTGCACTCGGTGATGGGTATTTCATACTATTTCCTGCTAGCCCGCTGCTCACCGGCGCCCCTTCTGGGCAGCTGGCTGTTCGTCGCCAGCATTGGGGCCGTGCTGCAAGCGGTTCACATACTGCCACAGAGATGTAGCAACGACTCGTCGCTAGCCCGGCTAACGATGGAAACGGCATTGTGCTGCATTACGCTGGACTTAATGCTAACCAAGTTGTGGTGCCGCATCGAGTCGTTGTGCCACTGTGCCATAGTTAGCATCCTGCAGCTGCTCGTTACCGAGGATTGCACCTTTGCCGCATGCGAGTACTGGCTACTAGGGGTGACCACCAGCCTCATTGGCGCCTGTCTGCTCTGGTTCACACTCTGGGCGACCGCATTTCCCACACAGCTGACCCTGGATTTTGCGAACTGGCGCAAAAACGTCTCCAGTTTTGTGAATCGAAATGCTTTGTTGTTGGCTTTTGGGCCGTCGGATCTTCAGCGTACAAGCGCGCCTCGATTCGAAGGAAGTCACCAGAGCTTTGCCAGCTGAGCATACACGCTGCTTTAGATCAATGCCAATAAACACAACATTTTATATTTGTAGCCAATTATATAGTTTGCATATCTCGAATAATCCTGAATTTGTATTAGCAATTGTCCATCTTGTCTATCATTATCGAATCAATCTTACGACCTTGCAATGTTTTTCCTAGTAACGAACAAGCAGCATGTGGAAAAGCGTTTTGTTTGTATTTGTATTTTTTGCTTTTGGTAAGCTTTTGGCCAACCGGCGCACCGGTGCAGTCACAAAAAAACCCGTTTAAGCGTATCGTGGCCATGAGGAAATGCGGAAGACATCCGTTGCAAGCGCCTAATTGTGGCCTGGTGCAGTCCCGCTCTCATCGTGTTTTGGAAGACGGAACCAAAAACTAAAAAGACAGAAAGCTGCTCTCAAAATTATGTGGCGCTAGCAGATACTCTATGATAGATACTTTTAGATACAAAGTAAGTTAACCAAACTTAAGTGATTGAATTTAACTACACATTATTACGATTTATTTTTTTGTATCTTTTACTATTTACCATGCATAAGCATAAGATTTGAGTACATTATTGGTAGAGTATTTTTAAATGACCAGATAGCTGTAAATGAAGTTGCGCTCGTGTTAAACTTGAACTTGAAACATGACCAAAGTCGAACGATGCAACAATGCGCATGCAACAATGTGAACAGAATGTGCAGCAGTGGAAATGTTTTGATATCCACACCAATGTCGAAAACACGCAAAGGCCTCCTATTTTTTAAATACTCGTAAGTAGCTTGCAGCTTTTGGCTGCTTGCAACTTGTGGCATGCTACGCTTTAACTGCTTTTAATGGCAATTGAGGAAAATTGCCAGCCACGTCTGCCTCCCCAGCTGCAGCTGGTCCCCGGCCTGTAGCTCCGCCTACCCGCCCGGCGGTGCCTGCTGCGCCTGGCCAGTTGGTATATAAGCCGCTTCGTCGGCGTCAGTGACGTTAATCAAACCGCGTCGCTTGACAGTCTTAGGCTGCTAAAAAGTGCAAGTGTTTTGCCAACAGACACCACAACAAATTGCTTATAAAGCAACGCGTGCAATAAGTGTTCGTCCAAATCAAAGCAAACTCGAAGCCACAGCCGAGGTGAAGCATTTAGTGTTGTATTTGCTCATTTTTTTTATATTTTGTTTTTCATTATTTTGTTACATTTTGTTATTGTTTAAAACAAATATATACATATAACCATAATTGTTATGAAACCACAAATTAAAAAAAAATAATCATAAACACCAGCTAGTGAAAGTGAACTCTGAACAACATTGCTGCCCAATTGTGGAATTTTGTTAAACCTTTGCATGTGTGCTACATGGCAATTAACTAAGCCAATCTTTAAGCAGAATGGCCAACGCCTATGGGCGCCAATTGCCAAAAAAAAAAAACTTCAAACAAAAGGAAATACGAAAAATACAATTATTTAATATTGATCTAGTGCTATAATGTTAACCTCTAGGAAGTAACCTAATCTTAATGATATTAATTATGGGGTTATATAAAGTAATAAATATAAGAGCACAACGTATTTCTTAACAATAAAAATATAATCTGTCACATACTGTATTAAAGTGTTTCTGTGCTTTTCGGAACCCGAAATTATATTGCTTAGTTATTTAATAGTGAATATCGACTCAATTGGGAAACTAAGTCAAGCATGTGAAACATTTCATACTTTTTCTTAAACTCAAAAATCTGTTTAAGTTTATGGAGATAAAATAGGTCCTTAAAATGTATCCGAGCACTCTGAGGAATAATTCATTTTGATTGAATAAACACGAACACGTATATTAAAACAATTAAAAAATATAATTTAGCATAGTTTGCCTGTAAGCTGCTGAGCATCAATAATTTTGCGCTACACCCGCTTTACTCTCTTCCTCTGATTCCAGATGATGCGCCAAAGCCATATCCATTGTCTACTGCTGCTGGCCCAGCTACTCGCGGTTCCATTGCTACATGCGTTGCCAGTGTCCAGTCCGGAAATAGCCAACAAGTCGGCCAAGTCGCCGAACAGCGTCCAGGCGCAGCAGCAGCAGCAGCAGCAGCAGCAGCAGCAGCAGCAGCTACTCAAGTCCAGCCCCAATGGCCCGGATGCGCACCTTAACTCGCTGAGCGCGTTTGCCAGCAACTACGATAACATGGGCACGACGCAGCTGCAGGTGCAACCATCGGCTGAGGTCGGCTTTAAGCCCTCCTACAAGTTGCCCGAAATGGAGACGAACTTTACGCCCATGCAGAGCGGAAGCCTCAGCGATAGCTCCGCCTTGGCCAATCTGCCCAGTACGCCCATGCTGATGCAGTATCTTCCGGCGCAGACACTCCAGGACGGCAGCGGCACCGTGCAGTACCTGCAGCTCATACCGACCCGTCCCATCATTGTGCCCATCAGTCCCTACTTGACTGGCGCCAACAATGGCGCTGTTCAGGCACCCGCGCCCGCCCTAACGCCCAACGTTGGCGTCACACCCGATTTTGGCGCCCGTGGAGTGCAGCTGGGTGCCTTGCCCGCCAATACGGGCGTCACGGGTCTGCACTACTCGGCCGCCGGCCTGCAGGGCTATGCCAGCGCCATCTCCCCCGTCGCCTCTTATCGCAGCAGTTATCGCATAAACCGCGAGGCTAAGGAGAAAAACTTTCCGCCTACTTTTAGCCTGAATCTTAACGAGTATCTGCCGGCCTCGGCGAGTGGTCATGATGTTACAGTTTCTGGCACCTCGTCGCATCCACACACTCAGCTGTATATCAGAGCCCGACCATAACTTCAAGTCAAGTTTTTTGCTTAAGTCATTTGCTTCTTATTATTTTTTTTGTATATTTTTTTTGTTAATTGTTACACATAACTGTTAAGTAATTGTAATTGTTATTATGTCTGTAAAAACTTAAAGGAAATCGTGAACTTAAAAGTTTCCATCGTAAGCATATGATAAGTGTATATGCGAAGAATACCGTTGGTTTAACTGATTATTGATTATCAAAGCAGTTCTAAAACTGTGGGATATCCAAATCTGGATACATCAAAAATATATGTATGCGCATATATTTCTCAGCCTTAAAATTATATTTAATTTAAATTTATAATCAATAATAAAAACATTAATTCAAACACTCTTGGCTTTTAAAAAGAAAATGGTAATGCTCGATATAAAAAAAAATTTTCAATGAAATTTTCTTAAAACGTGGAGTACAACTACTTTTTAATGGTTTAAATACAACTTCTGTAAGTTATATAAACAAAGTTAAAAAAAATGTGTAACTCTTTCTCGAGAACGAGTATAACAATGAACATTTTAATGTTTATTTTCCCAACTAGTTTCAAGTTTATTCAAATATTTACACCTTACACACATTAATAGAGCAATATACAGAATTACAAAACTCTTAGCTTGAACAAGCGGCCCAAAGTAAACATGACTCGGAACAAGGTCGCGTTAAGACAACAACCGTTTCACAGAATGAATTTCCATTGTCTGTGGTCTGCTTTCGGTGAAAGTAAACAACAATTTCACGCCCTCCCGGAACAGTCAAATTGCCAACATGGGTTATACATGCACTTGTACACAGACCTGTCAGCGCCCATTACGTTGTCAACCTTGAAGTTGCGTCAGACAGTCCGGCCTAACGGTTAGACGCCCCAAGCGATCAACCGATCGAGCGATCCAAAACGAGTCGAGCCCGTACTTGCAGTCATCTGTCTAATTGTCGCGTTTTGACAATTTCATTTGGGGCCTTAGCATGCACGAGGCTTTCATTACCACTCCATCTTTCGCTCAATTACAGCGATCGAAAAAGCTTCTTTCACTTGCGGCATTATGTGGAGCAAATAGACAAAATTCGATACGCACGACTTAAATACTCTCTCTCCCGCTTCCTCACCCTCTCTCTGTCTGTGCTTTCTATTGTTATTTTAAAAATCTAAATAAATTGTTATTTTAGTAAAGTGTGCAGTGTAGGCCACTTATTTACATACTTACTTTTTTTTATATACAATGGAAACATTCTAGATAGATTTGCCTTATACCCGATGCATTGATAACAACAAGTTGTGGTATACCCGAACATGTTTGAAGTGCGGCACTAAAGCCTTAAGCATTACATGCCACATCGATGTACATCGATTGCCACAATTCACTTTCGAGCTCTAATGGCGATGACGACGCCCCGCGGCGTGCCCAGCGCTGTGCGGCTCGTCTTGTGAGGCCATCACAATGAAATGTGTGTGCTTTGCGCTGGACTTGGACTTGGACTTGGATGTGGATGTGGATGTGGATGGGACTGATTAGGCCCACTTGGTCCGAGTGGTTCGCCTGCTCGTTGGGGCGGAAGTGAACGGTTAGCTCGATTGGCTCGAGCACAGCAACAAATTCAAACAGATATACAAAAATACTTGAATGTAGTTCAATTAATGGTCATGTTTTTGATATGCTCTGGATGCTTTGTTGCTGGGTGGGGGGCCAGTGGGAGGGGGGAATGTTAAGCAGTCTGGCCGCCCATGGCTGCTTTGCATGTTGCCCTAGCTGTTATAACACTTTTAAATGCGTAAATTAGCTTGAATGGATTTGGCTTTGCATATTGTTGTTGTTATTGTTGTTGGGTGCTTTGGTGTTTGGGGCGGTATTTGGATTTGAAATGATTTCAATTTTTAATTTCCGAGCTGCGGCTGCTTACCCGCACTTTCCATTTCAATTAATTGTGCGCACTTGGCGCTTTTAGCTGCTTTTGTTTTGCATTTCTGGGCTTGCCGCCGTCTACGCTGCAATCCTTCAACGCCGTCGCGTCTCTCATCTGCATTGCCAGTCGACAGATTATCTCTCTCTCTCTGTCTCTCTCTCTGTTTCTCTCTGTATGTCTCTCTGTCTCATATATTTGTTGCTCTTTGCATGTGTTACGGCCAAGTAGCAACAATGCGTTCACTTGTTGGGCTTTGGCTCTGGCCTGCAGAACTGCACAGCAGTCGCTGTGTTGGCCAAGTTGCCGCTTGGTATAAAACGCACCGTTAGCTCTCTGCTCTGTCGCAGTCGCAATTGCTTCGTTACTCGGTTTCGGTTTCGTTCAAATTTTTCCCGTCTATACTTGGCCACCTTTTGCCATTTTTGTTTATTTTTCTTGTTTTGTTATTTTTCTGTGGCCACTTTGTGAACATATCTGTTGTGCTACAGAAATTTTGTTTTCCCATTAAGGAACATCCGCTGCAAAAGATTACCAAAGTGAACGGTCAAGTGTTGCTTAACCAACGGATTATTAAATATTGAATTTAGCCAAACAACAGGCGGATTCAAGTTCGTTAAAAAAGCAGTGAAGAAATGGTGCGTAAAAATAAAGAATCTTTCTGCATATTGGATTATTTAGCATAAAGATAATTAATGAAATCTTTTAAATATAATATATACTTATATTAGTATTTATTATGTGAAATTTAATGTTTTTACACTAGTAACTGTACACATTAAATATCTTTTAAATATCTTTATAACATTCATAAGAATTTCTGCTTATGGCCTTATAGCATAAAGTTTTTAACAATCAAATTATGTTATTGTTAATCGCTGTCTTGTCGATTACCAAATTAAGACTAAGACCTTCTGCCACTAATGAAACTTAATATTTTATAATATATTTTAAAACGTTGTGATTTTACAATTGCCTCATAAGAGATAAACGTCGTCACCTAGATTCCTTGAGTCAAGGTCAATGCTTAGTTTGGATGGGCGGATTCCCAGGCACATTCCCCTGCATCGTTTGGAGGTGGACATCACGTGTTCTTAGACCGCCCACTAGACACTAGTCAGCTGTCATATGTGAATGGCGCAGAGCGATGATTGATTGGCGTGGCATGGCCCTAACACCGCAGTTCTTTTTAAGCGCGAGTTTGTGTCTTAAGTCTTTTGTTTTTATTTGCCAGGGGCGATACAAAAGCGCGCAAATTACGCACGTTAACGATGGCAATTGACAGTCCATCACTTCCATTAGCCAGCATGTCATCAATCAAGCTGCATTTGCATCCAAGCGTCGAGCATGTGACCTGACCGATCATTACCAGCTGCCGTGGCCAAAATAATTAGAGAGCAGCGCCAAACTAGCGCACGCATCTATGATGATGATTACGATGGTACTGAAACTGGCTCCGCTTGGCACAGTGAATGCTGCTTCACTTTGCTTGTGTGCGGCCAAAAATTGCAACTAGTTTTTAAAAGCTTTATAGATTTTTTTTCAAACATATTTTTTTTTTTTTTTTTGTGTGTGGCATCATTGAGTATTGCACAAAATGCATTTTTTGGCCGGCAAGGCGAGTGCAGTTTTCGCTTCAATTTAAGCCCGTCGAACGTTGAATTCTCGAATGCTGCGGGAATGTTGCAATCGGGGCCGCTTCGAATTGTTGCGTGTGTGCCGTGACAAATGGCCGTTAGTTTTGGCCAACATTTTTAGAAAGGCGCGCCGGCTTATCAGCCTTATGGCCTTGTGCCGCTTGCCGTTTGCCAGTGACTCAACCGCCCACAATGCTTGGCATTTTCATTTCTCTGCTCGGTTTTAACCTCTGGACGCTAACCAAGCGCGGTTGGCTGCCTGTGGAGCCAATTTCGAATTTAAATTATTGGTATTGTCTCTTTGCCAGGCAGCGCCTTTCCAGCCACATAAAAACACAATTAAACGCATCACTGGGCGCAGGTGGGCGTGGCAGCGTCCACATTTCGGGGAAAGGCAACAATTTGAGCGTTAACCTTTCACCAACAACACAAGCAACACCAAACACCTAACAACATTCAAACACAACTATTTAGTTTGCACCTGTGCCGCCCCGGTAAATCCCCTTCTAAACGTCATCGTCCGCCTTCCCTTGCAGCAGCAGCTTCCCCTGGTCTGGGCTCTGCTGGCCGTTTTACCAGCGGCTCGAGCTGTGCTGGTGCCAGCACATGGCTATGATGACGACAACACGCCGCTTCAGCTGAGCCTCGAGGATCTGGAGCGGGAGCAGGAACAGCAGCAGCATCAACAGTTCGATCTCAACCGGCCGCCGCTGCTGCCCACGCACTACGCGTGGCATCCCAGCATTGCCGCCAGCGTACCGCCCAGCTACGTCCACGACGCCGCCCAGCTGGAGCAGGCGGAGCGTTTGCGTCAGCTGCACCACCAGCATCAGCAGCTGAGCGCTGGCTACGCCTTCCCCGGCCAGCTTCCGGGCGGCCTTCTGCTCCTAACCGGCGGCAATGTGTAAGTATGCAACGTGAACTTTAACTCAAAGCTTTAGCCGTAAACTTGAGCTTTTAGCTCAGACACACAGCTTAACTTTTAACTGGTGTTTGAACATTTGAGTGCTTTAAAGCTTAAACGCTTTAAGTTAAGGCAAAAGCTTTTGACAAAGCGTTAGTTTGCAGTTAGATAAAAGTATGTTTAATGTTAGATGGGGTTAGTATAGTGATTTTTGATATACTAGTATGTTTATCTTTAATAGAATATAAAAGTGAATTATTCAGCAAAAAGATAATAAATGTTATCTTTGAAATAGAATAGATACCTACATATTTTAGTTAGATTAATAAAATATAAAAGTAAATTTATCTGTTCAACTAATCTTTGAAGCTCTTGTTTAACTGTACAAATTAGACAACTTGCACAATTTAAAGCAATAGATTCACCTTTGTGAACTTAATTATAAACAAATAACAGCAATATTTTACAAAATACTATTCAGTTAAGCTGCTAATTCATCTCTTTAGATAACATTAAAATATGCTTATACTCATACAAAATAAATATAATGTATATGAATCTCTGTAATCGGCAAGACCTTAAAAAGCGTAGCTGAAAAATG
Source organism: Drosophila lacertosa (assembly GCA_004143845.1). Classification (NCBI taxonomy): domain Eukaryota; kingdom Metazoa; phylum Arthropoda; class Insecta; order Diptera; family Drosophilidae; genus Drosophila; species Drosophila lacertosa. Next base: position 69,556 of record SCDZ01000161.1, on the reverse strand, counting down.
CTCTTCAATTAAATATTAAGTGGGATGTGAAAGATTAAACTAATGTGTGAAACACACAATAAAGTAAACACTATCTACAAGTTGGAGAGCTTAAATATTATTTGGACCACGAACTGCGCTCAACGAACGGAACAAGAATCACAAGTGGCCAATGGACGTGCTCGGGTGTCGATGGTCGGTACTTAAATTGCGAGCTTCAGCTATTTTGGTGGCAGCAAAATTGGCGTGGGGTATGCATATGTCAATTGAATTGGCGAATTGGCTGATAATGAGTGAAAATAACAGAGCTAATCAAATGCCCTTAAAGACACATTTAGCCAAAGCCCGCAACTAAACGCGAGCTAAACGCTGTTGCCGATAGAAAACTGGGGGGCTTTTTGGGTGGGTGTTGAAATGGTCGGTTTCACTCACGACTGTTGCCGCCGTTGGCTTCCGACAAATGGCAGCAATGATTGCCATAATAAACAGAAGAGATTAGATAAGAGCAGCTCGTTAAGTCACGTCTTGCATTCTCTACATTAAACACTCGCTCACTTTCTCTCCCTCTCTCTCTTTGTCTCTCTCTCTCTCTCAGAGCACCCACGCCGGCATCGATTGCAACGACAGCAACGGCACCAGCAGCAACTCCAGCAACACAAACGCGAACGCGACTGCTTCAACCTATTGTGCCCTTTGATCTGGACCTGCAGCTGCAGCTGAATGGCGTGCAGTATTTAAGCGGCAATGCACTGCCTGGTGCCACAACGCTGCTGCCACGCCCCGTGGCCAGACCGTTGGCACGCCCAGGGCGGCCACCTTACGCCTTTGTTCAACAGCAGCCGCCCACGCTGCGACCCAAACTCAGTGGCCATCCCAGCCAGGCAACGCTTCCGCTGCTACTCCAGCAGTCCAAGCAGTTTGCCTATGCGCCGCTGCCGCAGCGCAACTATGCGACTGCGGCCCGCATACCGCTGCCCTATCCGCCCAGCTTTGTCAGCCTGACAACGAGAAGACCTGGATCCGAGTATGCCGCTAGCTATTCAAAGCCCTTTCGGCCTTCGCAGCCGGACCTCACGCCCGATCTCTTTGCCGGACGCGACTCCAAGTCGCTGCTGGACTCGTATATACCCAGCTGGGAGGTGCTGCGTCTGTACCAGCAGCACCAGCCGACCCGCCCGCTGCAGCGCCACACCTTGGCCTACGCGGTGCCCAATCTGAGAGTCTTCAAGCGCGTAGCGTAGCCGAATCGTCAAGAAGTCCCTGGACAAGCAGGTGGCGCCGCAGTAAATGGCCGAATTGGCCAAGTGGGGTTAGTTTGTACTTAGCGATTGCATTTCTCACACATGTAAATTTTTTGTTTTTTATTTGTATTAATATGTATGATATATGTTTTTATTATTTATTAAAAGCGCACCATTTAAATCTCTTTTAAAAACATAACTTATAGAACGGTATAAACTGTTAGTTAGGTCTGAAGTTAGTTTGCACGTCTTGAAGCTGATAATGCATGTGTGAATGTTTATTTGGAAACGACATGTGTCTAGCACTCACATATGTCACAGTTGAAATTGTGTGCGCTGTGCTCACATAACAGGCCAGGTCCCATGTCCAGGCCATTTAAAGCGAGTCGACAATCCGATTGGAAGATGCGACTTTAGCGCTTCACTCAATTGCGCCCGCAGCTGATGTAATCGCGTCCATAAACCGAACAGCTTCCAATAACAAACAATTACACTGGCCAAACAGCCAAACCGCAAAAGCTGCACCCAAAATACAGTCGCTGTCGATGTCGACGTCGCATTTGCAGTCGCAGTTGCAGTCGACGTCGCGTCTCAGCGCATCGCATCTTTGCGTGGCGATGCTGTAAAATTATGATTTGTGTGGCAGTGTGTTTGTTGTATCGCAATGCATATTTGAAAGTCGGCAACTCTGCAATTTATGCAAGTAGGAAGCGTTGCACAGTCGCTGCGACTGCGACTGCAACACTGGCAACAACAACAAATCGAAACTGTGGCATCAAGAGGCCGCACTTTGGCCGTTAATGAAGTTGCCACAAAGTTAGCTGCCACTGCCGAGGGCCTAATCACCGCATTGTCTGCTGCGGTTTGTTTGCCATCAATTATATCCGAAAATATATACGCAAGTCAAGGATGTTTGAGCAGCCCAGTTTCCGCCTAACAATCCAAATCATTGGATTAAGGACCGTGATTATAATAAGTAGATGGTTAACTAATAGGTGTGTAAATATATACATATACATATATATTGCTCGCATTTCCTGCTTATTATTGTAAAGATTTGGAATGTTGTCTACACGAGTTTATATCTTAAACATTCTTTTTATCAAATTAGGCAAAAATTCATTTAAATCTATACAGATATAAAAATTGGACCTTCGATTGCTCAATTGCGAAAAGCATGTTAAGCCCTCAAGATAGTACGACAGGTCTCTAGTTAAAATGCAAATGAACTTTCCACTAATGTGATATAAGTGATCCCTCGCTATCAAAGCAACGTTTAGGCTACCATCTAACTTGGCCTGTTGCAACATACCAAAAAAAAAAAGAAAAGAAAAAAATCAGCGCTTAGAGACAACAGTAAACGAGTTTCGCAGCGCAACTAGCCCATTATCTTTTCAATCCCTCATTCATTTGCAGTTAATTGAATTGCTTATTTTGCAAAGTGTTCAGCATTTAGTTAAGTTAACTACTTTAAATAGGTCCCCATTTACATATCTTGGCCGTACCAACAGCGCTGTGTAATTAACATTACATTGCTACTTCTTTTATGCTGCAATTATTTTTTTCACAAATTTTAAATGTTGAATCTTGACTGTACACAACTAAATTTAACTTCCGCAAGGCTTTCGAAATATACAATTTAATGCGTTTAATGAATTCTGTCAAATTTTACGGGCTCCAGTCAACAACACGTTAACAGATTTCGCAATTTTAGCAAAATTTGCCAGGACGTTGTGTTACATTGTTTAAATCAGAATAAGTTACAGACAAAGTGGCAAAGCAACAATTGCAATTGCTGTGCGTGTACTTAACGAGTAGTTAAACAGCCTGCCAGGTTTCGACAAGATGATTAGTTGGCATCAACAGAAAAATCGAAACGAAATCAAGCTTGCCAGTACATAAAAGTGATTGTTGAATTCAACAGCAGCAGAGGAAAATTTCATATTTCACCATCAATCGGCAAATGAATAACTAGCAACAAATTCAAGTAAATTCTGCAAATATCTGAGCATATTAAATTGTAATTAAGAAGAGATTAATTAATTAAACTAATGAGCTTGGCCGGCAGGCAAACAAGTATACGCCCCCGGACAATGTGAACAATTGCCCAGTCGACTGTCGACGACCTTGTGGTGCCCAAGGGCTCGCTCCAGATGCTCCACAGTATTCGAATGCAAGCGTGTTAGCATAATAGGGAACTCACCTTCAAATCAAATTGAATGCAGGCCGATTGTTGACGTTGTTCAATATATACAAATATTTTTCCTTTATTTTTGGTTGCTATTTTTATGCTTTTTTTATGTTGTTAATTTTTTTTTTTTGGTCAACTCTTTTGGTTGGGTGCATTGGTTAACTTACCTATTAGGTAGAGTATAATTTTTTACAATATATGCGAAATGAATTTATATAAAAATCCACAATTATATTAAGCTCTCTGAATCTTTGTCTGCACTTTGTGGGTAAGTGTACAGACTGTTCGGTGTCTTGCGATCGACTTCCTTCGGCTGCTGACAAGCATTTTCAGCTGCATGGACAAAGCCCACGTTAACCTTCTGCAAATGGGCGAGTAAGCTGCATTATCATTGACGCTTATTATGATATTTGAAATTTGATGGGTCCGCAGACTTGGAACGCATCTTCAGTATAAACATATATATATATTTGTAAAGTGAAAAATCAGCATAATAAATAATAGTAGTGACGCCTAATAAGAGCTAAGAGCTAAGAGCTGACCGACATTGTTGCAACTGTGGGCCGATGATGATAATGATGATGATGATGATGACTGGACCGCTGGTACTCAGTCACGAGGGGGGCTAAGTGGGGTGTACGCCATTGGGCAACAGGGCAGCCCACTGGCTGATCAACATCTCAATTGCTGTTTATTTGCCTATCGATGCTATCACAGCGAATTTGTAAAATCAAAAATAAAAAAAAAGCACAAACCCAAATAACTAAAAAAAACAAACTTTCAAACAATGCAACCGATTGCCGAGTGTCGATTGCGACGGGGCGCGTGATATTCGTATATATTTTTGTTAATTTATTTATTTTTTTACTCTGTCTTTCTTTCCTTTTAAAATATTTTATTGCCATTATCGTTATCGCGTTGTTGTGCTGTTGTTGTGCTGCCGATGTTGCTGATGTTTTAGCTGGCACTTCGTTTTGAACAAAATGGATTACAAAACTGACAAAACAGTTCACCGTTTGCCTTTTTGCCGCCTTTGTTATGCCATTTCTCTTCGCACACAAGCCCAAACGCCAAATAACCAGCTAGCGAAAATCTCCAAATCTGAAAATCCCCAGCCCAATCCCAATCCCAGAGCTCTTAATGCGCCAATTAAATTGCCACTACTTGTGGAGCGACGCATGCAGCTCGTCTCTGCAATTGTTTTTATGCAAATTCCGTTTCGATTGGTTGCCGCTTTGTGACTAGTCACTGGGCTCGCTGGGCTCGCTTTGTGTTGGCCATTGAGATCGTAATGGCCATAATAATAAGCATCAAATGTATTCATCTAAAATGAAAGGTATCCCAGATTGAATCTCGTGCATCTCTGTGTGTGACTTGTGCACCACGCCAACTGTTGCGCCACATTTTTTTATGACTTTGAACTTGAACTGGTCTAAAATGGTAGTTTGTTTATTTATTTATTTATTTTTTAAAAAGAAATTTCGTAAAACGAAAGGAACCAAACGACCCAATGCAATGAAATCCACAATAGGCAAGGTCGTCTGCTGAAGTTTATTTCTCGTCTCTGGCAAAGCATCTAAAAGAAGAGTTGCCAACAAAATGGCAATTTAAAAATTTAATAAGTGTTAGAAATACTATGAATACAAATGCTCCATAGAAGACATAATATTCTCAGCTGTTTAGAAAAGATATTCACCATATACATATATATACACATATATAGTGAATGTATCTTATAAGTAAAAAACTCTTTGCTTCCAAAATTTATTATCAATACAATAATCCTTCAAATAGTTTTCTACCTTTTTTTTGGCAGTTGCTACAAAATGGAATTTAAATATATCTATTCTTATTAACAAAGTTCTTATATTGTCGCACGTGCAAAGTGTTATTAATCAGAATTCTTTGCTAAATGTGTGCAATGAGGCTAAGTTGACTTGGCAGCGCTCATTAAGAATCACGGAGACAAAGATTAAGTCTTTTATACGATATTTATATAGCATATGGTAAAAAGTATAAATTAAACAAGTATTTTAACATTGAAACAAATTTGAATTATCTGAATGATTGTTGTTATTTTTTTTTTTTTTTTACCTCTGTTATTATTGCAGCAGCGACTAGCAACCTACACCTTCAGCCATGTACACACTCGCACACACACTCGCACACACATACATACGTGCGGTGTCATTGCTGGTGAACTCGTCCACTGCTCGTTCCGCACGTTCCCGCTGGCTGGCTGGCTGACTGAGTGGCCAAGTGACTTGGACTTGCTGCAACGAAGACGCTGCTGGCTGATGTTGTTGGGGCTGCTGCTTCAGCGGCTGTCGTCGTCGTCGTCGTGGTCGTTGTTGGCATAAAAACCAAGCGCGATGCCAGCGCCAGCCACAGTAAGTCGCGCGACTTTTGAACGCCTGCAACGATCGTCGAGCGCTGGCAACGATCAAGTTTCCCACAATTTTCCAGCATCTTGTTTTCATTTTTGTTTTTGTTTTCTGTTTTGTTTGAAAGTGTGCATTAATTTGGTTCATTGTAGACTGGCATTTAGCAAATGAAACTGTGCGAAAAAAGCAATTAAAGTGAAGCAGCAACTCAAATAGAAAGCAATACAATCTTTCAGATACGAACTGATATATACATATATATATATATATATATACAAAGCCACCCCAGCGAGTGTTTGTGTATGTGTGAAAATTAATATTTAAATGTGCATTGTCTGAGGCGGCCAACTGTAGCAAATACGAGCAAAGCATCTTCGGGAACAATGAGATTGGCATTGATATTGGTACGTATTGCACGAGCAGGAAGCACTTGCCCATCAGCACTTGCATAATCACAGCCACAGCCCAGGCCGATGCGGAAGCGCCAACCGGGCAGACCCTCACTTAGACGACCAGGCCCATTTTTAACTTTGGCTCATCAGCTGTGTGAGCCCGCTTGTTGAATCCAATTAGAAGCATTCGATTTATCAAATTTTTAGCTATCAAAATCGCAATCGAAATCATAATTTGATTTGTGTTTCGAAAGTGCTGTTGAAGGCGTGGCTAAAACGCCCACCGCAAGAAATGCTTCCTATTACTCCTGTGCTGTCATCCGTTGGCTGCTCAATTAATTTGCATGGCAGCCACCGAGCCGCTGAGTCGCTGAGTCGCTGAGCCGCTGAGTCGCTAAGCCGGCCTGGCCAGCTGCAAGATGTGTTTCACTTTTGTTTAACATGGGCAACGCGAGGCTCTGGCAACGACACGTAATGCCCGCCATGGAAAGTGCTCACAGTGGGAGTTGCCAGCTGTGCTGCTGCTGCTGATGTGAGTGTGTATGTGTGTGTGTCGTTGGCCAGTTCGTGGCGCCAAGCTCAGCCGGTCTTTGGCAGCAGTTCACTGATCCTGACGCTGATACCACACGCCTCACCACAGACACAAATTCCATTTGAGCTGTTTTTGCGCTCATAGAATACGGCCGGACACTTTGAAGTATTTGGAAAGATTAACAGCAATTATGCCATAAGCGTTACACGTCAACTTTCATATCAACTCGATATTTAGATACACATAAATTTCAACAACATTTTTGAGTAAGTTAGGTGCACGATCGACTTTCCACAATTGTTTGAAAGTGACAACCTGCAGACAAATAGTTAAGTTTAACATAAGACTAACTAAATTTTCGATATTTTCTTTTTGATAACACACAAAAAGTTCCCTCCATAAGGGCTTACGAGCCACAATAAGATACAAACTTTAGATGAATCGCTTGGCTGACCTCTGAACTCAACTTATGTTGGCCATGCCGCCCTTGCCCTTGTCTCTAAATGTAAATTTTGGCTAAAGCGCCTGCGGTTCTGGCCTCGTCAAGAGCCAGCAACAACAACAACAAGCCACAAAGTAAACAAACAAATTTCTGCCACTGGCCACAACGCTGAGCTCATCAGATAGTTCCAGTTTCAGTTACAGTTCCAGTTCGACAGCCCGTTCCAGTGCCCATATCTGTCCATTTAATTGGCTTGAGACATTGCCTATCAACATTTATTAGGCAGATCTCCTAACTGTGGCTTATGGATTGCCAAACTAACTCGGCCACAAAAATGTATTTACGCAAATATGACGACGCTTCGTGACGGTTTGTTGCAATGAGAACTCGTTTGCTACTGCGGTGGTTCGGTGGTTTGGTGGTGCGGTGGTTCGGTGGTGCTTTGCGGTCGCTGTTACATAAAGTAATAAGAGCTTTAAAGAGCATGGGGCCACCGAACAGGCGCAGGACTAAGCTTTTATGTTTATGTTGTTGTTGGTGTTTTATTTTGAAGCTGGTTGACTTATAATTGTTTAATTTACATTTTATTGTTATGGTTTTTTGTTGTTGCTTGTTGCATAATTCGCTGAGCCACAGCCAACGGTAAAGCAGCAACAACTACAACAACAACAAAATGACGAGGCTACAACAAATTTGCACGCGTTGCGTGGCGCCAGCGGTTATAATTTCTTCGTCTTTGCTTTGCTGTGGTCTCTGTGGAGATGCACGCGTGTCACGCCCGTCGTGCGGCTCACGACTCACGCCCAACGCATTAACATGATTTGCAGCAATTGCCGAGAAATGGGCATTTTAATTTGCAATTAACCATTTAATGATAGTACGCAAGAAAATTTACTTTTCATTTTTGCGACACATTTTCCCCACTCACAATTGTGATTGCGTGGCGCCACAAGCAGAGGGGTGGCCGGTTATGCTCCACAATGTTCTGCCTGAGCTGGTTGACAATTTTGTCGCCACATTCTGCAAAGTGAAAGGCAACAGCAACAATAGCAGTTTAATTAAATTATTACACAAAGTGTTTTTTTCGCTGCTTGCCACCAAAGATAAATCAATGCTGGCCTGGCTGACAAGTGGGTGGAGAGGGGGGATCGCTGCTGGACGCATTATATAAAGCGGGTAACATAACAACAAAGATCATATAAATTCGCATGTTAGCGAAACTCGTCGACTTCCTCAGCACCAACCGCCCGCCTCCTCCAGCTCCACACATGCCCCCAACCACAATGCCAGCATTTGACAGAAATTATTTCTGCTTTTTTTTCTTTATTTATTTATTTTGTTTTTCTTTTTATTTTTTTGAGCATTTTTGTTACTGAGCCGCAGGTGCGCCCGTGCAGCAAGTGAACGCAAGTCTGCCAAAAAGTCTTCCTGCTTAAAGCAGCAACAATATACACACACACACACACACACACACAAGAGCCAAAAATAACAGTAACGTGTCAGCAACAACGCACAGCGCGCTATTTAATTATGTATCTCGAGTCTGGAGTCTTTAAAGTTGACTTGACACACTGTCCCAGTTTCGGATTTATCGTCGCTGTAATGGAGTGACAAAATGCAATTAAAATCTATGTATTATAGCGGGCTGGCCGTAAGATATTTAACGCGCAGCGAGCACATGCAAAATGTTGAAATTGCAAGTAACGCAATAATGGTAAAAATATTAATAATAAAAGTTTTTTTAGGCCAAACATTGTAATTTAAACTGAATGCATTCGGGGCGTTTTATAATAAAATTAACATATGTATATAAAATATAACAATATTAATTTAAAGCTTATTTCTAAAAATTAAAACAAAAGACTTAGAACACGAACTTGCCCGAATACAAACATAACTTATTTAGGAAACGAACTTTTTCGAAATCTTTCTACTCTTTAAGGAGCTGCGACAACGACACAATTACAATAACCTGGTTGCAGCTCGGCTACTTCTGCCCATTCACTTTATTTATTCACTTAATTCGATCTCTGCATAGACGAAATGTCAAATGTGAAATATGTGTGTATGTGTGTTGTTAATGTGGAGCTGTTAAAGTGTTTGTTGATTTTATTATTGGTGCTGAAAGAGTCGTTTTGATTTTATTGATTTCGGTTAGCTTTTTGTATCGAGACCATTCGATAGCCAAGAGCACAAAAACAAAAGAGCTTTTGGCGCAATCGCAGCGGCGTTCGATTGTCTCGCTGGCGCCTCACCTTGAGCCCAAAGCTAAGACAAAGGTGCCAGCAAACAAAAGCCAGTCAGTCACAACACACACACACACACACACACACTTACACAAAGATCTGTACATGACCCAAACGAATCTCTAACTATTTCACATCCTTCTGTCTCAATTGCAGTGCACGCTGTGCGCGGCGCTGTGCTTGGCCAGCGCTTTGGGCCAGCCTGAGTCGCCCACAAAGTCATCGGCCAGCGGCTACCCCAAGAAGGTGACCACGCTAAAGAAGCGACCCACCAAAACGCCCGGCACCACAACACTGACGTCATCAACCTCAGCCGCTGCCAGAACTGCCACAACGAAGCCCAGCAAGCCACGCGTCAAGATCGCTGGCGCCGGCAAAACGACGACGACGAAGACACCCTCGGTTGCGGCCAGCTTTGGCAATTTACCCGCCGATGATCTGGAGTTCATCAACGAGCTGGACAAACAGTTCAAGCTGCACGGCAACAAAATCAAAATCAAAGTGGAGCGCGACAATTCGACCAGCGGCAACAAGAACAACAAACGCACCATCGATGGCGAACTGGGGTCAGTGACTTTTCTGTCTGTTAACAAACCAGTTCGCCAAAAAATGAAATTCTTTACCTTTTGTTCCTTTACATTATAGAGCAAAGAAAAGCTTAATTCATAAATATGTAGCAGACATTAGATATGTGATATAGGGCACAGGAAACGCTTTTATATGGTCTGTAAACATATGGTCTTTAAATCAAGCAGTGGAAATTAAATTGCTCACCTAAAAATTATAAAAATTAAATGCTCAGTGCCCAACAACATCCGCATATTTTCCCATATATATAATATGCAATCAATAATATTCGCCATACCCTTGTAAATAATTGCTTAGCATTTTCCATTTAATTCGAATGTGTAGCAAAAGTGAAACAGTAAAACAGATTATCCCATAAATAGACAAGACGGCAACGAAGGTAACAATTAAATGCAATTGGAGCCGCATTCTCAGTTCTTTTGCTGACATTTACAAGTTCGTTGTCAAGATTATAATGAAAGTGAGTGGAAACTGGTTTACAAATTGCGCGGCAAGAATTCACATCGAAAGGGAAAACAGGAACAAGTTTAAATACCCACAATTAGTTCTCCCAGTTGCCAATCAGTTTTTCAGTTTGCTTGCATTTCAAATGTGTGTCTCAATGCTAAAGTTCTGCTTCTTTTTCGCAGATATGGCTATGCGCATCAGGGTTACGACTACACACCGCCCAAGTTCATGTTCTACCCGTACTCACAGCACGATATACCCGCCACGGAATCGCCCGATGTGTACACCGGCTACTCGCAGGCGGACTACGAACAGCCCGGCACAACTCAGGCCGAACAGCAGCAAGTGCAGCACCAGCAGGTGACCAGCGTGACCATTGAACCCTCCTATTCGTACGAGCTGAAGCCGCAAACCAGTTACGAAACACAGCAGCCGGCGGCGGAGCAGCACGCGCATGCGGAGCAGCCGCAAATCGATTTGCCACAGCCACATCATGAGTCTGGAGCGCCGGTCGGCGATGCTGCTGCCTACCAGGAACCGGTCATTGTGCTGCGCATACCCGGTCCGGCCAAGTATGCGGCGCATCTGCAGACACTGCTGCAGCAGTACCTGGAGATACGTGCCGCCCAGTATCTGCAGCTGCTGCAGGAAGCCGAACAGCGCAAGCAGCACCAGCCCGAAGAGCTGGCGCCACAGCCCTATGCCACGGCCGAGCAGCATGAGCAGGCGCACTATCATCCCGATGTCAGCTATGCCCACCAGGTGGCAGCTACCCCACCGCCCATTCAATACGCGCCCATCGACGACGTCTACCAGACCTACAAGGGGCGTCACCAGCAGCCACAGGCGCCACAGTACGAGCAGCCTGCTCCGGAGGCCTACTACGCGCCCACCGGCTACCAGCAGCAGCCGCAGTTCTACTACGCCCAGCCGCAGCAGCAGGCCCAGTACGAGCAGAGCTATCAGCCGCAGCTCTACCTGATCGCCATGGCGCCACAGTCGCAATATGCCGAGCCGTCGGCGCCTGCCCAGCACCAGCAGCAGCCCATTTATGTGCCCGAGCAGGAGCCGCCCACTGGTCCGGAGGCAGAGCCAGCTGCTCAAGAGCACGGGCATGGGCACGAGCTGCCCATTACCGAGAACAATCCGCGACCCACGCACACCAAGGTCATCTTTAACTCGCAAAGCGGCGCCTCCGACTATACCGCCAATATGTACGAGCTGCCCTCCATACGACCATACGCAGAGGAGCAGCAGCAGCATCAACATCAGCAGCAGCAGTCGGAGAGCGCTCACGCTGATGTCGCAACGACGGCCGCCGACTATCAGCCAGCCCATGAGCCCGCCGAGGCCATGGCCATAACGCAGCCGCCGTACAACTATCACGCCCACGGCCTGAAGATGACGCGCCAACAGCGTCAGGGCAAGCGGGCGGCCAAATCGGAGCACGCGGTCGCTGACCATCAACTGCAGCAGATACGCGAGTATGTGCGGGAGAAGCTTGGCGCCGAGATGGGCTCGGCTGTCGAGTACAAGACGACGCAGCTGCTGGAGGGTTAGTTGGGCGCAGTTGCAATTGCAGCTATTGTTAATAATATTAATGTATGTATGTACCATATAAACGCATTGCTTGTTTACGTTTGTTGTTGTCGACTGGTTGCCTGCCTGACAAAGTGAAGAAAAAAGAAAATATCATTAGTATTTATTTTTATTTTTGAAATCAGGAAGGCAAACCTCACTCAAGGGCACCTTCGATGGAAAACCTCATGTGGATCAGTTTTCTTTCCTGATGTTCATTAAATTCGAATTCATCTCGCGTTATTTTTTTGTACATCATTTTCACGCTCATGCAAGTTGTTTTTATTATTGTAATTTCATTCAATTAATGGATTTTTTTTTGTTTGTTTTTCTAACAACAACAAATTGTGTTAAATATGTGCAATAATTAGTTTGTAATGATACGTGCTTTTGAATTTATATATTTTTGCACAAATAAAAGATGTAAAATTAAAAGAAAGCCCGTTGGGGCTTCTGTTTTTTTTCTATGCCACGTGAACACACTTGGCTGCGGGGTATTCTAAAGTTAGGGAAGAAATTTCATGAAAAGATATACCCATCTATATAATATACAATCGAGGACTGAAAGTTGCTTTTAAATCTTATAGTCAAAAATTAGGTAATTGATAAACGTATTTATATGCTTATTTGCCCTTATTGATTTCAGTATTTATATCTGAAATTTATATAGGTAAGTAAGCTTGAGAGCGTGCCTAGCCATCCAGCGAAAATAGTTGACTCTAGAATATGAATCCAAAATTTCGAGATTACAGGGCAGGCAGGGTATCGCACTTTCGAGAATATAGCTGGTTAACGAAAAAGATAAATTGTAGAAGAAAACATTTTAGGTTTTTTTACAGGTCATCTCTAGTCGAGCAGCTGCTTTTAACTGGCTCTCTCACTGTCGAGCATATGTAAGTGAATACCTGCTGCGTAATGAAAAGTATACTCTATAATCTGTTATGAGCTTGCCCACAGGTCATCTCATTGTCGAGCAGCCGCCATCAGCTGAAATTAACTGGCCGCCTAAAAGACTGCAACAGTTTTGTGCACGTTTTGAATACTCGCATGTGGCAAGTAGGTTGTCGGCACATTTAACACATTTTTAATGCGGAACATTCGATGGGTGGATACAAGTCTATTATGCCATTTGCAGCGATAGCCCGGAAATCACGCATAAAGCCAATAAAACTGCACACATAATCATATCAATTGAAAATCATTTGCAATTCGGCTGGTATTTGTTATTTGCATTGCTCGGGTGTTAAATGCCACAGATGTTTAAATATACGTTGCACAAAAAAAAATTATACAAAAATCAAATTCAAATAACAACGCGCCGATAATCACGCAAAACTGCTGCAAAAACGAACAGGAAATACGAAATACCGAAAACAGCAACGAAATTCAATTAACGTACAAATCGACGTCCGACATGAATTTAAGGCTCAGTTTTCGTATTCATTTGTGCCTGTTTCTTCACTATGACCATTCCTGCCGATTGCCTTTAATGTGAGCATAGTTGATCTTGTTTTTGCGCTAAGTAATTAGTTTGTTAGTGTCGTTTTTCAGTGGGACAGTGTTTGACGACTGGCGCTGATTTTGAAAGTTTGAATAATGGATTAATGCGCTTTTTAAAGTATGCCCAATAATCAATGTTCAATAACCAGTGGGACCACAATATTTTAGTTTCATTAATTTTTGGAAATATTTAATCAGATTACATGCCCCAATTACACCTAAAATACATTTTCTAATGCTTTCAACTTGTCTTTTATAGTACTCCCCCAGTTTTATAACAAAACTCTTTTTTCAACTTCTTCAGTATTTTGTGCGAAATGCAAATTTCCCCCATATAATAACAGATTGAGAATAAACAGACTTTAATTACCCTACAAGCAATGTTGAGATATTGTCTAGCCCATATAAGTATCTGCTATTAATGATTTTAGCCCAATTTTTTTTATCGCTTGGCAACTTTCACCTACTTCAAGAGGTAAATTAGGAGCGTTGTTCGCATTGCCAGTTTAGCCTGTTTGCCTCATCATTTAAATGAGTTTACGTAAAACTCAAATATGCAAGCAAACAATTAGCATAATCGGCTGCCGCAATGGACAACAAATTGTAGCAATTTTTATAATTTTTCCCATTCAAATGCGGCAGTGGCAGCGTCTACGGCATGAATGTGGCCGCATCTCGACTTTCCAGTCGAAAACATTATTAAAACACACACACAAAATATGCAACATTTCCGTGCTCGCAAAATTAGTTGCACTGCTAGATTTTTATCGGGCAGATGCAACCACATTTCCAATTGGCATCTGCACGCGGCCTTTGTGGCCTCTTTGCATTGCCAACACGCAGCGGCGCAAGAAAGCAGTCGAAATTGAAAGTTTTATTCCCAAAGTGGATCGATTGTCCATTGTTGTCACGTTGGCCAGTGCACGGGCAGGCAGCCAAAACAGCGGCCACCGCCCTGCAGCCACGTACCTGGCCAGGTGCTCCAACAGTCAACTCAAATATCGCGCATACGACAAGAAGTTGCATCTTCAGCTATATAGTATGCTTATGAGTTATGGGCACTTTTGTGGGATTGAAGGAATCCGAAAAAGAAATAACTGAAACTGTGGTAAAGAAAAAATAACAGGCCCGCTAAGCCCATAAAATGTATAATGATCTAAATGCTGCCATAACAATGGACCCATAAAACACCGCTGCAACAACAACAATTCACTCACTCACCAGCTCGCCAGCCAGCGGCAACAAATTAATAACTTCAGCGTCGGCCCGAGCACAAAATGTAACATTTTCCAACATTGTCCAAGCGTTGCGAATGCCGTTGCTGCACAGTGGATCCAATTGGATGTTAGTACGCTTTATGGATTGATAACTCCATAAAAGCTATTTTATGAATAAAATAAAAATTAGCACGTTTATACACTTTCATTTTCTTAAGCATTTTGTGAAGCTTATTAAAAATGTTTTGAGTATTCTTCTGATTTATTACCTTTGCAACCCATAAATGATTAAATCCATAATATAAAGCTATCCTTGGTCAAATGATTTAATCCACTGTACACTGCTGCCGTCATCGTCACTGGCCGTTGCCGCTTTAGATGTTGCCGTTGTTGTTGCTGCCTCTGCTGACGCTGTTATTTTGTTGGCTGTTGGTTTTTGCCATATAACGCGCATGCATTGCATTCACGTATTCGCATTGGCAAGGTTGTTGATCTTCGCATGTGGCATGCCCAGTCCCAGTCCCAGTCCAAGTCTCGTTCCCGTTCCCGTTCCCGCCGTCCGGCTTATGTTATTGTTTGTGTCGCATTGGAAAATCCCTGTCATTTATACTTATTACCTATTAAATGTGGCAAATGTTTTTGCCAGAATATAAATATAAATAATGCCAACTGTCATCCAACATTGGACAAACGAAGCTGCACAATGAACCCGGCTCACCCCAAGCAAAACTAATAAGCCAACTTTTTAATCGAAATTGAAATCTTAATTTCAATTCCATTTTAACAAGTGCATCGAAATTTTGGCCAAAACGCAGCAGCTGCTGCTGCTTGTGGCTGTCCAAACAGTCTGATAAAAATCCTCATAAATTGTGTGCAACTCTTTTCTCTCCGTTAATTACTATGCACTTAATCAGTGACCATGAAGTTACTGAAACCTTAAAGCGCATAGATGAAACCAAAATAAAAACAAAAAAAAAATATATTGTATTGTTGTTGTTGTTGTTATTTACGAGTGGCTGCTGTGGTTGGCATGTGCTGCTGCCAGCTGCTTAGCGATAATCAGGCCTGCGGCCGTAGTACATTATGGCTTTTAAGCCTTAAGCGGTTATCAGCTTAGAGTCTTCAGAATGGAAATAAACATGAATAGATAATCGAACTTATAAAACAATAAAGCGGGACTAAAACAATGTATATATTTAGGTATATTACCCATTAAATAGTTCAAGTCTTTTCAAAATGTCTTTTATATAATATCAATAAGCTTCCATAAATGTTTGCCAAGTTGCAACTGCATCCTGCATATAACCTACTTTACTAAAAAAAAAAGCTTTACTTTTTTATTATTATTATCATTATTATTATTGTTGGATTTATGTGCCTATATGCGCCTCATTCCACTTTAAATCACCTACAAGGCGCTAACAATGACAGGCGCCGCCATTTCATTGAACTGCATTTTCGCTGTCGTTGCGATGTGTGTGCAGTTTATGGCTTAATTGGGCGAAACGAAATCGAAACTGCGGCCCGAAACCAGTTCAGCATTTGACATTTGATTTGTGTGCGGCTGCAGTGGTCGGTGGTGGTTTGTGTGCGCGTCACACCGGGCGTATGCGTTACGGCTGATTATGATGGGCGAACAAATCACGCATACGCAGTGCGTTAAGTAGCCGTTACAATTTGAATGTACAACAGATGATGGGACTGAAGCTGCCGCCGCTGTTGGCTCAAAAGCGAATGTCTCCGTAACCGCACATCTGCCGCGCTCACTCTCTCTCACGGTATCTGGCTGGCGCCATCTCTTTTTCGTTAACACTCGCCCGTGTTTTCTGTGTATAATTCGCAAGTTTTCTTTGGCTCGCACATTCGCATAAATTTTCCGCTGTGCCGGCAGCTTTATTATAAAAGCCTCGCCTCGCCAGCTCGGCGCAAACAATTCAAATCCAGTAACTGACGCGAAATGATCTTCGTCATGGCAGCGCGTTGTCGGTCCACCAAGAGCCTGCTCCTCAGCCTGAATCGATGGCTCTGCCTAGCTACGGCCTTGCTAATTGTAAGTAGTGCAATTGGCAGCTGCCAATGGCAGTTGGACAACCCCTTCAACAAAGGATTTTCACAATTAGTTCCCTTTTTTTTTAATGTGTGTGCGTGCGAAAAGTCTATAATTAAAATAGTGTTCTTCAACTAGTGAAATTTTAATAGAAAAAAAACATTGACTGTGACTGCATGCAAACTATTAAGTATGATGACAGTAAAATATAAAAATCAGTTAAACAAATAAATTAAAGCGTTTCGGTAACTACGTAAAGCAGACAAAGCGAGTCCTTAACAATAAATGTTTAAATAATTACACAGCTTGCAAGCTCTGAGAGAGTAAAAATGGATATAAGCTTTTAAAGAAATACTGAAAACAATATTAAACTGTGTTATTTGAAACAGACGGAAAACCATATTAAAAAATGTATTAAATATTTTCTCTAGCGTTGGCCACAAAGTAACAAAAAATACAATTGAAAATTATTTTGAGATCAAAAACTAATAAAAACAATAGGTTTGATTAGAAAGGTGCTCAAAGGATCAATGTGGGGTAACCTGTAAAATATACGTAGAAAATTGTATATTCAAATATATTCGATTTAGATTAGTCAGTTTTGAAATATTAGCAATCGGTCAATCTACATAAGCATTGCTCTTTAAAAGATTGAAGAGTTTCAACTTTTATATCATTATCAAAATGAAATTTTGTAAGCTTCAGAATATATCAACTTGCATCGGTAATATATATTAATAAAAGTTAGACCGACTAAAGGACTTCGACATGTTCATGTTCAGATGAGTGCCATTTAATTCGCTGTTCATAGAAACGGTTAATCTTTCATTAACTCGCATCGCCGGCGGGCACTGAGCCGTCAGCAATTGGCAATCAGCTTCAATCACAACAAAGTTGCGTGCCGCAAACATTTCATGCTGATGCTTTGAGGCCCCCAGCTGCCAAACTGGGGTGCTGCTGCCGTCGCAGCTCCATCAGCCACATGCACGGGCCAATGAACTTGCAGCGGACGCAGCTCAAGCGCTACGTCAATCATAAGACGGCCGTGGCTGAGGCGAAGGCGGCGGCATCAGCAGGCTGGCGGCCCGTTCCCGTTGCGAAAAACGTTTTTCCCCCGCCAAAAGCGAAAGCGAATTGGTTAACTTTAATTAGTTTAATTACGAAACATACACTTTTAGATATTTATATATGTTTGTGCGTCCAACTAACTGCAAACAAAGGCAAATGGCCAACTGAATGTACGCTTTGCATTCACATAGCCATCAATTGACGCCGAACGACATCCAACACTTTAAGCAATTACCATTTAATTGGTCCTCTCCCTCTCTAGCTAACTCTCACTCGCACTCTCTCTCTCTCTCTCTCTCTCTGTTTCACTTAGTCTAACTTTGTAACTCCCTGCATCCACTTTCATTTGCAGCTCGCAACGCAGCTGTCGCTGTGTGAAGCACAGTCGCAGCCGCGTGTTGGCCGCCGACCCGCTGCAAAAACAAATGTGGATGACTCCAGTGAACGGAGCGTTGCGCCCGATCAACTGGCGCTGGCCGCTGGCCGTTCGGACGGACACGGGCGCAACTATCCGCGACGCGGCGCGGCAATACATTCAAGGACTAAGGAGATATCTGCAGGTAAGTAAAAGCAACGTGAATAAAGCCTTTCACTTAAGATTTAGTTGATTGTCTAGCTTTTTAGCTGAAGTAAATAATTTTGTAAAGCTGGAAAGATTATTTTGACTTATGTATATAGTCTAGAAATTCAGTACATTCTTGTCTTATAAATGAACAGCTGCCAC
The DNA here is from genome assembly GCA_004143845.1 of Drosophila lacertosa. Classification (NCBI taxonomy): domain Eukaryota; kingdom Metazoa; phylum Arthropoda; class Insecta; order Diptera; family Drosophilidae; genus Drosophila; species Drosophila lacertosa. Next base: position 50,980 of record SCDZ01000161.1, on the reverse strand, counting down.
AATTATTATTATTTAATTACTAATACCAGATCTGCCCTTTTTGTTCCATCTTTGTGTTCCGCCCCAAAGACCATAGCTACGGACAGCTGGAGCTAAATCTGATAAGACCCGAGCACGAGACGTCTTCATTGTCACCGCACGGCAAGATCAGTGCCTACTACGGCGGCGGCATGAGCACAACAGCCGAATCTGTCGGAACTGCTGATGGTGATCTGGGTCACGAGAACAGCGCCATACTTGAGGATTCGGAGACGGCGGCCGAGTACGTGGCCAATGCCATGAAAATGGCTTATGGCACACGGCACAAGGAGCAGCAGGCGCCGCTGCTGCTCTATAGTCCCAGTTCTAGTTCCAGTTCCAGTTCCAGCTCCAGCTCCAGTTCCAGTTCCAGTTCCGAGCAGCAGTCACGCCAACAACACCAGCAGCAGCAGCAGCAGCAGCAATTGGAGCAGGCCAAACATGCAAAGGCACAGGCGCAAGCGCAGGCGGCGCTGCTTGAGGCACAGATGCAGGCAGAGCTGCAGGCGCAGCTTGTGCAGCAGCAGGCGCTGCTCCTGGCCGAGCAGCAGCGACAACAGCAGCACCAGCAGCAACATCAGCAACATCAACAACAGCAACAACAGCAGCAACAACAGCAGCAACAACAGCAGCAACAACATTCAGTTGAGTCCTCAGCCAGCGAGCCCTCGCCACCCGCTCCAGCGCCAGTCTATGAGAAGGAGTCGGTGCCGCGCAGCTACGAGCTGTACGAGACGCCCACACAGCAGGATCCCGCGAGTGGCGACATCGAGCGTCTCTATCGCACCAAGTACTACAGCTATCCAGCACCGCAGCCGCAGCCGCAAGTCTATCGGAACATTGAGGCCGAGGCGGAGGAAAAGGTGCGCGTCTCGGCATCCACCGAAATACCCAAGGCGGAGATAATGAAGCAAATCGAGAAGTCCGTCATCAAGTACATGAAGGAACTGGAGGCGGAGGGCAAAATTATAACGACGCCACAGGAGCTGGCGCCACCAGCTACTAAGACATACTACAAACTGCTCTCGCTGCCCAGCTCGAGCGGCGCCAGCGCCGCCCTGGCCAGCGAGGAGAAGCGCTACAGCAGCAGCACGGTGCGTCCCAAGTATACCAGTGCGCCAGCTGCTGGCCAGAGTCGCCAGCCGGGTCAGTCTAGTCCGCAACATGGCCAATATCTTGGCCAGCATCATCCGCTGAGCAAGCAAGGCTCGCATGCCTCGACCAAACAGCAGCGCTATCAGTCCGAGACAGAGACCGCATACCAGGCGCCGGATATATCCGCCGACTCGATGGCGCCCAACGTGGAGTTCATCTATAAGATCAAGACGCGTGCACCTCTGCAGACAGCCACAGTGAAGACCGTATCGAAGCCGTACACGCTGCCACTGAAGACCAGCGCGGAGCACTTTGATCATGGCGCCGCCTTGAAGAACATCGAGGAGTTCGATTTGTCGCATGTGGTGACGACGCCTGAGCGCGAGCAGGAGGAGCAGCGGGTGACCAGCAAGCCACAGAAACTGTATTTCAACTCAGATATCTATCATGACATTAACTCGCTGCCATACAAGGCTGAAAAGCTGCGTGGCGCCGGCGGCAGCCTCAGCAACGTTCACTCCACACAGGCCCAGGAGTATCGGCACAAGCTGAAGGCAGTCACCGATCTGCACTCGGACTACAAAGGCTATTCGGGCTACTTTGCGGAGCCAGCGTCCAGCAGCATGGAGCTGGCCGACAAACAGCCGCCCAGTGGGATTGGCCATGATGGCAGTGACGAGGGCTACCCGCTGCCTTACCAGTATGTGCTGAAGAAGGAGCCGCTGTCCAACAAGTACGAGGAGGAGCGCGAGAGCTGGGAGCAATCGATGCGCCTGGCGCATGGCAAGCCCACCGCTGGCGTTTACAAGTCTAGTGGCTCCAGCAGTCTGGACTACGACAGCTACAGTCCCAAGTTCAACAACAATCCCGAGGGCTACGGCTATCAGCACACCTATAAGACCCAGCTGTTGCGCGGCGCTGGCTCATCTGGCGGCGGCGGCGGCGGCGGCGGCGGACCAATCTCAGGCAACAGTGCGGCGGGCAAGCGCGGCAAGCGTGGCGGTGCACCGCATCCCGCAGCCGGTGGAGCGCCGGGCAAGAAACTGTTACGCGGCAACGGTGGCGGCTCGGGCCTTGGCGGCCCCATCGCCGTTGGCGGCAAGTTGGTGAAGGATCTGGAGGCCAATCTGGCGCTGCGACCACCGCCCAAAAAATAGTCTGTTAAATATAGTTTATTATATGCAATATTTTGTTAATGAGAGAATGTTGTATTGTGTTTTTTTTTGAATTTTTTGTGCTTAGTTATTTTTAGTTTGCTTCTTATAATTATTTATTTTATAGCCAGTTGCTATTCTCGATGTGGGCAGGTAGGGACAGTCGCACCAGCAGCTGTTACCCAACCAACCCGACTAGTAGTTAACGGAAAACGAATCATTTGCGCTAGAAAAAATAACATTTGTTAGAATTCAATAAAAAAAATATTTAAATAAATAATTAAAAACATTTTGAATAAGCCCAAAATCCTAACGGCTTAAAGCTTTGCAATTAAATTGGGACTGTGTCTGCACTTAGAGCTTTAAACGGACAGATTTGTTGCCTTACAGCACCTGAAGCTCTTTAAAAGCTTTGTCTAGGCTAGGCTCAAGCTTGAATGCCTTCAAAATAAAAGCTATTTTGAATTTGTCAACATTTGTTAAACGAAAAACGTAAAATCTTAAAATTTATTTTAGTTCAAACATAAATTAGTACTTCAAGTCAACCGATTCCTTTAAAAAATATATCTTACAAATACTTTAAGTGCAAACCAAAGTTTTTAGATACAAAATATTAACAATATGTCCAAATTATAGTACTCCGAATTTTTAAAGTTTTTAAATATTTTAGTTATATTTTCTATTTTGCAGTATGTAAAATGTACTTAGAAATATTAAAATCATTAAGTATAATTTTCAGATACAGAAACTTTCAGCAGAATAGTTCTCAATCCAATATTTTTTTCTATGTATGTGTACTCAAGAATTTTGAATATCGGTGAGAATTAATATATTGCTGATATTGTTAGAACTCTTCTCTTTGAATTCAAATAATACAACAATGTGTTTAATAATACTCTGGGCAAACGTTTATTTCACAAAGATTATAAAAAAAATAAAGCCTTACATATACATACGTAAAAAAGATATAAGATAAAAACTGGCTCTCATCTGATATGAGAAAAAAATTAAACATTATTTGGCAAAATGGGTTGCAGGGCATTGGGGCTAGAGGTCCCGCCTAAGCCTATTCGTGGTGGGAATAGTGCTCGTAGTGCTCGGAATGATGCACTGGCTCCTCGTAGTGGCCATGCTCGTGCAGATGCGACTCGCTGTGATTCTCCAGCACCAGGCCGTGGTTGTGATTGTGTTCAGTCTTGGGATGCAGTATCTTCAACTTCTGCTTGGTGCCGCCAATCTCGATGGGCTTCTTCACCAGATGCTGATCCTCGTGCTTGATATAAACGGGCACAGCGTGATAGTGATGGAATTTGACACTCTGATGCGATGTGGCGTGCTTGTGGTCCACCTCGTGATGCACCTCAGTCTCCTCATGCTCCGGCTCGTATTTGGCGTGCTCCTCGTGCTCGAACTCATGAATTTTCAGCGCGCTGGTAAGCGCCAACAGTGCCAGGCACGAAAGCTAAGGCAAAAAACACACACAAAACAAAACAATTATTTCAAAATTTGTAGCGTATCACAAGGATCAAGGAGCTGTTGGCTGTAGGGAACTTTTAAATTTTTTGAGTTCAAAGTTCCTATTTTTTAGTTTCTGTTTTTGTATAATTTTATTTGCTTACAGCTAATTTCAGCATATTGTTTAAGTTACACACAAAAACGCGCACAAAAAAATAATGTAAAAAAATGTAACTTTTGTAATGTTTCACGAAACACAAATCCTACGACGGTTTTGGGAGAGCTGGTTGTGGACTCCTTGACGTTGGTGAACTGAATGTGGCTTGGCGTCTGGGACCAGATTCGATTTATACCCGAAAAAATGATGTGGCGAACAGATACGAGCAGCCCACGAGCAAGTGAAATGTGCAACACCAGCAAGAGCAACACCAGAAACTACAAAAACAACAACAACAACAATTGAGTGGCCGCGGCAACGAACTTCAAAATGGTTACCAACAACAATCGAAATCGAAGTCATAGTCGAAGTCGAAGTCGTTAGCGGCATATAAGATAAGTTGACGCAAGCTGTTGTTGTTTCTGTTGCTGTCGCACACACACACACACACACACACACACACACACACACACACACACACAGAGACACGCTGCACATGCGTGCCAAACTCGTACAATTAAAATTTATTACGTATACGCCGCCTAGCCCTCACTTGAGGCAGGCGATTTTCCCGTGCAAACTTGTTGTCAATTGGTGCGGTGTGCGGCAGCCACAGCAGGCGGGTTAACCACCGCCGCCACCACTAACCGGTCGAGCGGTGCACAAATATGTAATGCAAGTGCAAGGTAATTGTACAAAAAATAAAAAATAAATATAAATGCATATATATATATATATATATATATATATATATATATATCTAACGGCAATTATAAACGGCCGCTGAAGAAAACAAACAAAGAAAACACATTAACAGCATTGATAAATTAAATTTAATTTTATTTGTCGCAAATTGCAGGAATTACGCCAATTGGCCATAAGAGTGACATCGATACCAAAATTTTAAGTACGTGCGATTGGCATTTCGAATTGTTGGCCGATAATCTGCCTAATTGCGTTGCCCAAACTGAAGATGTACGGGCTATTGTTGCAACAGTTGTTCTGCTTGCAGCAAAAACGACAACAACTGTTGCAAGACTCGCGGTTTTGCTTCCTCGTTCGTTCATTAGGCCGCGCCCAAGAAAATGTGAATGTGAAATTTATGAACGCTTGAAAAATTGGTGCACGAATGATGGATCGACAGCCCTAATTATGGTGAGGGCTGTGGCAACGTTTTCTCACTCGAGTTTGAGTTTGAAAAGCTTGCAACGCAACAGTTTAGTGTGGAGTAGCCGAATGCGTTGCAGGTCTCTGTAGTAAAAGTATTGAAGGCCTAATGATTATAAACACTTACTTGCTCATAGATCTATATATATTTATGTAAATACTTTCTCAATCTTCCCGTGCCCATGGCTAATTGACTTTCAATCTTACAATCTAGCTGTCGAACGATTTAATCAGTTTCCTAGTGTTCCAATTAGCATTAAAGTGCACATAAATAAGAGCGAGAGCGATTAAAATGCAGTACGATTAGATAATCAAGCAGTGAATGGCTCTGTTTGGCTCAGGAAACTGAAAATTGCTAAAATTTCCAAAATACAAAAAGTAAAAAAAACCGAAAAAATAATAATAAAAATGTAGATTCGAGCCGAAACTTAAAGCCGCTGCTCCAACGTTAAACTGTTTGCCAAATGGTACTGTTGTAAGTGTTCACTGCTACAATACCACTTTAACAATAGCGTTGTTGCATGTGCAATAGTTGGCTTTTAATTTCATTGGGTTAGTATGCTTCGATCGGCAACAGCAGCGTTCATACGCAAATACAGTGCAAAAGTAAAAGTAAACTACTTTCTCACACAATGACGACAAAATTTGCATAACAAGCTGTTAACGCTGTCAAAAGTGCGCCTGCCACAAAAGTCGTTTAAATTAATAATTTAATAAATGCTCAGCTCCTTACGTAACTTTAATCTTCTTCCCATTTTCCAGGAAATTGCTAACTGCGTAAATTAAGCAAATTCAAATTAAAACCCGTTCGATTATCGGGTTCGATGACGTTTCTTCTTGTTGTCGCAATCGATTGCCGAATGCCAGTTGCTGACTATTCTAAAAGCTGTAACGAAAGAATTATGTTCGTCAAAATAATCATTTAGCGTCGACTATCGCTGCCAGCCCCATACAGAAAGTGCTAAAGAAATGCAACTTGCTTATGAACTCTTATAAAATAAAAAACAATTCATTTTTTTTATTTAGATAAAAAAAATTTCAACCGGATTTTTGAGAAAATTTCATATACGTGTTTATACTGCTTCCACTCCCGCCATCTTTATGCAAGCAAAATTAGTATTTAAAGCAATATCACATTTGCAATCATTTTGCTTTCTAATTGATGAGAATTGTTAGTATGTATTTTGATAAAATCTTGTATACACCAAGAAAAAATTACCAAGGTGTCATTGCCTGTACACTTGACATTTGAAATTAGCGAACACTAAGCTTTTAACACCTTTTTCACAAAGAATGGCCTATTTTTATATCTCAATTAGCAGCATATTTTTTATTTTACGTTGTATTCGAAGTCTGGCTCTGCCAAAAGTTAGACGCATTTATCAATCATTATTAATGTGTAAATAAGTCAATGTGTAAATAATTATAAAGATGACATCAATGATTTCAATGAAAATACTGTATATAATTATTAAATTATTAGAGTATTTTTCTTTGGTTGTGCCTATATTAATTAGATAAATATATAACAATTGCTAAAATATAAAAAATTGTTTAAAATGCATGCTTCCCGCCAACAATTTTCGTAAAATAACCCAACACTGAATCCATCCAATGGTTCGGTTCATTTCTGAACTGTCAGTCCGAGAGACTTATTGAATGAACTGGCTGATGTTCATTATTTCTTTCATTTTCTTATTAAACTCTTTACCATCAAATTGGTAAAGCGTGCATTGTGGCCCATACTCTATGCGAAGAGTTATAAGAGTTCAAAGGCAATATCCATTTTGTGAACACATTTTGAATAGCCTTAACACCTCAAAAACGTTACTTACGATATTAACAAATTTCCAGCTTTGTAATGGTGACACTGTAGGTTTCAAACGGGTATACCAGGTATTGAGGGCCGTTGCTCTAAATAACGACTTTTTTAAGATTTGTCAAAATGTAATTTGTTGACCCCATATTTTGCCCAAAGCTATATTTAAAAAGTGATATACACATACACATATATATATATATATACATGTATACATATAATAAAGAACTCTATTGTTAGTAAACGTGCATCAAATTTTATTTGATTAAGTGCTTAAAAACAGTAAAATAAGCAAAACAAAAGCCTGGTATCAGCGCCGACACAAAGTTCCGAAAATCGACACTAACTGACCGTCGTGCTTTGACGCACGTGACAGTGCGTCACTGTCCTGACTAGAACCTGAACTATATCAGTTCCCCGTGCTCGTTGACCTTTATGATACGCACGCGCTCCTGTCGCTTCGATAGCACCTCATCGATGTTCATGCTGCCACTGCCATCGCCGTTGGCGAACAGGCCCAGGTTGTCCTTGATCAGATGATCGACTGCACACCCATCGCATTGAAGTATAACGACGCCGCTGTTGTAGGCCTCCTCGCTGATGGTCTTCGTGTTGCGCGTGTTGCACAGCTTGCAGAGGTAAACGATCTCCATGCGTCGCTGCATGCGCCGAAAGCGTTTCAGGGTTGTTGGCGACAACGAACCCGTCGTCTTGGGTCCGGCGGTGGCTTTGCCTGTGATTTCGAACGGTTTGGCCGTGAAGCGACAGGCATCGAGGATGGAGCGCGGTATTGAAAGCGGCGTCGATCGCTGGGCATCCTTCAGCGCTTTGTCCGCATCGGCATCGGACAGCGGCACCGCAGCCGGCTGTTGTGCGGCATTAAGGATCGCGTTCTGTCCATTTTGGCGTAGATAGTTAAGAGTACGCGAGGTAAAAATATTGCGCAATGCGTTCATTTTACAGCGGCATATTAATGGCTTAAATTGGGGATACGGATACGGATTTAATTATAGGCTGGGGCTTATTCGATACCAGCACTGCCGAACTACACGTGTTAATTATTTGGTTACTACTAAATTATTATTAGCATAAACAAACTACGCAGTTTGTTCCAGCGGCAAATCAGCCACCAGCTGATTAAAACAGCAAGTGATGACACTAGCACCGATAACTTAGTGAACAACAAGTTGTTGGTTGAAATGCTAAGTAAATGCAATTGCAATATACACTTTTATTTCACCGATAACTTAACCACAAAATTTGAAACTATATTTCATGACAATTCCATTTCAATTTAAATATGTTTTATAATTTGAAAGTGTATTGAGCAGTTTGCTACATTCGCAAATTTTTATTTGATTTTAAACTAATCATCGCTTCACACTGCATTGAATATTTTTACAAAACTCATTAAAAAAGCATTGCAGACTTTTCTATAAATTACCTACTTGGCTTAATAATAAGGTCCCAGATGAAATTTAGAATAGCACATTTTACAATAACTAAAATAAGTAGCTTTGGTTTTTGGTTCGATTAGTTTGCTACCAATTGACACTCGAAGAATTATCGATAAGGTTTCGATTGTCGCGCCGGCAACAAATGCAATTGACAACAAACAGAGCCATGTACAATTTGCGTTTATTACGTCAACTGAGTTTATTTGCACAGAGATCTGGAACGGCTTTGACACATGCGACACCGTGTCGTCAGCTGGCCAGCCAGCACAAGCGGCGCCCCCAGTTGGGAGCCGTGCAGTCGGATCAACTGCACCAGCTGAAGGCTGAATATTTTGAGCGTCACAGCGAGCTAACCGACGAGGATTGGCAACGCGTGCGGGACACGCTTATGGACAGCTCAAAATACATCAGCACGCACAACGTGGATGCCGTCATACTCGGCATGTGCAGCACTGCAGAGCAGCTGCCGCTGGCCAAGAACTATCTGCGCTACCTACAGGCACAGGGCATCAAACCGAATGCGGCGTCTCTAGGACGCGTGCTGCGCGCCTACAATGCCGCCTACCATACACGCGCGCTCAGCGACTCGGAGCAGTCGGAAATCCTGCACATCTGTGAGGCGCTGCAAGGCGACCACGAGACATTGGACGCTAGCAGTTGTGAACATCTGATACATGGCCTAGTGGCGACCAGTCAGCACTGGGAGCGCGCAGTGCCGCTGCTGGAGATGATGAAGGTGACCAGTGCTCCCAGCATAGGTGCCTACAGCGCGCTGGCTGCGAAGGCGTTTAGTTCGGCGCAGCCGGAGATGGCCTGGCGCTTGCTCGAGGAAATGTTGCTAACTCGCAAGATGCCTAAGTGTGAGGTGTACCTGGCGTACTTGGCACAGAGTGCGCTGCACTTGCCAACACTGCCTGCCCAGCTGGAGCGATTGCTGCTCTTCCTGGAGCGTCACGACATTCTGATCAGCGAGCAGGTGGCGCAGCAACTGCTCAATCTTGCCCAGTGCCTGCCGCATCAGCTGAAGGTGACGGCTACGCGGTTGGAGCGTTCCGGCAAGTGTGCCGCCTGCCAGCAGCATTTGCAGCACGTTGCCATCAGCGATACACAATTCGAGGAGCTGCGCGAATCCTTTTTAGCCAAGGTGCTCATACGCAACGATGTGTTCCAGAAGTCCACACCGCAGGAAGTACAACGCTTTAAGCAGTTTGTGGAGCAGACTGCGCCCTACGACTGTGTAATCGATGGCCTTAATGTGGCCTACTCCACCGGCAACAAGAAGCCGCCACACCAACTGGCCAAGCTGCTGGCCACCGTTGTGCGCTACTTCAAGGAGCGACGCAAGCGAGTGCTTGTCCTGGGTCGCCAGCACATGCGGACCTGGTCCAAGCCGGCCATGCATTACATACAGAGCAATGCCAGCGTTTTTCTCACCAACAATCTGTGAGACACCAATCTAAACCTGTTGGCGCATTGTGCCTAATTATTCGCATCTATTACAGCTCTCATGATGATCCGTTTCTGTTGTATGCAACGCTGCGCAGCGGCCAGGAGACAGACTTCTTCTCGCGCGATCTAATGCGCAGCCACGCCCACCTGCTCGGTGCCGAGCTAAAAGGCGTGTTCCGACGCTGGCAGCAGGAGCATCAATTCTCACTAATCACGCAAACCCAGACGGGCCAAATTATTGTTAAGGAGCCCATTAGACATCGTCTGGGCGCCCACAAGGTGGGCGGCATCTGGCATGTGCCCTACTGCGAGACCTACACTCCGAATCCACCTGAGAGCTTCGACGTGCCGGAGAACTGGCTGTGCCTAAGCTTGCCCTAAACCAGTGTTAAAGCACCTAGTAGCTGATAACCGCTCTAGCGCAGCCCAACAAAATTTGATTGCCAAAAACTGAAACGTACATTTTTGCTAGTTTATTTATGCAAAAATGTAGATGTTGCCTACACAGCTTTTAAAAAGCGTACGCAGATAAAAATAGTTTTGTCAACAAGGCTGCGAATCGGTTATACAACCATTTAATTAGACAACTAGAAAGTTTAAGAATAATATAAGTTTTATTCAGTCAGTTTGTCAGTTAACCACATCAATCAATCAAAAATTTAATATAAACATACATGTACATATTTAAAGGGTAGACCCTGAATCAAAACAGATAAACCTGTATAAGGAAACAGAAGACACTGACGACGCCCAAAATATACGCCCTACTCGCAGTCGAGGCGAGAGCACTTGTGAAAGGCGCCATAGTTGAAGGTGGACTGGCGCTTTCGTCGCTGCTCGTTGCGAATCTTCTTTTTGGCCGCGCACATGAGGCGCTCCTTAATGTAGTTATCCATTTTAAAGTCGAAGTCTGCCGGCGCCTTGGGCACCTCGTTGGGCTCGCGCGTAGCGGCCGTGTCCAGTGCCTTAATGATCAAGCTGAGTAGCGCGTGGGCCAGTCGATGGCACACGTCATACTCTATTGCGTCCTGGCTAGTGTAGTAGATGGCCGACTGTGAAGTGGGCTGCACCCCAATCGCCAGCAGAATGTTGCAGAAGATGCCGCGCTGCATGCGCGCGTAAGGATCGACCAACTGCGGCGGAATGCGCATTGTGGTCGCAAGATGAGCGATGAATTTCGCAAATTTCTTGATCAGCACATTTAAATACTGCGAGCGACACTGGCGCTCCATCTTGGACAGCATATTGTAGTACATCTCTTGTTTGCGCTTCAGGAAGTCCTCCTTGCGGCGCTCTTTCTTCTTCGTGTTCTTCAGCACATCCTCCAGCTGCCTGCAAGGGGTTGTGAGTGGTTGGAGATTGGACGACTGCCACTTACTCTGTGGTTATCGCATTGTATTTGCCCAGCATGCGCTTAATGCGCTTGGCCCGCAGCTTCGGATCGTAGACTTCCTTGAACTGCTCGTAGTTGTCCGCCAGAGTGTTGTGCTTGGGCTGCGACAGGGCGACATCGTAGGCGCGCGCCTTTGGCGGCAGCGCCGGCTGATAAGCCATTCGTCGCACATACGACTGCAGCTTGGAGACATTTTCTTCCTGGCGCTTCTTCCGATTCTCCGGGCTGCAGTAGTCGGAATCCTCCTCTTCGGCCTCCTCGGTGGACGATGTGGGCAGCGGCTCGTCCCAATCTGATACATTTGAGCTAGCCATAACTGCACCTTTAACTTTGGCTCAAGCGTTTTGCTTAATTTAATTACACTAAATTTTGTTCAAAAGTACAAAAAACAAAAAAAGAAACAAAATTGCTGTTTTGTGATTTTTTTTGTTTGTTATAACATCGAGGGAACTGGCAATTTAATGTTACACTGTCGAACATGGAATGAGTTATGATAAAATCAAAACTAAAGCGTAGCCGTATACAAAATCTCAGCCACCTGCGATTTTTTTTAATTTTTGAAATTCAAAGTGAATTTTTTGCCTGTTGACGCCATCTATTGCTCAAGATTGTAAGTTTTTATAAAGAAAATGGGGAATCACGCAATAAGAATAAAACAATTTTTCGGTGTTTTCTTTTTGTCTATGTTGGGCCTTTGTTTTTTTTTTTTTTGTGTTCATACGCAACAATTTTATAATTATTCTAGATGCTAATTATCATAGGTTAACTCTTTTTGAGTCGTTGCAGGCTTTAATAGGAATCATTTTGCACCGAACGCTCCAGAGTGAACGTGTACTCCTCGCTTAGCGCGTCAATTGAGAGCTGGCGGGTCAACAGTGCCAGTATGCCGTCCACTTGCAGTTGGTCGCTGTTGAAGCGATCCTTTGTGGTTAGCTGCGGCGAGAGCTCAAACGGAATGTCCTGCAGATAGCTGATTGGTGTATTTAGATTCGTTGCAACGCCAATTGCGGCTCGCCCACCAAGCGGTGGTGGATAGGGCATTGCCGAGCCGTATGCTGATTGTGGCATTGGCGGGTACATCATACCACCTGCCGCTGTGATGGGATCGACGCTAGGTTTGCGGTCAACAAATATGAAATCATCACTATTGCTTTGTTTGGGGCCATCGGCGGGGCCCTGGATGGCCTCCTCTGTCGGCGTTTCGGCTGGCTTGCGTTTGCCAAATATTGAGAACATTTTTACCTTATTTTTATATGGTTCCAACCGTCTTTGTACTATGAAATTAATATTTACGCAGTTATGGCTATTTCAGCTGCGTTATGTTTTTGTGTTATCCAAATGACAAAGCTATCGATAACGTTTTTAGTGATGTCAGCAAATCGATCTCGACGTCATAGCATGCGATGTGTATCGATGTGTTTTTAAAACGATGTTAGGCCACTGCACCAAGAGCCAAGGAAGCATTGTGAATAGTTTTCCCGCCCATAGGCAAGAGTTCTTTAATTTGCCAAACTTTGAATTCATAAACAAATGGAACAATCAAAAATTTCAATGTGGTTACGAAACAATCCTTATATAAAGTTATAACTAAAAATATATTGATAATTATATTGAGGAATTCGAGGTCTTAACTAGAGTAAAAAACCTAAGTACTAATAATCCCAACATCCCATAGTCAAAAAAATATTTCCGCTTCTTCGCAACTCACAACTAATTGATATAACCAAATTTTTTGGCAATTTATATTTTTTAATGAAGTCTGTGGTTCTATTGACAATACGATAGTTGGTATATAAATTCCAATTGTGCATTTGCACGAAGAACACAGTGCGCCGGCTCCATTGGCACGCGTACAACACGACACGATAGATATCGACTCGGTATCAACAACCCAACTGGCAACAAATGCAACGCTGTCATTGGTTTTGGTTTCAACTCCTCCAAGCTAACAAAATTTTTGTTAACGAAAAAAAAAAACGTACTAAGATGTCAAAGGCTGACCAGGACCCAATTGGTTCGCTGAGCATAATGGAGGTGCGTATGGAACTGACAACCAATTTACTTTCTGCCGGGCCACACGCATCCAATTGCCGCCAAATTGGCCAACGAGATGCAGAGATTACAGATACACAGATACAGAAACTGACCGCAATTCTTCCGACTGTCGCGTTTTTCAGCAAATCAAGATACTGACCAAACCGCCGCCAAATGAGGACGAGAAACTGATACAGCGTAGTGGCAATACGAAGCATCCATATTACAGGCGACCTGGTCGCGGACATAACCATGATTTGTGCGATGCTTGCGAGGAGGGCGGGAATTTGCTCTGCTGCGACCGCTGCCCTTCCAGCTTTCACCTACAATGCCAGTGAGTTTACCCACCACCCAACCCTCTTTCCACCATCCGAAGTGGCTTCAAACCGTCACATTTTTGTCGTTGTCAGCGATCCGCCTCTTAACGAAGAGGATATACCCACTGGACAGTGGCTGTGTCATAGCTGTCGTATGCTCAAGGTTTCGCAGCCGCCTCCATGCACTTCCAAAGCCAACTCCATGGAGCGCGTTCCCTCCGGCGGAAGCATGACGCGGGCCAATACACCGTCTTCCGGCGAACTGGAGTCCATACCGCTTAAGATCCGTAACTTGCGGAAACGTAGCAACAGCGAACGCAACAGTACCGAGAAGCTGCTGTCCAAAATGCCGCTAGCCATACAGCGCGCTCTCGATCCGAACAGAAAGCCAACGCCGCTGGACGATGTTATACGTGCCGCCACCATGATGAATCCGCAGCAGTTCTCGCTGCCGCCAGAGCTCGAGCTGCACACCCGGTTTCCGGGCAACGGCAAGGTGCAACCGGTACAGCAGCAGCATGGCGGCGGCACTGGCAACGGACATCGCAAGCCCAACAGTCAACGACGCAACTCGAAGCCATTCGAGCTGGATGCACAGGGTCTGGTGCCCCTGCCTGCCAAGACGTGCTTCTACTGTACGCGCAGCTGTAAACGGGCGCCGCTCATCTCGTGCGACTACTGTCCACTGTTCTACCATCAGGACTGTCTCGATCCGCCGTTAACGGCGCTGCCCGCCGGTCTCTGGATGTGTCCTAATCACGTAGAAAATTTCATAGTAAGTATTGCATTGCATTAGCCCAAAAGCGAACACACATATGTGCTGAGTTTACTTAATTGTTCACTTGCCAGGATGCCAACATGACCAACAGCATTTCGGCCACAGAGCGCGTACGCTTGTGGAATCGCTTCCATCAACCACTTGACCACGAGAATGTCAAGATGGAGTTTTTCCGGCGCGTGAACACGCGTAATCCGCCGTTCCGCACCAAATTTAGTATGCGCTGCCGCGCCCACATAGAGGTGCCTGCTATGGTGCGCTACCACTACGAGCATCCGCCAGCCCTGCTGCCTTCCATGCGGCAAACGCTGCGATACGATCGCGTCAAGCGGCGCAAGCAGCTGTCGACCGCTGTCGAAGACATATCCAGGGAGAGCGTCACCGAGTCCCTGCTTAAAGATCTGGAGGCGTTGCGCTGCGCGCGTGCCAAATTTCGCGAGATTCAACGGGAGATTGGCAGCACTGAGATCGAAGCCAACATGAGCGACACCGAATCCGATAGCGGCGCTGAGCAGCCGTTGGGTAGTAACGGACTCCTTGACTCCCCGGCCACGGTGGCCATTAAGTCAGAGGCAATTGAGGCAGGAGCTGGCCAAAGCTCATTCAGCGAGCACTCTGAGAGTATCAAACAGCAGCAAGCATCAGAGTCGTCGAAGCCATACAACTGCGCTGGCCAGCCGCATCTGGAGCTAAGCTACGAGGATGACGAGGAGGAGTCCAAGTCATCGAGCCTCATCATCGATGAGGACCTGTGCCACCTGGATGTGGACATTATCAAAAAGCTGGCCCATCAGCGCCTGCAGCAGCTAGTCCACGAGCATCCCGAGATTGTGACCCAGTATAAGAACCGAACGGCGGCGCGACGTCTGCGTCAGTTGTCTGCCGGCAACCAGATGGCTCTGCAGGGCGATCTCGCTCCCGAGGATATGCGTCGCTTTTCGTTGCTGTTCACAAGCGAAACTTCTTCGATACTGGCACAAAAGAACGGCAATGCCGCCGATGAGGATCCAATGATGGCCTTGCATCCGGCACTGGCCACTGCCGCCGCAATCGCAGCCGCCGACGCAGCTGCAGAGAGCTACGTGCCGCGCACGCGCAGCGACACGGAGAAGGCACACGAACTGGCTACGCGGCTCGAGCTGAAGATGCTGCAGTGCAAGGTACGGGCGCGGGCGGTGCTAACCCCGCTTGGCGACATGCTGGAGGACAGCCGATGGTTCAATACACTGGGGCTGGAGCAGTCCATATTCATGCGCTATCGCACACTGTACATCGGTTACGGCGGCCACTTTACGCCCTCAACGACGCTGGCGCACACGGAAACAGTGGATCTGTCGGCGATTGGTTACTGTGCGCACATCTCGCCCCAGCATGCGATTATTTTTTACGACGAGTTCTCCAAGTCGTACGAACTCATCAACTACTCCGAATTCGGCACCGAGGTCAACGGCCAGCTGTATACTTGCGATCTTACCGAGTACGCGCCGACACATGCCGGCAAACGGATGCGGCCCGACGATGCCGAATTGAAGCGGCGTGTGGACGATCTACTCGACAAGCGACGGCACATTCAGCGCCAGTACGAGACCAGGCGCGAGACGCACGCCAGGTGAGCGCAGCACAATTCATTACCGTACCCAAAAATTACACTTCCAATTTCGCATACCATTAACTTGGCTTGCCTTCCATGTTATCGATAGAGCTGCAATTATGCAAGTCTATTTTCCTTTCTGCCTCTTATCGATATCAAAGCGAACAGTTTGCGGCGAACGAGAAAAGAAATAAAAAATTAGCCATATACACTCAAGGCTGACAAGTGTCATTTAAGCATAAACATAAATGCAGCTGTTGTTTAGATAAGATGTGGGCTCTTCCCATTGTTATCGATAGCCGCACAGGGTGACACTAGCAGGTGTCTACGATTAAGCGAACCACAGGTTCTGCAAATAACGAAAAAGGACAATTTCACTATTTAAAGAGTTTAAAGAAGTTAAAGTAGGCAATTGTTTTTTTTTACAGTTTCACATAAAGTTGTTATGTTAGTGCATACAGCAGATGTGAGCGTAGTCGATCGTGTGCATGTTAACAAATTAAAAAACCTATATTGCATATCACACTTAAATATCGCGCTCTTACAAGCTTTTGATCTTTCAGTCGTGCCAGTGTCGTTACGTCACAAATGCAGCTCATGTTGTTGAGTTTGAATTCCTTGCTTATTCATCGATAGCAGCACTGCAAAGGGTTTTACTAGCAAGTGTCATTAGCGCATAAACATATGTAAACATAAACAATACGAATTTTGCTTACTCAACGCTCTTTCTCTGTCCCGACAGGCTGGCGCCCATTGTGAAACCCGCCTGCCGCTGCCTAACCGCGGCTACCGCCACAGTCAACAGTGCCGGCGGCACCGCCATGCCGATGGTGTCGGGCGCCTGGGAGGGTTCCGCGGTGCTCGCCCACGGGAGTCTACTACGCTTTGGCTGCCTCTCGTTTGTCTTCTCGGTACCGTCAACAGATTTGACCGGCACGCGGCGCAGTAATGCCAAATGACGAACCGAGTTGCCCGGACGCCAGTACGACACATTAGCAGATACTCCAAGTTGCAGCAGCCGCAGCAAGAAGCATAAATCTCAGTGATCGGTAATCAGTTGGATCACACACACAGCCAGAAGCCCAAAAGGCCGGGAATATTCCAACCCCACAAGAAAATTACAAACAATGCCCCCTAGAGTTAAACATTAGTCGGGCCGCCAAAGGAAAGGTTCCACAATTCATATAAAAATAATAGAAAACGTACGAAATAGAAAGAGCTAGAGAGAAGGAAAGAGAAAAAGTGAGGGAGACAGAGAATGGGCTTGAGATATTAGTGAACTACACACTACTTATTTTGATAGTTGTATATAAAACATAGTTTTGCATTATGGAACATTTTTTTTATTACATATTTTTATTACTAGAGGTATCATTTTTTTAAATCGCCATAATGGTTCTTTCTCATTCAACTTGATCATCGTGAATCATCGTCTCCTTCTTCAGTAGTTGTATAAAGAGAATAACAAATAAAGTCGTAGGGTAAAATAGATTTCTGAATTGAGTTCATCATTTTTTTGTTTATGTCTAAAATCTGGGTTTAAAAAAAATTATAATAAAATGAGTAACGAGCCAATTTTGTGAAACTCGCATTTGTGTAAAACAAAATATAATTATAATAATCAAAGAAGTATGCATAATAATAAATTAAATAACATTTAAGCGCAAAAAATGTTTACACACAAATTTGTAAATGAGAATTGCAATTTATACAAAATGAAAAATAACTTTCAAATATATATCCACAGATTCTATGTTGTGTATACATATCTATATCTCTATTTCTATATATATGTGTTTACTGTTTATGGCTGAGTGTGACAAATTAATTGAGTGTGCGTGTGTGTGTGCGTGTCTGGGGGCGAAGGAAAGAGATTAAGCGGTGCTTTACATCTAGTTGGTAAGGCATAAAAGGAGGAGTATATAAAGTAAGCATATAATATATATACAACAGCATCGGGCCTGGGATTTACATGTACATTAAACAATTCCAGTCTCCGGAATACGCTTAAGAATGCAAGCAGCATGTGTGGAGTACATAAGTACGTACGGCTAGACACGCTAAAAAGTATCTATTGATTATTGATTATAGGGCTGCCTTGGAGCAGCCATCCAATGTTGCTCCACACTAGGAATTTGTGGTCTGTGCCTCATCCAGGTGATCGAAATCATCCTGCTGCTGTTGCTGTTGATGCAGCTGCTGTGGTTCCGTAGCCGACGACTTGGCCGCATTGCGTGTGGCTCGCGAGCGTTCCCATTCCATTTTGTGCTTGCGCTTGGTGTGATGATACATATTTGATTTGGACCGGAATTCCGTGGGACAGAAGGCGCAGGTGTGCAGCTTGACGCCCGTGTGCGTGGCAAAATGTTCCTGCAAGCCCGAATACAAATTTAATATTCATATATCGATTTCGACGTGTATGTAATAATATCCTTTGATATGAAACGCATTTTTAAAGACTGTGTGGCCAAGAACAGATTATGGCTAACATTTGAACTGAATTGCGTTTACAATGTAAAAACGTTATCGAACGTTTTCTTGGCTAATTGACTTACCTCCAGATAGCGCTTCATCTTGAAGGACTTGCCGCAGACGTCACAAGCGTATTTGGCTTTGCTGCTGCAACGATGATTGTGGCCGAGCGGCTCGCCGCAGTTGGCGCAGATGGGCACCGCCAGGCTGGGGCAGGACGTGGTCGACGTTGCTGTTGGCGCTGACGCTGATGCTGGCGTCGTGTTGTGCTTGTTGTGCAGGTGATTTTTGAGCGCGCGCTGATTGCGCAGCTGCTGTCCACAAATGGTACATATGTACGGCTCGTGTACAGCGGGCAATGCCGGAGCAGGCGCCACAGCGGGCGTACTGTAAGAGATTTGATTGCTGTTTTATTTTATTTTATTTATTCGAGTTTCTTTAATGTACGCACCTGCTTTGGCTAACAGCTGTTGCTGCTGTTGTCGCCGATGGAGCAGCCGATGAACCGGTGCTGGTGTTGGTGTTCGAGCTGATTGTAATGTTCGTGCTGACCGCTGTCATGGCTGTTAGCAGCTGCTCCTGGTGCATCAAGCTGGCGCAGAGGCGTTGCTGTTGCGAGGCGGCTGCGACAACAGCGGCGACAGCGTTGTAGTTGGCCAGCATCAGTTCGTTCTCCTTGCAAGTCTGCAGCTCGCTCTTGAAGCGTTTCTCGTGCAGATCGGCGAGGTCCTCGTTGCTGCTGTCTTCGCTGGCGCTGATGCTGCGCTCCGTGTGCTGCACCTTTTTGGGCGAATGCGTTTTCCGGCGACTCGAGCGCGTGACGCGTTTTACTGGCGCTGGCGTCGCCTTGGCCACAGTCAGATTAATTGCCTCCATGGGCTCGCATTTGATGCTTACAATGCTGGGCGACGACGGCGCCGGCAGTGGTGGCGACAGCACGTTGGACACAGGCGGTGGTGCTGGCGCCGGCACAGGTGCCATCATTAGCACTGGTGCACCTAGCGCTGGTGCTGGAACTGCGACTGGGACTGGCGGTGGTACCGACATCTTAAGCTTTGGCTGTGGTTCGTGTACCGTCAGTTCGCTGGCGGGCACATTGATGGCGTCCATGAGTTTCTCGGTGTTGTCGCCGTTAATGCCTCTTTGGATTTGCACGTTGTTGTTGCTGTTGATCTTGGCCGATTCACGGTCGGCGCGCGCCTTTTGCCACTGGGTGGTGTGCTTGGTCTTGACGTGCGTGTACATGTTGGAGCGACAGCGAAAGGCCATATTGCAATAGGCGCACGCAATAGGCCGATCACCCGTGTGCGTGGCCACATGTTCCTCCAAATAGCGGCGCATTTTGAAGGATTTCTCGCAAAACATACAGGGAAATTTGTGCGCCGCAGCTGCGGCCGCCGCCGCCTTGGGATCGACTTTAAGGTATGATTCGTGAAATTCGGTTTCCTCCTTGACAAAAGCATCGTAAACAGTGGGCGTGTCATCGCCAACCGGTTCCGTTTCAAGGTCTAGATCGGGATCCGGCTCGTACTCGTTTATAACCGCCGCCTGCTGCTCGACGTCGCCCTCCTCCGACCAGTTGACGTCGCAATCAATCTCTAAGAACTGACTGCACAGCGTCGTTTGCTTGTGCTCCACGAGTTTCCAAAAGTTGTGAAAACTTTCCAGTTGCGTACAGCAATCGGTGCAAATGGACGTGGAAATGGCATCGTCGCGCGACAGCTGCGCATGTGGATTGGATAAGCGGTTAGGCGGAACTTGGATGTGGCTATGGTAAATGGCACAGAGTTAACTTACACAGAGATATAAATGCGTCGATATCAATTGAACCAAATAGTTTTCCGGTTGTTGAATTGTCTTGTTGTCATTCACCTCGCTATCGGCGCCAGTGAACAGCACCACGGCATTTTGTTCATCCAGTGTGTTCAAGCACAAGCGACAAATCATTTCGTTTAAGCAACTAATCGAGACCGAGCAACATTTACACTATTTGGACATTTATTTTATTTATTTCCAAAGTTGCGGATGGTTCTAAAGCTGGCAAGAGAAACGATATCATTGCTGGCCAAAAATATCGATTCCTCCTCGAGATATCGATAGCATATACGAGCAATGTTTCCAAGCAAATAATACTAAACAACAAAATACCAAGAGAATTTAACGAAACCAAATGTTTATGATCGTAACGTTTCAAATATTTTATAAATAGCACTACAATCGCCTACTACAACAAATTTTAAGTATTAGAGCCGTGGGGCTCGAAAACATTATGCTGAATTGGAAAAACTATCGTTATTAGATCGCCGCCCACAACAACCACTTCGAAATGAAAACCATTTTTGACCGTTACCATGGCATTGGCCTTAAATGGCACGTTGATACAATTAAATCTGAAATTCGCAAACTTTGACAGTCCAGCCAGCATGTCATAGCCCTCGGACAGTTTGGTGGTCCATACGGAAACTGTATCGAATTCAAGGCCCTCTCGAATGCAAAGCTTCATAGCTTCGTTAATATTCCGAAATGTGTTTATCGTAATGATCGCCGAGGGCTTTGTACCGAAATAGACCTGAGGAAAATCCAGAACTATTATCGGGGAGTTCCGTTTCATACGGCCGTACAGCTTTTGTTTATCCGACGGATCGAATTCGTCGATGTAAACGGTCTTGCATTTCATGCGATCAATCATTTTAAGGGTATTCAGGAAATTGGGATGCGTTGTAATACGTTCGTCCATCAGTTCCATGCGAGCGCGGATTTTCTGTATTAAATTCCAACGCAACGGCTCCTGCACCAGTATGCTGGCCACCAAGCCCGTGCCGATCGGATGCTTTAGGTCCTTGACGGCAGCCTCCACAACTTGATCGATGTTGCCCGACGCAAAGAGTATAATGATTTGTGGAGCGACCCATTTCATATGAGTACCATCTTCGGGATAGTGAAAGGCATGTCGCTTCTTCAAATAGGCATGAATATCCTCAACACCCTCCGTTATATTCGGCAATCCTTTAAAGCGGGGCAAGACATCGGCGTCCGCATCCTTCTCCGATTTAGCACCACCATCACCGTGATCACCCATTGAGACAGACCACCTTTAGCTGCTGATTTAAAGTCTAACAAACTAGAAATTAATATGCTTTTGTAAAATGAGTGAAAATGAAAATGTAGTGAAAATGTAAACAGCTTTACATTTCGCATTAAGTCAAAGGAAAGTTGCGGCAGACTTCCGCTTCCTGGTCAGCATGTGTACAAAATCATAATTAAAATACTTTCTCTGCACACAGTTGCCATTCACCGGAAAACGCGCATTCACACAGACAGACAGACGGACTCACAGACTGGGGGTGAGTTTACTCTGCCCTTGACGACACAGAGTATTGCTGACTAGTTGAAGCAGTTTGGCAAAGTTCCGCAGGACCTCAAAGTTAGCTAGTGCGATACGTATCTTAAACCGTTTTATAATGTTTTAATGTTTATACTAATACTCGAGCTAATTAAGAGTAATAAAATTTCTATTAACAATCAAGTTTTGCACAACTTCATTTTTTTCAATAAGTTTATCTGGTTTGTTAAAAGTAAGGGTCTATGAGCTTCGACAAGTCCGTTATTGTGCATTTCTTTTTGTTTTGACATTCAATAGGTCGCCGCTGCTGCTTTTTGCTGTTGCCTTCGTCCATTTGGTGGTGACGGAAGCGGAAGAGAAACAGCATGACGTGTCTCCCTCGCTCGCTGTGCGTATGTGTGTGTGTGTGTGTGTGTATGTATGGCAGTTTCTGTGTGTATAAATAGCCGAGCGACCCGCAGGACTCGCCAACATTGCGTGCACCGCAGTCGTTTGCGAGGGCGCCAACAAATAGGCAACGCATTCTTGCGGACTGTCGTTTGACCAGTTAACAGTTAACAGTGTTGAGTCCAAAGAATGCCAGGATAATAGCACAACAGCAATATGGAGATGTCGGGCTATCACGATATAAGCGCTCTGGAAAAATCGGTATGTGCGAAAATCAAGTGAAGACGTGTACAATATTATATTGTTGGTCCCGTTGCCAGGTGGCTAACGCTGGCACCCAGCTGTATACAATGGCCCACAAGCTGCACGAGGTGGAGCGGAGCCTGGACCAGACGGCCATGGAGCAAATGGACGAGATGGAGGTGATGGAGCTGCTCGAGTCGATGACCGAGGTGAAGAACGAGTATCAGAATCTGCGCAAGGACATACAGGAAGTGCAGCAGCTGCAGCGTGACGTCAGCACCTCGATACGCTACCAAATGAGCAGCATGCAGCAAACCTTTCAAATGCTCAAAAAGCGCATCGCCACCTCCCAACAGCGCCGCCAACGAGATCAGCGGGCACCCAGCACCACCGTGGCGGCAAATCAGCATTAAGGGCAAGTTGTTGGTGTATATTCAGCTGCGGGCGGGATTTGGGGCGGGCTGGGGCGTGGGCATTAGTTGACCTAGACGGGCTATTTATGAATTTAATATGAGTTTTATTGATTTTGTATGCGTTGTATTGCGATAGTTGAACACAATTGTGGATGCCTGAGTGCTATATATATATGAATATATACATGCACATTTGTATTTCTCTCATTTATATATACACATATGTATATATATTTATGGAGATGAAAGAACGTATCCTGCGTGTTAACCTGTTGCAATGCAAACATAAAAGCCTGCAATCAAAAGTATGTGCATTGAAATCGTGTCAAATTGTGGTTGTTCCTAGAAGTCAAACGTTTTTTTTTACCGTCAAAGCAATCAAAAATGTACGTGCGTGTCAACTGAAACAATATCAAAAGCAACAACAAAGCTTGTTTTTTTTTTTTGAATACTCAATAAGGAAACTATAAAAAAATACCTATATATATCTTCTACACACGGACACACAAACAGAATACATATAGACATATATGTAAGAAGTTTACTTGATAACTCTAAATACTTTATGAAGCAAATTCAAAATGTCTGAAAACTTTTGAAAAGAATGCACTTTTTCAAAAACAAATATTTGCCTTAACATAACCAAATTATACTAATTTTTGATATATACACATTTTAATATTAAACTTAAGCTTATCATTTTTATAACAATGATAGGCAATAGCGCAATCTTTTTTGTTTTTGATATTTGCTGTTATTAAATTGTATAAGCAATCAAAGTAAAACAAAAAGCACCTTAAACAATAAATACATAAACATGCAATGGTCTTTTGAATGCGCGCCAATACTCTCTCGATATGCGCCCATGGCATACGCAACTGCTAATATCGATATGTGCAAAGAGCATCACTTACAATTTGCACGACATTACCGATAGTTTCAGCAACAATTGTTTTGTAGCTCTGCATCGCGGTCGGTTCGCACTTTAATTTTATATATAGATAAGTGTATATTTTTATTTGTTGCGCTTTTAACTGATTAAGTGGTGTTAAGAATATTGTGTAAAACTGCTCGGGGTTAGCGTGGTGTGCAATTAGTGCGGTGTCCGTACCAGTCTGCGACTCACAGGTAAGTTAAGAGCGGCTCTTGAGTGCACGTCATCAAGCCAGCGGCACTAGCCCAATTCCAGTAGCCAGTGCAAAAGAAAGCAGCCAAAACGAGTAACAGCACTGAATTACACATCCGGGTGCTTAGTGTGCCGAGTGGCTTTCAGAATTTGCAATCCGTTTTGCATATCAAGGTCAAGTAATAAAAAAAAAAAAACAAACAAAGGGCCCAGCAAGTGCAATTATCGACTAGTGCAACAAGTGTTTGTCGTCTCGCTTCTACTCATTGCAAATACTGCGCGGCGCGCGCGCCTGCGCCTACGCCTACGCTTTTTATTTTCGCCACCTTAGTCTTCGCGGTTGTTGTTATTGTTTACGTTGCTTACGTGTCGAGACGCGTCGCGAAATGTTCGCCTGCGCTTACGTAGTTGTGCTTGCGTTTACGTGCCTCGCCGCCGCCAGTCCACGTCCCAGCAGCACCAGCACAGTTGCCCCCGCCGTGGCGCACGTCGAGGTAATTGCCGAAACTGAAAGCTTTGTGGATAATGCGCATTATCTGAACAACGATGAGATTGGCGCACTCTTTGCCAATCTGAGTCGAGATTACCCGACATTGGCCCAGACCTATACCATCGGTCGCACCGTACAGGGTCGTCCCATGCACGCGTTGGCCTTGAACGCGCCCGCGCCCGATGGCGACGGCGACGATCTGTTGCGTCCCATGGTCAAGCTGGTGGCTAATATCCAGGGTGATGAGGCTCTCGGCCGCCAGATAGTGCTCTACATGGCCGAATACCTGGCCAGCAGCTACGAGGTGGATACCCAAGTGCAGCGACTGCTCAATACAACCGAAATACACTTTCTGCCCAGCTGCAATCCGGATGGCTTTGCCGCCGCCAAGGTGAGTCATCCATCCAATTATTAAAGCCATGCGTTATGCCCTCTGCCTCGAAATTCGTAGAAACAGCTTGCCGAAATTCGTTTCCATTGTATTCAGAATGCTCAAAGCGATGCAGTGGGATGAAAGGCAAGAAAGATACGAAGAAAACATGTTTAAAAGTTGCTAAAAAGTGATATTCCAACTGCGCAATACTCTTTCTGTTCTAGAAGAGACAAAAATAAGTGTGAAACGGGGTTCTTTGTAATAAAAAAAACGTGCCAACCATAACTATTTGTCAAAAAAACCAACCTTACAATAAAGATAACATCATTTTTTTCGATTTCTATCAATTTGTAAAAGCAAAAGAGAATATACCTTGTTCTTTCAAAGCAAAAAAAAATTTAACGATAACGATAAGTGTATCGATATAAGTATGTAGGCCGTTCAAGTGCCACCTACAAAATTGCTGTTAAGTGACTTGGACCGAGGATTCGAATAATTCAAATTAATTATATTTCACTTTCTGTCTACTACCACCATTTGTTTAGTCATATCAATGGGAACAAGTCTAAAATGTTTTAACAACTAAGTTGCCATGTTTAACATGACTCAACGCGCAACCCAAATATACTTTTGTTACCTTTAGAAAACAGAGTATGAATACATCTTACTCTTTTGGCTATTTTTACACTCCACTCAAAAAAACACCTCTGCAGGTCGGCTTTAATCCCAGCAAAAGTGAATGTACTCCGTACGCAAGTTGCTGTTCCAAAGCACTTTACGACTTGAACTGTGCTGTTTCAATCTTACTTCAACTGTCGACTGCTGCTGGGCCGTTGCCATTGCTCCCGTTGTTTGCCCCCACAGAAGCGCGTAGTGCTTTCCCGGCTTTCCTAGAGGAAACTCTGCTGCGCCCTTTCACAATCAAATCCAAACTGAGCCGCGTGGCAAGCAAAGCAACAAAGCCGCTCTACATGGAGAAAGAGCGGCAATAATAAACTACAGCTAAACAAAAAACGTATTTGGCCCAGTTTGCGTTGAACTCGTTTGAGGTCAGCACAACACGATCGACTAATTAGCATCTGCAGATCGCCGGCGAGCTAAGTGCTTACGTATATATATACATATACATATTTATGGATCGACCGATCACCAACTTGCTACACTTGAGTGCTTTTCATTTTGATGGGCTTACCATTTCCCTGTGAGCACTATTTGTTGTGAAGTACTCATTAAACCGCTTCGAGCACTTCGAAAACAACATTAGCTTTTGAAGAGCATTGAAAAAATGTTAAAGTTACGTCAACATAACATAGTGTCAAATAAATGTCTTTTAATAACAGTAATTGTGGATACAGATGAAAACCCAAAAGCTACACGTTTTTAATTGAAACAGCTCATATAAAATGAAATTGATTTTAACAGCTAACAGGAAGATGAATTCAATTTAAATTACAATTAAAACGCAATCTCAACTATCGAGCATAAGCATGAACTGTAATGTGAGCAACTATATTCAATTACACAGCTCGTATTTCTATCTTATACCACACGTTCGTACAGATATATGTATAAATATACTTATATTGTGCATTTAGTGACACATAATCCTTCCGCAATTTACTTTTATTTCTTATTTATCGGGCGCTCTTAACACTTATTATCGCATGTAGAAACAACACACTGTCCAGCAAAGTTCAAGTTCAATTAAGTTGTCTCCATTCAAATATTATCTCTGACTGGCCCATGTCATTCATTGCCGGTTATCTGCTGAAGCATTTTTAATGGCCTGTCATATTCGGCTAATGTCCATATTATATATCTTCCACATAAATGACAGTCAAAGACAGTTGATTCCCAATTCATTTCAACAAAGCCTGATCTCCGTCCAACCCCTTTCCCATTTAGGCGTTTCTTTTTTGAGCTGAGCTTTATAATATAAATATGTTTCGTTGTTTTGTTTTTAAAAACAAATCAAAATGTTTTAATTTTAGTTTAGGCTCATTTCCGTATTTAGACCTTGATGATGATTTCTAGAGTATATAGTATATATGTATCTATAGGGCATTTCAGCTGCTGCTACTCCCCGATTTGTTTTCTCACTTCGTTCTTTCTTCCTGGTGTGTGTTTTGATTTATACACTTTGCAATACAGTCGCATTCTCGGTTATCGCTTGGCTTTTAGGCAACCGTTAATGGGCCAGTTAACGACTTTCGAATCTTATCGCAATATCGAAATTATAATTGGCTGCAGCAGCAGCAGCTCAGCAGCTCCAGCGGAGCAATTACGACACGTTCTGGCACCTGCCACAGGGATTTGGTGACATGTCCGGCAGGCAGCGAGATGAGATGCAGTCCCGCTAACCAGTTAAGTTCTTCAATTAGCCACACACTGTTGTTTGCCCGTCCGATTAGATTAGCCAGCACAAATTGGCCTTAACGATTCCTTGTGATTGTGCTGACAGTTTTATGGCTAGCCGGGTCTATAAATAAAGGCACAACTTAATATTGGGTTAGTGTTAAGCCGCTCACAGCTGACGTCATGTGCTGCTGCAACTTGCGGTAATCACTTGTACTACATATATGTCACACACACACTTGTGTATGTACTATATATATGTACATATATATATTTATTTGTATATATGCTTGTAGATTAACATTAAACTGGTTTTAAAGGCGGACTCGACATCAACGATGATGCTGTGTAAAACAGTTTCTTTGCAAATTTGTTGCATTGCCTGCAACCGGTTTATTGTTGTTGCCATTATACCCTCTATGCATGCATCAAATGGGGTATGACAGATTGAAACTGTAATGTCATATTTGAAAAAGCTGGAGGTGGTAATATTAGCTATGAAATACTATACACAGATTAAGTGCATGCTTTATTGCTTTTAATTTAACCACCTCTAAAACGTATCTTATCAGCTTTTCATCAATATATGAAACCCAAAAACTATAACTACTAAAAGTCTTATGCGTTTTTATATATACCCTACAGACAGTAGGCATTCATCATAATTCAAATATTCAACGAAATTTTCCACAGTAAATTTCCAGATAATCTACATACTAGCATTAGTTCAATTGAAAAGAAGACAAATAATATAAACAAAGTAATAAGCTTAGGTAAGCTTTCCATACAACGCCAAAATGTTAAGGTTAGAGTATTATTTCTAATTAAAAACTAATGGCAAACCGAAAACATAAAATATTATTCGGTATATTTACTGAAAGCCAAAAGGGATGAGAGATGCGTTATATGGAGTAAGTAGAAAACTGAAAACTGTTTTAACATTGATAATCCATAACTTTGTTAAGTAGGGACAAGTAAAAGTGCAAAATGTGAACTTCTTCTTTAATAAACAGCAGAGAGAAGCGTTTGCTTTAAATATATTAGAATTTGCAAAGGGTATGCCCTAAAAGTGCTTTTAAAAGTACTCAAAGTAAACGTAATTAAAACAAAATAAATTCTTGCTGTAGAGTGTTTTTTTAGTCAAGCGTTTTTTGGTTACCTATTTTGTTAAAGTGCATAAATTACCTAATTTCCGTTAGGCAGGCATTGACAGTTTGCTTCTGGCATTTTCCGCTGCAAAAGTTGCGCTGTTTTTCGACTGCATCTCAATTGTTTTTGTTATATTTTCCATGCATCTTAACGACGTACTCTATGTAGGTCAAGAATTTAAAGTCTAGCACAATGGAATGTAACTTTAGCCGCTCAACTTTGATATTAAGAAACGAATTTACACAGTCAATAAATTACGAAAATGATGAAGGAAAATCAATTTAAGGCATCGCATTAAATGGCATACGAAATCATTTTTGATTAATGAAAAATCCCCACATTGCGAGAGTATAAAGTAGAACTTGGGAATTTCCTTATGCAGTTGACAGCATTCTGGTCATGTGTTGAAAAACTGACCCGTTTCTGCTATACCCTAACAGAGGGTATTTTGCAAATGTCACGAAGTGTGTAAAACATGTAAGAAAACAATTAGTTATTGTATAAATAACTTCTTTGGTTTTAAAAATATTTTAAACAACTTACCAATGAGAATTCTTATTACGCTCATAATGTAAAGGCAATCTAATAAATATCGGCGCACTATTTTGAAAAATGAGCTTTTGCTTGAAAAACTTATTTGATTTTTAGGCTATTCGGATTAAACTTGACAATTGGAAGCGTCACCAGATTGTAATAAATCAAATTATTATTTTTATCAAACAACTATGTTATAGAAGAAAAGGTCGAAAAGTGCATATTTGTATAAAATACTTTTTTGTTTTTAAAGAGATAAAAACCAAACGTGGGTAATAAGATAATAGAAAAGAACAATCAGGCGAATATGAACACAATTAACTTTAGTTATATGTCGTTTCAATTGTAATTGGTGTTTTTCATTCTGCGACACGATGAAAAATGTTCCTGCTCGATGTGCTATTAAAATTGATTACGCAGTGCGAAACTGATAACGTTCAACTTTGGCATTTGTCCGTGCAAACAAACAGCTGGCAAGGCGGTACGTGCCGACCGGCGGCAGAAGCGGCAACAACAATAGCGGCGTTCTGATAACAACGCAGTTGACGCACTCTCTCCGCCCTCTCTTCTGGCTAACTGTGCGCGTTTGTAGTGCCCACGCAATACGCCGTCATGTAATTAAGACGGGCTGTGACGTCACTGAACAGTGTTATCGATTTTTTTGCTGTGTATACGCGAAAAATGTTATATCCTTTGAATTGCCACTGACACTTATGAACTGTGCGTTGGCGTCGACGCCAACTGCCGCTATTGTTGCCGTTGAAGCGTACACGGCGTCGACAGCGCTGTCGGTTATTGTCCCTCTCTCTCTCTCTTTCTCTCTCTTCTCTCATTCACAAACACAACACATTCTCAGATTGCGCAGGCGCCTGAGTTGCATCTGGCAACGCCGCCCACCCGCCGCGCAGACCGCAAAGTTGTGCGAAAACGAATACAAACAATGTGTAATGAAGGAACCAAACAAAGCAAAAAAGAAAACATTACAAAAAATTAAATACAATTAAAGCGGCAAACTATTAATTTGTGCTTAAACGCAACGTTGTCGCCACAAGCGGCAATAACACAAAACAATAAAAGAGGCAAAATAAATAAAAAGTTAAAAAAAAAAGAAAACAAACGGCAACGGCCGCAACAACAAAACTCGTGACTGACAAGCGCAAAGCTTCGGCGCGCTCTCTGGCGTGTAATTTCCCTACAATTATCGCACGTCACCGCTCTCAGTAGCGGCAGCGACCGTCGTTGGCAGAGACGCTGGCAGCGGCGTCGGCAGCGGCAGTGGGACAGCGGGCGGGCAGCACGGGCTTAAGGCCAATCAACGCAGCAATTTTTCAAACAGTACATTTTTTGAAGCTGAGCCGAACCGAGTTGAGCTGCTGCACGAACGCAACAACAGCGGCAACAATTGTGACCAAAAGCGAGCGCTAAGACACGCGGGCTTCCAGCTGTAGCCCAATTCGCACGTTAGTGATAACTAGCAACAACAACAGCACAAACAATCACAATGATGCAGTGGATCATCAGGTTTTGCCTGCCACTGGCGCTGGTAACGCTATTCGCCCATGGCTACATCATCAAGGAGGACGAGAGCTTCCTGCAGCTGCCGCACTACAGCGACCACGACGAGCTGGCCGATCTCTTCGCACGCCTGGCCAAAGCCTATCCGCAGCTGGCGCGCGTCCACAGCCTCGGACGCTCGGTGCGCGGCCGCGATCTGATCGCGTTGCAAATCTCGCGCGATACGCAGCAGCGACCGCTGCTGACGCCGCCGGTCAAGTATGTCGCGAACATGCACGGCGACGAGACCGTCGGTCGGCAGCTGTTGGTCTACCTGGCCCAGTATCTGCTGGGCAACTACGAGCGCAGCTTGGAGGTGTCCCAGCTGGTGAACGGCACTGACATTTATCTGGTCCCGACCATGAATCCTGATGGCTATGCCCTGTCCCAGGTACGTGCTTTAGTCTTTCACCTGTTCGAGCGTCGTACGCCGTACACTGCTTAGCAACAATAACAACGTTCGGTTCTTGGAAAAATCAATAAGTGTAAAATTTCAGACGGTGTCGTCGCCCACGCAGCATTGTGTTTTTTGATTATCGCTGCTGGCTGCTCGCTGCTTGCGTCGCAGCGACTGCGACAGCGGCTGTTGCGCACTCGCGTTTTGATTGCGTTAGGGCACAATTCTCTCGCTTGGTATGGGCGCAAAATCGTCCACGCCCCCCAGCTGTTGACATATTGCAAGTGCTTGTTGCTTTCGCATGACGCGCTCGTTTATAATGCTTATGAATAACCGTTGGGCGGTTGGGCTCTAGTAAACACGCACACGAATTTATAACGGAACATGGAAGCACACAAACGCAAACTTTGTGTGCAATTATGCTTTTGATTTTCGTTTTGTTCGACATTCGATCTCGAAATATGTTTAAACATGATGTGCTAAAATTAAATATATATGTACATACATATTTATTCTGTTAAGTTTAGAAATGAAATCCCATTTGCTCAATTCCTCCACAGTGTTCAATGTAATCTCGATATTTATTTAGCAAGAATTGGCAACGATTGACATTTTGCGTTTAAAAGGTTACCCTTATTCATTCCTCAAAAATTGGTTTTAAAGTGTTGCAAATTCTTCAAATAAATTTTTTTTAAAATATAAAATCAAAGAATTGGAGTCGAATAGTGGTGAATATGCTTACCGTATTCATTCTTCAACCATCGGCATTAAAATTCATTTTACTTAATTCACGCAGTTTGACATACATATGTACATATGTATGTATATATGTATGTACATGCTGTTGTTAAAAATGCAATAATATGCTTCTGCTAGAGTTGGTTTAAAAATACTTAGCATATGGTGTTAAATATGTCAGCGTTATTTATTCTGTTTGTCGAAGCAGCGCAATCCTTTACACCCACACACATATAAAAACACGCAAGCATGCTGTGTCGAATATGCCAACGATATTCATTTCGCACAGGTTCTGCCCACACATAACCCTTGCCGTTCGTTTGCATTGCGCTGCTGTTGTTTTCAATTATTGTGTGCGCTTAGTCGGTGTAACAGCAATTTGACAAAAGCTTCCCCTCTCGCTTTGACGCCCGCAACTTTGTTCAACTTCGCACATGTGCATGCTAAATAATTTCCCCCGCTTAGGGATTTTTTTTGGTTTTAACTGGTCATTGTTGGTACAAAGATCTGCGTATTTGAATGCCCCACTTTGTGTGATCGGCAAGTGTGACTAACCTATATACAAGCAGAACATGTATGTGTCTGTGTATTTATTCTGTAATTAGAGTGCTTTTTTATGCAATCAAGCTGCGCCAATTGTCCGATTAGCTTTCTCACTCGCACGTTTGATTGATTGACAGTTGCTCCAATTAGATATTGCTTCTGATTGGAGGCTTCACACTATTGAGCTTTTCTGCATGGACGTAACCTGATTTCGCTTTCGCTTGAGAGATCGCGAGAGCGCAATTGACGAGAGAGTGTGACGTTACAAATTAAGTTGTGCTTTTTAAGTTTTTAAGTGTTTAGCATCCTTTTAAAGCAAATTTGGGATGTTTAGTAAAGTTTAAAGAGTGTTAAATGTCCAAAATGTCGAACATAACAAACCTGTTTCTATTTTTAGTCAATTATTTTGTTGCGAATTATGGGAAATAGTGTTCCAAATGGGTCAACTATCTTATTTGACATGTGCGCATTAATAATAGAGATTTATGCCACGTTTGATTAAGTTCGCTTGCCCATTTTAATTTGGTCTTTATGGTTTTATATAAAATTCCAATACTGTGACGTTACAATGCTAAGAGCTTAGTTTTTGTTGCATAACCTGTGGCTCTCTCTCGCGCCCGCTCTCCTTAATTATGGACAGTGTTGCAAAGGCCTCGTGCGATCACCTGACAGTCATATTAAAGACTAGTTTGGTCAACTCTCGAGCGCG
This sequence comes from Drosophila lacertosa, assembly GCA_004143845.1. NCBI lineage: Eukaryota > Metazoa > Arthropoda > Insecta > Diptera > Drosophilidae > Drosophila > Drosophila lacertosa. The sequence continues at coordinate 18,270 of SCDZ01000161.1, read as the reverse complement.
CGTGCTGAATGCCAAATGGCCTGCATAATAATTATAACCGGGGCCAGAAGAGTAATCACGTAATCAATTAGCTAAAGCAACTCTCACCCGCAATCGCTTAATTTCTCTCCCACACTCTCTCTCTCTCTCTCTCTCTCTTGCAGGAGGGCAACTGCGAATCGCTGCCAAATTACGTGGGACGCGGCAATTTGAATGGCGTCGATTTGAATCGCGATTTTCCGGATCGCCTCGAGCAATCGCATGTCAACCAGCTGCGCGCCCAGACCCGCCAGCCGGAAACGGCCGCCCTGGCCGAATGGATAGTCAGCAAGCCGTTTGTGCTCTCGGCCAACTTCCATGGCGGCGCCGTGGTCGCCAGCTATCCCTACGACAATTCCCTGTAAGTTACAAAAAGAGAGTACATCATTGCATCTCTTACAAATGCTTTCACAGGGCGCACAACGATTGCTGCGAGGAGAGCCTCACGCCGGACGATCGCGTATTCAAGCAGCTGGCGCACAGCTACTCGGACAACCATCCGGTGATGCGGGCGGGCAACAACTGCAACGATAGCTTCGCCGGCGGCATCACGAACGGAGCCAACTGGTACGAACTGTCCGGCGGCATGCAGGACTTTAACTATGCGTTCAGCAACTGTTTTGAGCTTACCATCGAGCTGTCCTGCTGCAAGTTTCCCCCGGCTAGCAGCCTGCCCGGCGAGTGGGCGCAGAACAAGCGTTCGCTCCTAGAGCTACTCAAGCAGGCGCACATCGGCCTCAAGGGCCTTGTGCAGGATGCGAGCGGCTTCCCGATACCCGACGCCATCATTGTCGTCTCCGGCCTGGAGGACAAGCCCATACGAACATCGAAGCGCGGCGAATACTGGCGCCTTCTTACGCCCGGCATTTACAGCGTCTACGCGGCGGCCTTTGGGTGAGCTCTCAGCGTGTGCAACAAATGCATTTCCCAATGTACTAACTGTGAATGCCCGCTTTTAGCTACAAGTCGAGCACTCCGCAGGAACTGCACGTCACCAACGACAATACGGAGGCAATGCGCGTGGATTTCAAGCTGTCGCCCGTGGACAGCAACTTTGATGGTATTAGCAGTTATTACAATCCATACTTTCTTAGGCACTAAACGAGAGGCCCGAGAACAGCATCATCAGCAACAACAGCATCAGCAACAGGGGCAACAACAGCAGCAACAGCAACAACAGCAACAACAAACATTAGCTTTATCCGCACCAATTGCATCGATTAAATTGCCTAACACTTAAAGTAGCATTGTTAACACTAACATTTGTAATAGACCCAAAAATTGCACGCTCGCCACGCCAGCAACGCCTTAAAAGCCACAAGCCAACACCATACGCACACACACAAACACAAACATATCTCTCTCGCTATTGTTTTTGTTGCATTTTCGTGAAATTTCATTTGTTTCTCGCTCGCATCCTTCATGCACAACAATCTCATGCGCTCTCTTTGCTCTACTGCCAGCAGCTTAATCTTTCTCTCTCTCGCTCTCTCGTTATCTCACTTCTCTTTCGCTCTGTTTTAAACCACGCCAATATCAATCCGTAGAGAACGAGAGAGAAACATCAAAATTTGATTTGTACATAGCTAAAAAAAAATACGCTCAAAAGAGAAAATAGAAAAAGAAAGGAAAAGAAAAGAAAAGAAAAACAAATTCCACACGTGCCACAACTTGGCCTAAAAAACATACCCACACACCTAAAGCCCTGCCCTATTTTGCAATTATTAAAATATATATATACATATATATTTATAAATATATTTATATGCTTTAAACGACGTATATATGTATATCTCGAAGCAAGTGTAAAAATTATATAAACGCAACCGTAACTAACTAACGTATATTCAAATACATATATACCTATCCATATATATATATTTATATATATATATATATAATATTAACGCAAGTTTGTTTATTTTGTTCTGTGACGTCTGAGTACGCATTGTTAACACATATATATCAAATATATCTATATATATATATATATATATACGATATATTACAAAGCACAAAATCGAACAAATAGTTATACTTTTAAAATAATAAATATTAATGGCATAAATAGAACAAAAAGCAACAACAAAATAGAAAACACTTTTGCATACATAGCAAAATAAACTTTTCTTTTGAGTTTTGCGAAGTGCGTTTTATTTTCCGTTTAATTGAAAACAAACTCCTCCCTCCCTCCCACATAGAAAACATATTTAAACAGTTAACATAGTCAAGCACATTCATTTTCCCCACAATATATATATTATCATATATATAAATAATTATATGGCTGGTGTTTGTTAATTTTAAGCTTTTACATTGAACCAAATGAATCAAAGTTCAAATTTCAATCAAATTAGCGAATCTCAAATTAAATATTTCAAATTTTTATCGAAAAAACAAACAAACGAACTAAAATGTATTATTAGAGAATAATACTTAGGATTGCGTATCAAAGAAGAAAAGAAAACAAATGCCAATTGACATATATACATATTATATACAATTAAATATACAGTATTGTTCACAGCTGCCACTTGAAACTGGCGCTTGAAACGGAACTAGTTCGGCTTTGTGGTGTTTATGTTTAGTTTTAGCCAACGAACGAAAAGTATGAAAATTGTTTAACAATTTCTTATAGTCAATAACAATTATAACTCAGGGTTTTATGCGAAAAATTTTCAACATTCCGTTGCTTTTGAGCAACCAGTTTAAAATTGACAAATGAAAAAATGTTTCGAATCTTTAAAAATCTGTGGAACTAGTTTGTACGTTTACATTTTTTATGGTTTTGTTAGTTAACGACAAACTGTTTAATTTAAAATGGTAACTGTGTCTCAGGGTTTTTTGGAACTAGTTCCATTTAAAAAAAAAGATGTTCCTTGAAATGTATGTATAGCTTAGTTATATGTGGAACTAGTTCAGTTTTTTAAATGACCTCTTTTGATTAGTTTTTTCCATATATGAAATAAGCTGGTAATTGTTACAAGTTCAAATTATTTGAGTTTATGTTAAGCTTGGAACCGCAACTCGGGCTAGTGCGGAACTAGTTTACTTATTTTGAGGTTATGTTAGCTTTAAAACTTTATCGCATAAGCGTAAAAACCAAACAAACAAAAAAGGCAATTATAACTCAGGGTTTAAGGCAGCTTGTTGCCAGTTGAGAGGCCGTTGTGAACTTTCCACTTATATTTTACTCAAATTAAACTCTTGCTCTCTCTCGCTCTGTTGCTATCTCTCTTTCTCTCTCTATTTCTCTCTTGCTCTTTTAAAATATTAAATGAAATAAATAATTAATGCAAGCAAAACTCCAAATCGATTAATTGCCTTGGCTTAAATTTTACTTTTCTAGTTTTTCAATTTGCAAGCATGTTTAAAGGTTTGAAGGGCATTTTCATATTATTTTTAAAGGATTATGGGTATATTTAGCTTATCCTATTTGGTTTCTGGTATCAAGCCAAGCTGCACCTGCCACCTGCTACCAACAACGCTGAATTTGGCCCCACTGTGCACGCCGTTTTTTAATGCTCGTTCTTCTTTGTCGCAGGCAAATTTCGCACACAGAAAGTGGAGCGCGCCGAGCCGCCAGAGCAGCTAAAGCAGCAATTCGATGGCTTCCTCACGCCCACCCAGTTCGAGCATCACAACTTTACGGCCATGACGAGGTGAGTCAAATGCTAAAAAAAAACCTAATCTCAAACCCAATTGAACCTTCCATAAATTCACATTGCAGCTACCTGAGAAACCTGAGTGACAGCTATCCGGAGCTGACGCGACTGTACAGCATTGGGCGGAGTGTTCAGGAGCGGGAGCTGTGGGTGCTCGAAGTGTCGACGTCGCCGGGCGAGCATGTGCCGGGCGTGCCGGAGTTCAAGTATGTGGCAAACATGCACGGCAACGAAGTGGTCGGCAAGGAGATGCTGCTGCTGCTCACCAAATATCTGCTGGAGCGTTACGGGAACGACGAGCGCATTACGCGACTGGTGAACGGGACGCGCATACACTTCCTCTACAGCATGAATCCCGATGGTTACGAGATCTCCAACGAGGGGGATCGCACCAGCGGCCTGGGCCGACCCAATGCGCATCAGGTCGATTTAAATCGTAATTTTCCGGATCAGTACGGCACGGATAAGTACAACAAGGTGACCGAGCCGGAGGTGGCCGCCGTCATGAACTGGACGCTGTCGCTGCCGTTTGTCCTGTCAGCGAACCTGCACGGCGGCTCCCTGGTGGCCAACTATCCGTACGACGACAACGAGAATGACTTTAATGATCCGTACTCGCGGCTGCGCGACGCCAGCATCAGCGGTCGCAAGCTCAATCCCACTGAGGACAACGAGCTGTTCAGGCACCTGGCGCTGGTCTATTCGCGCGCCCATCCCACCATGCACCTGGGCAAGCCGTGCGCCCTCTTCCAGAACGAACTGTTCGCCGAGGGCATCACCAACGGCGCCCAGTGGTACAGCGTCACGGGCGGTATGCAGGACTGGAACTATGTGCGCGCCGGCTGCATGGAGCTGACCATCGAGATGGGCTGCGACAAGTATCCGCTGGCCAAGGATCTGCCCGCATACTGGCACGACAATCGCGAGCCGCTGCTTCAGCTAATCGAGCAGGTGCATCATGGCGTCCATGGCTTTGTGCGCAGCTCCATTGGCACGCCCATTGCGGGCGCCGCTGTCGGACTGGACGGCGGCAATCACACAATCTACAGCGGCACCTTCGGCGACTATTGGAAGCTGACGCTACCCGGCCGCCACAATGTTACCGTGCTGGCCGACGGCTATGCGCCGCTGCGCGTAGAGGTCGAGGTGCCGGACGTGGCGCCCTTCGGAATGCGGCTGGATGTCACCCTGATGCGCGACGATCCTCAGCACTGGGCATCGGCCAATGACTTCCGCATCATCGAGAACGTAGTCAACACGCGCTATCACACCAATGCCGAGGTGCGCAATCGTCTGGCCGAGTTCGAGAACCAGAATCCCCAGATCGCCAGCTTTGGCTATGCGGACAATGAGTTTAGTCGCCACTTCAACTATCTCAAGCTGACCTCCAATGTGAGTTAACGTCTTTAACCAACAGGTCCAAATGATTGTTTTGAATTGTTTGCTATTCCCTGAACTTTAACTTAAACTTTGACTCGTGTGTTCCGATCCCAGATTGGCGAACCGGAGGAGCACAAGTACAAGCTGCTGGTGATTAGCTCGATGTTCGATACGACAGCGCCGCTGGGTCGTGAGATATTGCTGAACCTGGTGCGGCACCTGATCGAGGGCCACAAGCTGCAGGAGACGTCCGTCGTGCAGCTGCTGCAGCGCAGCGTCATTTACTTCCTGCCGCAAACGGAGAAGTTCGATCAAATCTTCGGTCTCTACAATGCCAAGTAAGTGCGCCGTCCAATTGCATTCCCAAAATCCAAATCCTAATCCTGCCATTCGCAGCAATTCGGTATGCGATCCGATGGTGGGCGACGAGCTGGCCGAACGACTGCTCAGCCCGGAGACAGAAACGTCGCGGGATCTGCTGCTGCAGTTCCTGCACACCGAACGCTTCGATTTGGTGCTGAGCTTCGGCGCGGGCAGCTCGGAGCTAAGCTATCCGCGCGGTGACTCCATACTGGAGAAGTTCGCGCACAGCATTCAGCGCACCGAGTTCAACTACTCGCCGCTGCAGTGCGCCGCCTCCGCCACCCGTCAGCTGCATCGCGAGACCAACGAGCGGCTGACCAATCTGCTGCAGCGCATGTACAGCACGCCTATGTTTACGTTGGGCTTGTCCTGCTGCCGGATGCCCACGCACGGGCACATTGCGGCCGTGTGGCGCACCAGCATCGAGAAGATCAAGCATCTGCTGGCCCTGGTGCAGACGGGCGTCGCTGGCGTCGTCCAAAACGATCAGGGCCAGCCGCTGCGCGAGGCTTTCGTAAGTCTCCTGCAACATCCGGGCGTGCACAATGTGACGCGCAACGCGGCGCGCTTCCAGCTGATGCTGCCGCACGGGCTCTACGGCCTTGAGGTGAGCGCACCCAACCACGAGTCCCAGATCGTGCGCGCCCAGATCCAGCAGGGCCAGCTCACCGACCTGGGCGTCGTTCGACTGCACGCCTTCTCCCTGCTGCGCGGCGAGGTGACCGAGCTAAATGGCCGCGGCTCCAACGCAGCCATGGGCACCACCAGCGTGGCGGGCATTGTGCTGGACAACAGCAATCATCCCATACGCAATGCGAAGGTCTCTGTCATACAGCCCGCCGGGCTGGGTCGCCTGCACAACTTCACGAACAGCCTGGGCGAGTATTGGCTGGCGGCGGTGCCGCTGGGCGCCGTCACGCTCAAGGTGGAGGCGCCGCGGCACTTCGAGGCGACGCGCGAGCTGATCCTGTCGCAGGCGCAGCCGCAGCCACCCACCGAGCATGTTGTCTTCCATCTCAAGTTCAATGCACGCGTCTTTGGTCTGCCGCGCTTTCTGTTCATTGTCGTGGCCAGCGTCCTGATCATTGTCAGCGTTGTCATCTGTGTGCTGTGCGCCCAGTTCTGGTTCTATCGTCGACATCGCGGCAAGATGCCCTACTACAATTTCTCGCTGCTGCCGCAGAAGGGCAAGGAGCAGTTCGAGCTGGACGACGAGATCGGCGACGACGGCGAAACCGAACTCTTTCGCTCACCCATCAAGCGTGAGTGCCAAAAGCAAATGCACACTCTTTGAAGTGTTCATTTAATCACAATCTTTACCCTTTAGGCGGCATGACCATTCAGCCTTACTTCGATGAGGAGCAGCTGGAGCACATTCTGCACACGGACGACGAGGACGAGCCGCAGCCCCAGTCGGAGCCGGAGCTGGACGTGGCCGACGACAGCGGCGACGAGATCGTCATGCTTCACCAGCACAATCGTCGCAAGCAGTAAAAAGAAATAGAGACAGAAACACACACACACACAGCAACAACAACAACAACACACACAACACAACATAACTGTGATTCAAAAGTTTTCAAAAACCAAGCGCTCTTCTTTTTGATTATATCATAAATTCATTTTTTTTTCTACTAATATTAATAATAATATTTTTATGCTCTGTTCACAACGCAGCCTTAACTTTAAATGTCCGAAATCTGAACACCATCCTTTAATTTTAATTGATTTATGTTCCAGTTAACTTATTTTATCTTGTACTATGTTAACCCAGTCAAAGCGAAATTTAAACCATATTCAAAGCTTGTTTTTAATCTAAGTGAAATTACATCCTTACATTTATGCAGACAAAACACACGGATAAAGTCTAAAGTCTAATTCAGAACTTCCTTTAAAGCCAAGCTTAAGCCAACAAACGCAAAAAAAGGTATATTAATAAGCTTTTACAAACAAATTCTGAAGCACAAACAATTAAAAGAAAAACAGTTTTCAATCAATTGTGAGCAGAGCATTGCGCAGTCGACTACTCTCGGCTGTCTGAACCTGAATTTTGTTTAATTTTATAAATCACCTATTTTTTGTATGTTTTTTTTTTTTTGCTAACTTTGCTATGTACATACATACATATGTATAGACGATTTACAGCTTTATATATACACACAAAATGCGATTTAAAGTCGCGAATCTCCCTTAAAAAAAATGAAAACCAAACTGAAAACAGGGACAGAAAAAAATATATACATATATGTATGTACTGTCCAGGAACCTAACTGTAACTAATTTTAAGACTGAGCCTTAACGAAAGAAAAAAGTGTAAAAATCAAAGAAGTAAGCGTACATATATAACATATATATATATATACATTCACATATACATAGGATATGCACTTAAGAGAAGAGAAACTTAAGGACATTCCTTAGCGTAAACCAGACCAAAATCTTTATATATACACGGCTTATCTGTCCATTGGCTGGCTGGCTAAAGTATACATATATATATAAATATATATAAATATCTTTAATTCAAATCCAATCAAATTAAATCTTATACGCAAGTTTTTTTATATTATATAGAGCGTATGCACATTTATAGCTGTAGTTAAGCACGATTTTAAAAAACATTCTTTCAAGAGCACCTTTTATTAAATAAACTAAATTTCAAATGGTGCACATATGTATTTGTTTGCATAAAATGATAATGACCGTAAATTAACTACATAGAAATTTAAATACTTATGCATATGTACATATCTAAAGACAATTATTATCAATATTTAAATCTATAAGTCTAATTATGCATTCTAATTTATATAAATACAAGTACCTTATCCTAAAGACAAAAAAGCTCAACTGTGATTTATTCTCATTATTTTTCGGGCTTGGCCTTGAAAAAGTCCGCTGGAGGGCCCCCAGTCAAATAGAGTACAGTTTTAGGTGCCATTAAACTGATATGCTAAGCTCAGTTTATTAAAACCGATAGTCGACCAAATTGAAATACCCTAGCTATACTTTTATAACATGTCCATGTTTTATTTAACGTTTAAGGAAAAGGTTTCATTAAGCTTTAAAACAGCATAGATTCGACATTCAACCTTTTATTTAAACTAGCAGCTAAATGAATTAAGTTATGGAATTTTTTCAATTGGACATCAGTTTTTCAGTGGCTCTCAATTCCACTGTTGCACATATGCAATTTCAATTCCATTCGTTCCAGCAAGAAGCATATTTGACTTGCAATAAAAGGTTATGTGAAAAGATGAAATAGAATTGGAAAAATGTTTCTGTTTGCATCAAAGAATGAATATACCCTTTAAGGCTCAAATACGCTACAAAAATGTAAACAAATCTGTTCAAAGTTAAATCAAGTTTGCCGCTGGCAAATTGCGCAGATTCATAGACTTCCCGGCAGAGTACAACAGCCGCGATGTACGTCTGAATGTTCGGACAGAATACGTTTGTCGCTTGGCCAGGATCAAGGTTATCGCAATCCGGCGCTATCAGCGAGTGGACGGCCATTAAGATGATACGCTTATCAGCGTTTGACAGTTGCCAGCGGCGAAAGTGAGCGACGAAGACGCCTTAGTTGGCAAGCGACACAGACGCGACGCAGACGCCTATACGCACTGTGACCATGTGGTGGACGCGGCAACTAGTCTCTAAGTGCCTGCAGCGACGCGGCCTCGGCAGCGCCTCCGCCGTCCCGACCGCGGAGCAAAAGCGTCTGGGCATCATCGGGGTGCCTTTCGCCAAGGGCCAGTCGAAACAGGGCGTAGAGCTGGCACCCGATCTGCTGCGCCAGAGTAACCTGCGCCAGGTTCTGCAGAGCAGCGACGGTGAGCTATTCTAAGAGATCCCCAATAGTTCTACTAAACAATACCAACCGTAACTTAAAATTCCCGAAACGAAAGCAAATTTCAACAAATAATCTAGAATTAGAGCACGCAAGTGTTCTATAATAAAAGACATAAAAATAAAGAACACTTTCGTTTAAGCTTCGTATTTGCTGCAGTAAAAGTCGTGATTATCGATAAAGAGATTATCGATTGCAGAGCACGATAACCCGTTGAGCACGATAACCCTTAAACTCATTTTTAAAACAAATAAACCCAAATCAAAAATTGAAGAAAGCAGAGTTTATTTTGAGCTTCGTATTTATTGATGTATTATTGATGTAAAAGGCATGTTTATCGATTGCAGAGCGGCTGCTAATCACCGACTATGGCAACCTGCAGTACGCCGTGGACGAGACGCTGCTGCAGCAGCAGCGCCAGCATTATCATCACATCCGCAACTATGCGGACTTTATGGCCTGCAACCTGGCGCTGATCGGACAGGTGCAGCTGATGTTGCAGCAGAACGCACAGTTCCTCACACTGGGCGGCGACCATGCGATCGGCTTTGGTGGGTACAATACGCAATGGCGAGTATCCTTAATTGATTTGGTTATTGGCTGTGCGCAGGTTCCGTTGCTGGTCATTTGCAGCACACGCCCAATCTATCGCTGGTGTGGATCGACGCGCACGCAGACATCAACTTGCACAGCACGTCGCAGTCTGGCAACATTCACGGCATGCCTGTTTCGTTCCTGCTGGAGCAGCTGCGCGCCACCTGGCGGCACGCCGCGCTCGACGAGGTGGCGCCTAATTGGTGAGTTTTGCTTCTTCTTCTTCTTCGTGTTTCTTTTCGTTACTTGTTTCTTTATTATACTTGTCATTTGCTTTGGCTAATGTCGCTTACAGCTAAGCATAACATACGCTTTACTTTAACTCCATTTTTATATTCTTCTTTACGTTGTCTAATTGGAAACTTACAATTAGGTTAGTTTCTAATTGGAACTGGCGGCCAGTCCACTTATCACAGTTATCTTAAGGTGCTAAGTTTTTGTTTTTGTTTTCGATTTATAGATTTTGATTTGCCTGTCTTTGGTTTTCTTTGTTTTGTTAATTTCAATTTTTTGTTTTGTTTTTCAACTTAATTTAGGCATAACTTGCTTTGGGACTCAGTCTTTGTTTTTTTCTTCTTCTTTTTCGTTTTTAAATTTTTTTTATATTTAACAACCTAAATAGCATTTATAAAAATTCTCGATAATATTTTAGCTCACTTTTTTTGGGCAGTGTTTGTATTGTTGCATTTTTGTTTAGGAACCTAACCATAGAAATATCTTATATATACACAAATAATACAAAATTGAAAGTGAATTCGAAAACAAATCAAAAATAAACTCAGAATTAAGAAAAGAAACGTTTAAAATCAATGATAACGAATTTGTTTACCTAACAAATAAATATAAATATATATATATAAAATCACTTTGTATACGTAAATCTGTATGGCATGTGTTTAAAAACCTAGCGAATATAAAAACATATATAAATGGAAAATAATATGTTGACGTCAATCGTAATGCAAAAGAAAAACAAAACAATACTTTATCAAATATTCGTTTAAACGTTGGCTTTTTACTCAAGCTTCAAATGAATAAACTTTTTATCATTTACTGGATTGGCAAAAATATCTACAAATAAACTCAATTCACAACTCAGCGTACCCGGACTTCAAACTAAACTAAACAAAAAAAGCACAAAACGAATCAAAAAACCCGCTAAGTAAAATTTAATCTATCTTTTTTCGGTTAATGGTGCAAAATGGCTAGAACATTGGCGTGTGTGGGGGCGGGGCGGGGCGGGTTCGGTTGGAGTTGGGGGCGAGATGCCACGCCCCCTTCGAGAGACCGAAAGTCTATTGTAAGGTTGTTCCGGTGCTGGTGCTACAAAACAAATCAAATCAAATCGAAACCGAAAACCGTTAATCGTAAATTCAAAAATATCTAGCTTAAAGTTTAAGTTAAATAACTGGCTTTTTTTTTAATGTTGTTTGCATTTTTTTTTTTTTGTTGTTTTGTTTTTACATACATATAGATAATAATTAAGTATTACGAGTAAATTGAATGTGATTCGTTTTGAACTTAAAATTATTAGATCACACAAATCGAGAATCCAAATCGAAAACCGATGAAAATATGATGCTAAAACGTAAAAAAGTAATTAGTTATTTTTTTTTCTCTTCTCGAACAATCCGAGAGAGACAGAGAGAGTGAGTGGGAGTGAAAGTGAGACCGAGTATGTATGTGTGTGTGTGTGTGGAGTTACACTGAGTGTTAGTATTATATACAATACAAATATACATAATACATAAAGTTTAAATTGAAAAGCTCAAAATCAACTTAGGCTCAATTTGTTTTGTTCGGAATTGAACTGAATAGGGGTGTAATTTTTTTTCTTATGCTGTGAAAAGTATAGATTTTATGGAAGTTTTTTAATAAATAAGAACATTAATATAAAATCATTCAATTTTAAATTGGATTGCACAGAAACAAAAAATGAGCTCTTTTATATTCCTTACATAAGTCGTGAACAATCCTGAATAAAACACAATAATGTTCTATTGAAATTTGGATTTCCGTTAAGCTTTGCTAATAAATCATATTTATAATATTAAAAGTGAAAACTTAACTGGAAAGAAAGATATATATACATATATATCAAGTATACAAAAAAATCTTGAAGGTTTAAGAAAATACTAATGAAATAAAATTGAATGATATTTTATTTATTGTGTAATTTTTAAATGAGCTTTTTTTGTATCTGTAGAGGGCAAATGGGTCGTGGGACGGGGCCAAATGAAATTACTTTTTAGCGGTAAACACTTGAAAATTAATAAAAGTTGAGATATTTGTTACGCTGTAATTGAAAATGAGAAAAATGACAATATTAAAAGTGTTTTTAATACATATGTATGTGTGTGTGTGTTTTGGGAGTATATGCACACAGACAGAGAATATACACACACAAACACACGCATACACAGAAAGAAATACACACAATACAGCGAATGGATTAAAGATATATAAATAGATATTTATATATATGTATATGTATAAAGTGATTTGTGTGTGGAAGTGTATATGTGTGTGTGTGTGTTTATGCATATGTAAATAAGTAGGTAATTACAATCAATATCGAATGAATTATATAATTATACAATCAGTAATTATTGTGTTTTGTTTTTGGTTTTTTTTGTTTTGTTTTTTGTTGCAATTAATTAATTAACTAAGTCAAGTTAAATATGTAATTAATGTAAATGTTAAATGTCAAATTCAATTGAAAATCGAACAACAACACACGCCTGAAAATAAATCAAGAGAAAGAAACAAATTAGAAATATGCACTCGATTTAAATATATTTTGTTTTTTCATTTTTTTTTTATTTGTTAGCTACAATAGAAAAAAGAGTAGAAAAAACCATTTTTGAAGTCAAAACTCATCATGGGCGATGTTTATTATTGAGGAAAATCAAATAGTCAAAAATTGTCAACGCTGTACAGAGGAAAGCAAATCAAATGATATTGTTTATTAGCCTGGTTAATGTTTTCTTTTTTTTGTAGTTCTTTCTGTTTGTTGTTTTTGTTTTGGGTTTTTAATGGGTTACATAAATAATTAAGTTTTAGCCGTGTTTTGCGTCAGTTAGCTGCTAATTGCACCGTTACTTACCGGAAATAAAATCACATCTTTAAACCAAAAATGAAATCTTCGATGAGCTACAATAACAACAACGATAACAACAATAACAACAAACGAAAACGGAAACGGAAACGGGGGTCGCAACGAACGAACGAACGAACGGATGAAAAGGAATTCCATGTAAGAACAAAAGAATGAGAAAAACATAGAAAAGGAAACATTTAAACTACGGTACGTTGTGGTTTCCACAAGTGAAACGCATGTACACTGAGCGAAGTTCGAGTGGGGGGTGGATAGAGTTCAGATTCTGTGTTGAGTAGTGGCGAGCTTTGAGTTTGACTTACTTACACACTAGACACTAAATCAAAAATGAAATCAAGTCGTTTGTAAATACACTGCGCAAAAAATCACATACGCTTCATTTATATAAATTTGTATAAAAAACACGGAACACTTTGTTGGTTTTGGTTTTTTTTTTTGGAGATTGTAGCACAACAACTGAAACATTTTGGAGAAAAAGTGTGTGAGAAAAAGAGTATGTGTATGTTTGCGTGTGTATGAGAGTAAACACAAGTAACACTGTAAAAAAGAATCAACTGCATTTGTTACAATTCACAAAAGTTTAAAATCCAAACCAAAATCCAAATCAACTGTAAGGAACGAAAAACCAAACGCGAATTCCTGCAAGAGCAACAAAGAGAGCGAGCGCGAGCGAGTGAGTGAAGGAGCGTACAGTTCAACTAAAAGTAAAGAGAGAGTTAAAGAAAGTAAACAAAATCAATAGCATAAATGTGAGCAGCTGAGGCAGCTAGACAAAACTAGAGGCAGCAACAGCGGATCGAAAAGAGCATAAAGAGAGAACACAAAAATGCACTTAACGATAAAAGAACGATTCAAAATCACAGTGGAAACGTAAAGAGAACCAAATTAAAATTTAATGTAACGGTAGAGTAAAGAAAAATTTAACTGAAATCGAAATCGGAATCGAACTGAAGCAAGTTTTGTGTATTTGATATATGCAAAGCAAGAAAAACTCATAATCATATATTTTGCAAATACATTTATAATATTAATTTTTGGTTTTTATCATTTTTTTTTTTTTTGTTGAAATATCATTTGAAATGTTTGGATAAATATTATTAATTAATTGATATAAATATGTTAATAAAAAAATTAAATAGTTTCTCCATCAGCATCATCATCATGTTTGTAATCATAATCATAGATATATATTTATATATATATACTATATGTATGTGTATATAAACATATATATATCTGGCGTATTTTATGTCTTCATTGCATTTAAGTTTGTATTTTTGTTGTTGTTTTGGTTTACGTTTTAGGTTTTAGTTAAGGGTTTCTCGCAAGTATTTTTTGTTATTTCTGTTTTGTGGTTGAACGAACATTTTTGATTGTTGTAAAAATAAGTATATATATATATATAAATATTTAAGTGTGTGTGTCTAATAAATAATAAGCGCATATTACTATAGATTATATGTTAACTAAGCGTAGGACTAAGTCTAACTAATCATAATTTATAATCAATTCAATTAAAATCAAAGTATTTTCGTTTGCACACAAATCAAAATTCATAATATCGCTTTTGGTATACAAAATAAATTGCAACGTTTCTTTCGTCTAGTTTCGTTAAGTCCCGTTTTCGTGGAATGTGCCAAAGAGATAGAGTGTATGTTTGTGTGTAATAGTTATAAGAAAAAGAGTTAACGAAACAGAAGACTCGTTGAGAGAATTATCGTTATATAAAAATACTCCTAAGTACGGCCGCGATCTTTGACTAGGCGCCGCCGCCCACAATAATAAAAAAGGGCGGGGCAAACGTGATTGGCAGCTAATTGTATGTAGGTGTACGGGAATTTTCCGAGCATTTGAGATCATTTCATTGCTGGCTTGACTAGCTGTACGTTTAACGGGATTGGACTGGAATGTTTCGCAATTGCGGAAGGATTCAACATGCTCCTCGGAGCGCAACAAACAGAGGGAAAGGCAGGATTGGGCAAGAGAGACACATAAAGTAAACAAAGTATAAAAAAGAGTAAATATTAAAAAAATAATCAAAAAGAGAGAGGAAAATATATATGTAACAAAATAAAAACAAAAACCAAAAAATTATGCGAAAATTTAATCAAGTGTTTTTTTATTGAGAACAAATTATTCATATTATTTTGCGCTTTTTGTTGTTGCTTTGTTCTTGGCAAAAAAAATTAAACAAATTATAAAAATCATAAAATTAAACATAAATATATGAGTAATAAACATAATCGTAAAAAGAAATCAAATCGAAAGGAAATTGTCGCAAGAAAACAAATCATAAATAAAATAAACACAATTTCTGCATTAAATTGTTTTTCTGTTTTCTTTTTATATTAGAAACGCAGATTTCTACATTTAATAGGTGCCGCAGTGTGTGTGTGTGTAGGTGTGTATGGGTAGAGTATACAAAAAATTATAAGTTCAAATTAAAAACAAATACAGACAATTTTTAAAGTTAATCAAAATCATAAAAAAAGTTATTAAATTTGTTGCAGTGCTGCGAAACGCAAGACTCTAAGAGAGCGGAAGAGTCAGAGAGAAAGAGAGAGGGAGCAGCCTCAAAACAGAGCTGATCCAGCAAAGTTGCCACTCTATGTTTGTTTTGTTTGTGTGTGTTTGCGCTTCGCGCTCTCATTTGTGTTGTGTGTTCTCTTTCGTATGCTTCGTTCAAATTGGAAAAACGAATTTGTTTGCATTTTGAATTTAAATTAATTATAAGATACAATAAATAATATTCATGTTTTTTTTGTTGTTGTTTGCTTCTTCATCTTCTTTTTTTGTTTTTGTTACTTAAAGTTAACGAAAAAAATTATATGTATATATAATAATTATATATATATAAATATATTGAAATTTGCTTAATACGAAAATTACACGAAAAAAAAGTAATTATTAAATTGTTGTATAATAATATTAATATATTTAAGTTACATAAACATAAATGATTCTTGCCGCTTCAACTAATCATTTTTTGCGTTTCATTTACTTGCATTTTTTTGTAGTTTTTGTTTTTGTTTTTTTTTCGTATTTTCTTTACTTAAGGAAATTATAATTGTAATTTAGCTGAGATGCATGTTTTCTTGTTGTTGCTGTTGTTGCTGCTGCTGCATTTTAAAACTATTGCACAATATTAGAATTACATAATATTAAAGGAAAAATTAAAATATAAAAAAATATATAAAGTTTTAAGGTTTGACAAATAAATTAAACAAAATCAAGTACATAATTTCACTTAATAATTAAAGTGTGTGTTCTCCTTTTTCTTCAGTTTGTTTTTTTGTATTTGCTGTTTTAGCTATACGAATATACATACACTAAAATAAAACTCTAGCAAGAATTATTGCAAATTCCGTTTGCATGCAAAGGACAATAGAGATATTCGCGCTCTCTTTGCTCGCGCTCTCATTTGTCCTTTGCGCTCGCTCTCTTTCTTTAAAGAATTTAGTACAGTTACGGGGGGCGTAATACATAAATATACGTTCAGTTTGTTTGTATACATAATTATAAAGAAAATATAAATCTTTGGATATTTTGATAAAACAAAAAATTATATATATAATATATACGTGTGTAAATATAAATTATAATTTCGTTAAGTGTGTATGTTGTATTTTCTTTGTGTGTGTGTAAAGGAAATTTGAAATTTTCATGAAAGTTGTGTTTTTTAGGCTCAATTTTGCTATGCTTAAATTTTAGCTAAATTTGTATATATATAGTATATGGGGGCAATCTCCTTTCATTTTTAAGAGGTTTTCTAAGCTGGATCGCAACGAAGTTGTTGTTAAATATTTTGTTGCTCTTGGATTTGGTTTTTATCAACTTTCGTCTACTAATTTTGTTTTTGTTCTTTTCTTTGCTATAATGGTAGTTTATTGTATATATATTAATTAGAATATATATATATTGAAATTTGCCTTTTTTTATTTGTATTGTATATTTGAAAATAATCATTTTTTTCTTTCTTTTCGTTTTGTTGTTGCTTTTTTGCCTACACTTTTTATTTTGTATTTTCGCGTCTGCCTCTTCTACATTTTATTTTCTTCTGCTTCTTCAGTTTGCTGACTAGATTTCTTGTTGCAAATTTTGTTCAAACAAAGAAATTGTTCTTATTTCTTTCCTATAATTATGAAAAAATTAAAATAATTATTAATATTGTTTATACATAAGCTTTTGCCATTTGTTGTTATAGCTCTTATTTGCTTTTGCTAAGGATCTGGTTTTTGTTGTTGTTGTGTGTGTGTGTGTAAATGTGTGTTGAACTTAAATAGATGACATAAATTAATTGTAACTAGACGTATATATATATTGTTCCTACTATAAAGAAAAATCATCGTTGAAATTAATAGTCATACAAAGGTTGATTGGTTTTCGTACATAATAAATGAAATCAGAAACATAATCAAGTCTCTTTTTTTTTCTTTTTTTATAATATACATTAAATAAATATGCATGGCTCTAAATTAGCTACGAGAACGCATTGCATTGCATTGCTGCTTTTGAAAAAAATTGTCAAATCGAAAGAGGAAACAAAGAAATCAAACAAAACGCATATGCAAGTATTTTTACAAAATCGAATTGAAACTTAAATTAATAATCGTAATTCGCAAAATGAAGCCAATAAAAAAAAAAAACGAAAACAAACCAAATGTTGTGTGTTTGTGTTGTAACTGATAAAACGCATAAGAATTGCATTTGAGGTTTGGGTTTGGAATTGGGAGTCCGCATAAAAACTAGGGAAGTACAACAGCTATTTTCCTTAGATTGCTTTATAAACCATGTTATCTGGCTTTTTTTTGTTTTATTTTCTTTTCCTTGTTAAATGCTGTGCTGAACGGCACTTTCAACTGCTGCTGCTGAACAGAGTTTACAACGGCACTGTGCTCAATATTGGAGCACGCCACTGTTTATAGTGTGGTGCCGTGGGCGTGTGTACAGTGTGTGTGTGTTTATTCTGCTCTCTCTTACAAAACCACCAACTCGATTGGTTCTTATTTGTTGTTTAGTTACTTTATAGTTTATAATTTGGTTTTAACTAAAAAAAAGAACGCTTACATGGCTAGAAAAACGCTTTGCTAATGCTTATTTTTTTGTTTTCAAACTTTTTGTCATATAAAAAATGTTGTTTTTTTAGTTACTGAGATTTTTGTGCTACGCTTTGTTTTTGTTTTGTTTGTCTTTAAACACTAAAAATGTTAGCAATGGTTTTTACGCTGCTTACTTGTTGGTTTATAACTCTATATATATATATATATATATATATATATATA